>CM043697.1:151385634-151985634 GCA_023935145.1 Bretschneidera sinensis
TTTATATCAAAATTTTTATTATTATCTTGTGTAAGAAATAAATCATTACAAATTTAAACTCTTATATATAAAAAAAAATAAAATAATTCTTTAACTTAACGTATGCGTACACCCACACTCACGCATAATCTATATTCATCAAAGATTTCAAGCGTGTGATGTGCTTTGAAACATTCATAAAATTTGTTAACTCTACTAGTGTCGTGAGGACCTCCATGCGTTCATCCTCCCTTTAATTTGTTATAATTATGAGACTTTGCCCAAGTTATAGGGACCCACTTTTTTATTATGAAAAGCCTCTTTGAGGCTAAGGGATGTTTGACATGGATTTCTATCATTTTTATTAATAATAAGAAAAAGAAATACAACACTTTAACTGGTTAAGTTAAAGGTTTTTCATCAATAATATATATAAGACTTAAACCCGTAAATCAAAAGTTTAATCTTAATTAATGAAGAATTATCAAAAATCCAAAATTTTAAATCAGGTATAAATTAATGTACCAAAGAAAAGAAAAAAATTATAGTAATAATTAACCCTCATTCCCATACCGTCCATATAAATTCAGCATTGGTTAATTCTGACTCGATCAATAAAGGAATGACAATTGTTATTCCAATATCAGAACCAATTTCAATCCTCAATATCTCATATAACTTTATTAATGCTGCTTCGCTTGCCTGAACACATTTTAAAAACTACAACTGATTAGCTACATAAAAGGCTAAATTAAGTGTGTGTGTGTCTCTATATATATAACAAGGAGATTTCTTACACCGTAGATGCTCAATCTTGGCAAGGGGAGCCACCCGGCAGTTGAAGCAATCACAATGATTTTCCCTTTGTTCTTTTTGAGATTGTAAACTGCAAAATGGGTGCTATAAACTGAACCCAAAAAATTAGTGCTCTACAAAGACATCAAACGAAAAATCATTAAAATTTTCACTATCAATGCATTTCTGAATGTCAAATTCATGATTGATTATATCGTGGGTGCTATAATGAATTATACCATGTTTCACTATTTTAAAAAATAAATAATATAACTCATGATTGATTTAGCTAAGAGTTTATGTAAAATTTACTTCGAACTTTAATTGACGGTCTTCCCTTCTAGCAACAAGGGCTAAACGCGCTCCTCTCATACCGTACTCATACGCAAGATGCTACAAATATTACAGTTACCCACAATCATAAGTAATTAACCAATAATACGAGTTTTAATTAACGACCCATTTAGTTATATTAATTTACATATAATTAATATTCCCTCTCTCTCTTTCTCTCTCTCTCTCTCTCTCTCTCTCTCTCTCTATATATATATATATATATATATTATTAGTTAGTATACTAACCTCACCAATGCCTGAAGATGCCCCAGTGATAAGCACTACCTTTCCAGCAACATTCTCGCTGTATATGTATCTCTTTATAAAACTAAGAAATTTGAATAAAAGATAGAGTGGGAAGAAGAACAAGAGCATAAGGATAATCATAGAAGGCATAACAATGTTCAAAATCTTGTGAATCAAATCCATGCCTTTATAAATTCACTACTAGTGCTAGCTACAAATGAAGAAGAAAAGAAGGATACGGAATTTATACTTGAATTTCTTTTAATAGTACAATTGTCGTACTCAGATTAAGCTTTGATGCAGCAAGCTTTAAATTTCAGTACAGTTTGCTTGATTAGTTTTGAGTCTCTTGTTAAATCTTTTTTTACTCTATGTTTGGGAAGTAAAGAGGAAAATAAAGAAAATTGAGCGATACATATACCTTTTGTTTGGATGTTGAAAACTAAAGAAATAGTATAAATTAAAGGATTTAACACATTTTACTATTTTGTCCTTGTTAATATAAGAAATGTCATTATAAAATTATATGCATAATGGTTAGTACATTTAAAAAATTATAAAAGAGATACATTTTCATACCAAATCCTCCTAATTTGGGAGAATTAAAAAAATATTTGAAGGGAAATGAGGGGTACATAACCCGTTTCCTCTCCTTAAAAGAACTTTCCAAACAGGAGGTGTGTTGGAATTTTAATTCTAAAATCCACCTATTCAAATTTTAGGCAAAAACACAATTACAATAGTTAAATAGACCATTAAAATAAAAAGTAAAAGCACAACAATTTAACGTGGTTCGACAATCTCTTTACCTACGTTCACCAACAAACTCACTACTTTATTAATCTTCAGTTACAACTTTAGAAAGAGCAAAGTTGCTAAACTCTCGCAACCTCACAACTAAAAAGCCCCAATACACCTAAAGCTTTAAACCTAACTATAGTTGTAAGAGCTCTCTCTGCTTGACAACCCAAAACCCTAATACACTCAAAGCTCTCATCTTAGCTCTTGTAGTAAACCCCTTCTGATTTACAATGTATGTTGAAAATATGAATTTGCTTCAAACCTTCTCTAAGACCCTTTTTATATAAACGAAAATTGTCTAATACTAATAAGAAAAGAACAACAACAAAGAAAACCAATTTCTACTACTGTTAGAACACTACAAGATAAAATGTCAACGCCGGCGTTTTTTTTTTGCATATTTCGGCGCTTTAAAGTACCACAATATGCATTATCGACACTTATTGCAAGTGCCAGATAAAGTGTCAGTATGTGTGGTGTCGAAGTGCAAATATCGGCGCTTAAAGAAAGCGCCGCAATATACCGGCGTTTAGAAGCGCTGCTATATACCGGCCCTTTTAAGCGCTGAAATATACCAGCGCTTAGAAACACCGGTATATTTTGGCCCTTTTAAGTGCCGCTAAAAGTGGTTTTAATTGTGCTTTTACATTATTTTACTACACTTTTTAAGCGCCGCTAAAAGTGGTTTTAATTGTGCTTTTACATTATTTTACTACACTTTTTAAGCGCCGTTCATTATTTTGGCTTAAATATCAACATTAATACCTTTCAAAAAATAAAATGTACCATCAAATCCATAAAATTTCAAATGTTCTTCAATATATAAAGTGTACCATCAAATATCCATAAAAATTCTTTTATTCAATACAGAAGTCATCTCATTTACACAAAAAACCAATTATAGTTAACATATAAAATTCCTTTTTCCCAACCTGATGTTCTCATCAACATATATGATATGCAGCTTAACCTCACTCTCATCGCCATATTTGAACTTCATTTCTCCAACCTTAAGTTCAGGTGCCTCAAATATAACTTGAATCCATTCATTGTCCAAAGCTTTCAGCTTTCCTGTACAGGCACATATGAGCCAAGATGTGAACAAAATCAACAGAAACATAATTTGACCAGGGCTGAAAATGTAAATTAACAACTTAGTACATGCCAAAAATGTTTCAGGTTACAAAGAGGACTGGGTGAGCAATCTAATCCAACATATTCTAATGGTATCCAAGCCTGATCATCAACTCAAAAGCATGATCCAATAGCCTAATTGTCCAATTCACCCATAGATCAAATGTTGGGTCATTATAGAATAACTAACTATAGAATGTATAGATTTAGGTGCTGCTTAATTGATTCCAATAAAGAAAATAGCTGCCTGATTGAGATGGAAAAAACCAGTGGCAACAAATCAATTTAACAAAAGAAAAATTGTAAAGAAGTTCAGTGGTCCAGGTCATCATGCGATTGAGGCTACAAACAAACCAAGCTTTGCAGAGAGTTTCACATGTTTGTTACATTAGGATATATAGGTTTAAATTTTGAACTTTAATGTAAGTCATTGCTGGAATCAACTCTAGATGAGGGTAGAGACTAGAGAGAGCTTGTTATGCCCTACAACATAAATAATACTTGGTGCTTATTTCAAAGATCAACAATATGTTTAGACGGATTTGAGACGGTCTTCCTTTTGAGCAATAAATCCACCCTGAAGTCTCACATTAACAGAAATCTGGAGCGAATTTTGACATTAAGTTTTTGTATCACTTTAACTAACGCTGTCATGAGCGGAAACTGCCTCAAGCTCAATGCAGTCTTGTTAAAGCTATATGACATCACAAATTCACAAGGTCTGTAAACTTCAAACCTACTCTAGTCCATTTGTAGTGTGCTCGAAAAACATAGCATTTTTGTTTTCTCTCCAGGCATCTAGTGCTAATAATTCTGCTATAATATTACTCATCAAAAAGAAAAATTCTGCAATAATATGACTTTGGTCTTCCATTCTTTCAATAAAATCATCAATTTGGCTTACCTTTTAAAGAGACCTCTCCATCAAGGAACCCCAAAGCAGAAAAGGAGACTTGTTTTTCACGGTGTCTGGAGCTTCAACAATCTGAACCATTTCCTTTGTTGTGAAGACAAGATGGCCCAATGCACTTCTGTAACCACCCCCAGGTGATGTTGTCTTTGAAAAATATACCACATCCCACTCTGAATAGCACTTGGTTGGTTAGCGAAGATTTAATGAAGAAAAACAATATTTAACAGAGAAAAAAGAATTTTCACATTTCTCCATATCAAGACTATACACATTTTATTAGACATGACTCGTGAACGACAAAAATAAAGAAAAGGAGGGAAAAAGAAGAGGTCTCTGGAAGTTAATTGCTACTATCATTTTAGTAGTTCTTTATCAGCTTAATATCAAGTGAAGTTAACATTGACAATGCAAAGAGAGTAATCTAAATCAGCAAACATGAAGTTCTCGGATTCGATGGTATAAATTTTATTTTAACTCCGAAGATATTTCACTGGTTCATTTACACTATTTCTGCAGTTGTTTGGCATCTACTTATTTGTGCTGTTCTTTAGTCAGTGAAACTCCTCCATCTGTTTGAACCACCTGATTCACAGTGTCCATGACATCAATTATTGAAAACTAAAAACACATTAAAACCACCGATGACTATCAGAACATAACTAGTTTCTCAAACTCAGCCATTAATTGGGCTTTTAAAGCATTAAATGAAGTATTTATACTTCACACTTAGCACAAGAAAACCAGAATTGATATCACTATTATATTCTTTAAAAAACGCAGTGCCATTTCCAGATGATTTTTTAGTCCAACAACATATGATGTTTATCACTATTATATCAACAGCACCTCATAACATCAATGACATATCTTACACTGGATAAACTACCTGATTAAGTAATTCAATTTACTCTATTTGGAGCTAAATAAAACGGACAAAAACTTAAAAGGAAAGAGAAATGGGAAAGGAAAATTGTATATATATAACCATAAATCATAAAGGAAAAAATATATATATATAACCATAAAACCATAAATTCAGTTTTGAGGTATCACCACCAAAACAAGCAAAGATTCAAAGTTGAACTTATTCCTCAGTGTGAGAGTTCCTGAACAAAACATTCTACTCATCTTTCTATATCCATTAACTTCAAATAGCAAAAGAAGAGCAGATAATCAGGGGAAACGCTCATGAACGTGACAGCAATGAATATTTCCTTTCTAAAGCCAAAAAGAAAAGATTCCTGAAATTTACCACTAACCCATTCTCAAAACCAAATGCTACCTCAAAAATACATAAACTTTTTTACTAAAATAAGTTATCACCAAAAGCTATAATAAATCACAAACAACTTATAACCTAAACACAAACACCTGCATCTTCATCACAAAGATGATAAACTTTAAAAACAAAAAAGCACCTAAGTTTACCTGATGAACAAAAAGTAAGCTGAAAATCAAAATAGCAAGGAATTCATTGAAGACCCATGTATCGATTAATCTATATGTGGTTGTAACATACCAACTTGGATTGCACTTTCCACAGGTTTCGTGCTTTGATTTGCCCCAAATTTCAACCAAAAATTTAAGCTTCGAGTTCCCCCGTAGATGGTCCCTCTCTCAGAAAATACTTTGCCAATTTTAGATTAGTTGCACCCACCATATATTAATCAATTCTAGATTATCTACACCACCGCACATCAAATAGCTGTGATCTTGATTGCCATCTTGTGTGTGTATGTAATCCACAAAATACTAAAACAACATCAAACTCCATTAA
The DNA here is from genome assembly GCA_023935145.1 of Bretschneidera sinensis. NCBI lineage: Eukaryota > Viridiplantae > Streptophyta > Magnoliopsida > Brassicales > Akaniaceae > Bretschneidera > Bretschneidera sinensis. The sequence goes on from CM043697.1 coordinate 151,391,616, forward strand.
AATAGTGACATTGGATCCTCAGTGAACAACAAGGCAGACCAGCAACAGAAAATCAAGAAATATTAGAACTTCTATTTTTTTTGGAATTTCAAAATTTACCTGTTATAATTTGTGGAGAAGAGACGGACAAGCATGGCGCGGTGCGGCAATGGAGGAAAAAGAAAATTTTAGGGAAAAGCACGGACGCAGCAAAGAATGGCATGTCATATTTGTGAAATTGTTTATCATATTCCGGCGCTTTGAAGCGCCGAAATATGAAAGGAGCATATTTCGGCGCTTTCAAGCGCCGGTATATACTCCTTTCATATTTTGGTGTTTCAAAGTGCCGGAATATAAAATGTGTTTCGAGCATATTCCAACACTTTTAAGCGCCGGAATATGCTCGAAACCCACTTCATATTCCAGCGCATTTAAGTGCCGGTCATATTTCGGCCCTTCAAAGCGCCGTAATATGAAATGAGTTTCGAGCGTATCCGGTGCTTACAAGCGCTGGTATATATTAGCGCTTAAAAGCGTCGGAATATGTTATCAAATTCGCATATAACAGTACTTTGAAATACCGTTATATGTTCTTTGAATATTGCAGCGCTTCAAGAAAGTGCCACCAAGAAAATGCCGGCGGTTAATATAGTGCGGCTTTTTTGTCAAACGCCGGAATTAAAGCGTCAGCAAATATCAATTATCTTGTATAAGTAATATCGAATAAGAAACTACTACCACTCTTATTAGAATAAACATCAAAAAAATATATGGGAAACTATTTTTCCAAAACCAATTAAAAATTCAATTTGTGAGGATTTGAGCCAAAATCCTAACAAAGTGCATGTACCCATTCGTTTTCTTTCCCTCAAATGTCTTAAACCCAAACGCATTCTAATGAATTGTCAAGTCTGCTTTGATATTGTTTTCTTAGGTCAGGTATGTTAACTTTGTGGATCATGAGTTATGTAGCTAAATATGCTCGAGTCTATTTCTGATTTATACATATAAATGAAAGAGACGTCGTTTCAAGTAGCTCCTTTCGTCCTTAGAGATACTTTTCGGATTCATATATAATGTTTTTGTTGTAGGAAAGAAAAACGATTAAGCTTTGATACAGTGCATGTGCTGATATGAAGTTTACCTAATTTGCATGTTTCATCTACTACATTCATTTCATAAAGGTTTGGTTTCTTTCTATTACTTGAATTCCTGCAATTCCAACGGTGTTTTAAATGCCTAACACGTAGTACACCGTTAAAAATCATGTCTCGTTTCATTCTTGAGATCGAGCACAAGAAAGATTTGTTCTTCTTTGTCTTACCAGGCGCTCCCAAATGCTATCGTTTGACTGAGGAAAAAAAAATTTAAGAAAATTGTATAGCAATGGATTTGTTTGACTTAACTTAAAGTCGGTATTTATTTTTTAAAATTCATAAAAATAATTTAGTAAAATCATATCAATTTTTTTTTAAATCTCAATAAACAATAATTAAAATTTAAATTAATAAATGATTTTATTTTATTTAATCAAAGTTTTTTATAAATTTTAAAAAATAAACACCAACTTAAAGTTAATTTTAAGTACAACTAAACGAATCTTTTGGAATTTAAATAGTTAAAGTTTATCAATACAATAAAGAAAAAATAGATAAGAGTAGAAAATGAAAATTTGTCAACAAATTATTGATATCGATACATGGAGCATGCAAGCGCAGAGTAGGCATGATTATGGGTGACCTTTAGGATAATCAAGCATATATATGCACCAAATGACCCTAGACTAACGACATGTCATTTCAGCACTAATCATATTTTTTGTGTGTGAGCAAATTGAGTAAAAATAATTGATTAGATCGGGTTTAAAACTTATATTTTAGATTTATTTAAAATTTTATTGATAATTTTTATAAAAAACTTATTGATAATGCTAATATAAACATAAGATTTAAAAAACATTATTATTAATAGAATCATTTAAAATTACAAATGAAACTTCAAATGAATTTAAAACCAATATTTTAAATTCGATTTAATCAAAGTATTCCTCCAAGTAAGAGGTTGGTGAGAAAGAGAAGGGTATAGGATGGCAAAAGTCTTCATTTCTAATGAAGACCCGAATTCTTCAACCCAACAGAATTAAGTTTAAAGGAAAGTTTATTTTCACGGAGACCAGGACGTTGACGATAAACATCTCATACGGATTGGGGATGAGATGTTATATTTTTTTTATTAATATTTTAATATAACATATTTATTATTATTTTAAGTGTAATTGGTTTTTAAAAACAAATTAAGTTAATAAATAATCTCATATTTTTTTATAGAAATCCCCCAGTTTGTAAACACAGATCTAAGTCCCCGAAAATTTCTGTCAGGGACGAGAACAAAGAAAAAAAGACAAAAGTTCCGTCATGGATGGGGCGAAGATAATTTAAGAAAACAAAGATGGAGACGGAGCATTTTTTTTCACCTTAATTATAGTACCCACGTGTTGGAGTCAATGTTTTCAGAAACGAGAGTGTAAGTCGAGGCGTTTTATTTCAATAAGGCGAGGTGTAAGCTTCGAGGCGTGGAGTGTAAACTTTTTGAAATGTCGAAGCTTTTTGAATAAAATAATATTAATTAAATTATAAAAATACTAAAAAATTAAAATAATATAAATTAATTAATTATCAATAAACTTTACTAAGTTAAAACCTATGAATAAATATTTATCAAAATATTTTTACACAAATATCAAACAATTTGATGAAAATTTTAATCACATCTGATATTAGACATACACTATCGTTTGTTGCATATGTATCCATTAATTTACACTATGGTCCTCTAATATAGTGATTCCATTTATAATGATGTCCAATCAAAATATTGAAAATTTAAAATTCTGAACTGAAAGGCTGAAAATCCAGGTAAGTCTTTTGAATCTTTTGGACGTTTCTAAATTTTAATAAAATAATATTAATTAATTAATTAGAATAATAAATTAATTTTAATTTTAATTTTAATTAATTTTTATCAAAGTTTAATATTTTACTAACTCTCTATAGTATGGTAATTATAATTTTATAAATATTTATATATATTTATATATAAATTATGTGAAGTATAACTTATATTTCTATATTATTGTAATTTGTAAGTGATTAATTAAATAGTTTGTAATTATTATTAAACTAGATAACATGTATTATATATTTATGAAATGTAATAATGTCACAACAAGAATGCTAGCTTAGTAGTTAAGATCTATGGCACTTTAGGTTATAGGTTCGAGCCTCAGGGAATAAGACTTAATGGTCTTATTAAGACGACGTTGTTTTTAGTTAAATGGGGTTGATTTCATTTAACCCAAAACAACCTCGTTTTGAGGTTGTAGAAAAAAAAAAAATTTGCATTAACCCTACGCTCCGGGTCTAGGGGAACGTCCATACCCGAAAAATGCGCGTCCCGTAATACTTTCGCCCCAATATTCACTTATTTAAGGGAAAATTATAAAACTAATATGAGTGGAAGTTATAATTATATTCTTATATTAAAAATATATTAATACACTTTTAAATATCAAACATATAGTTAGTTTAGATTAATAAAAAAATCTCATAAAAGTTATGAGGGAAAAGTATAATAGTCCGTTAATTTAATTCTTAACAACTAATCGATATGTAATTTTTTGTATCAATCTGAACTAATTGTAATTAGGATTTAAAGTTGTATTGGTATATTTTTAATATTAAATAATGTAATTATAATTTACATTAAACTATATAGGTGTTTATGTAATTATCTTTTTATTTATCAACTTATCTTTTTATTTATCATGTAAACACGGAGTACGCATGATTTTGGGTGACCTTTAAGATAATCATGCGTACATATGAACCAAAGGACCCTAGACTAACAACATGTCATTTCAGCACTAATCTTTTTTTTTTTTTTTTTTTTTTTTGTGTGAGAGTGAAGGGAGTAAAAATAATTGGTTAGATCGAGTCTAAAACATTATCCGAAATTTCACTGATAATTTTAAAAAACTTCATTAATAATGTTAATATAAACATGAGATTCAAAAAATATTATTATCATTATAATTCTCTAAAATCACAAATAAATTTTTTTAGATAAATTGAACCTATTATATCAATAACAAGCATTATTTAGCAGTTTACGCCATGACGATAAAGTAATCATGCAAAAAGAGGTATTCCGTATTAGTTTTTTAAAACCAACCTATTATTGTGATCTTAACCAAATGTTACATTTCCCTTTTGTGAAGGTATACAAAAGTAATATCTCTAATATGATTTGAATTATTATCATAATTTTTTTTGAAACGCAAAATGAGAATTTTATTAATGAATACAAGATAAGAACCTTTCAAAAACAATATAAGATAAGCTCTGAAAGTAAGCCATAACCAAAATACAGCAATACACCAAAAAGATACAAGCCCAGAAAGGAGGAAACAGTACCATGCACCAAGAACAGCCCTACAATCAAGCAGAAATAAATTATTTGCTAAGGCCTGATGATTTTTGCTTCAGACCTTGCTGCTCATTTTTATTTGAACTAGTAGGCTTATCGATTAAAAGGAAACGGCTAGTCCACTCTAATAGTTGAGGACACAACATATCCACCAACAACAATGACTTAACCCAAGATGGCTCTGTCAAGTACCTCTCGCCACGGCAAGCACTGTTCACTATCGCTCTGCCAAACCCTTCTGCTGACTGAGATGGGACTAAACCAAATCGAATCTGGCCATATATTATATCCCAAAATATTTAAAAAAAAATAAGCAGCAGTTTTCTTTCTATATAAAGAGTTATTGGAAAAATGGTCACTGACTGAGATAGAGAGAATACATTAACATGTATGCAGTACACTTTTTTTGTTATATTAACATGCATTCTACCAGCTTTATTAATAATACGAAAAAAAAATACAACACTTTAACGGCTTAAGTTAAATGTTTTTCATCAATAATATTTAAGACTTAAACCCATAAATCAAAAGTTCAATCTTAATTAATGAAGAATTATCGAAAATCCAAAATTTTTAAAGCAGATAGAAATGTACCAAAAGAAAGAAAAAATTTATAGTAATAATTAATCACTGTTCCCCTACCTTTGATATAAATTCAGCGGTGCTTATTTCTGACTCGATCACTCCAGGAGTGACAATTGTTATTCCAATATCAGAGCCAAATTCAATCCTCAATGTTTCATATAACTTTATCAATGCTGCTTTGCTTGCCTGAACATATTTTCAAAACTACAACTGATCAGCTACATGAAAGGCTATATATATATATATATATATATATATATATATAAAGGGGATTTCTTACACTGTAGATGCTCATTCTTGGCACGGGGAGCCACCCAGCCATCGAAGCAATCACAATGATTTTTCCTTTGCTCTTTTTGAGGTGTGAAACTGCAAAACGGGTGCTATAGGCTGAACCCCAAAAATTTGTGTTCTACAAAGACATCAAACAAAAAATCATTAAATTTTTCACCATCATTGCATTTTTTAGTGTCAAATTCAATTGAAAATGGGTAGGTGTTGTAAAGAAACCAACTTAAGAGAATATTTTTGTAAAATTTTGCTTACACATGGATTATAAATTATACCAATTGTGTTTTACTATTTTAAAAAATAAATAATATAACCCATCATTGATTTATGGAAGAGTTTATGTAAAAATTACTGCCAACCTAAGTGAGTTAATATTCCCCTATCACAATTTTCAGTATGCATGTCATCTCTTCATGCGCATAGTTTTTTTTATTATTATTATTTATTACGAAGACTCTATTATCTTTTCAAGGAGGAACTCCTTTTCAATTTATTTCATTTTAATCAATGCAATTAATATAACAACATACCATAACAGGATCCAAGTCACCGATTTGGGTGGAATCTTCAAACATACTAGGTAGGGCAACGCCAGCATTAATCACCTGGTGATCCACTGTTATCACGAAATTAGATCATAAATAAATAATATGTGTATTATATATTTCCCCCATTGAGGCTTGATTAATACATTCAATTGTTTGTCTAAAAGGAATTATTGCGTGTATTAATAATTGATAAACATGGAACTATTGTTTGAGTGCATATTAGTCTAGAATGTCTTATCAACCCAAAAGTATTGGGTATTTCGAAAATTGATATGCATTCAGTTGAGAAATCCGAAATGTGTATTATATTCTCTGTCCAAATGAGAGTTTGTAATGATACGTTTGAGATCTTGTTGTTTTACTACCCAAATTCATTATCATGATTGCCTTATATTTTTTTTCTGATTAATTTCATTTGCTGCTAGTAATGGTAATGTCATAATTAAGATCCTGACTGGATCAAATTATAAGAAATAGAACAAGATATCGAGTTTGCTCTGAGAATTGTGTACAATAGTGATATATTTTTTGGCATATTGATATTGGGGCTATGCTAGCTGATCCTTTGACCAAGGGTTTTGAGCCTTCAAATTTTGTCAAACATGTAGACATCATGAGTATTGTTAATTCTTTTGATGTATTTTATTAGTAAAAGTGTGACTTTTATGTCAATTTATATATTGTTTCCTTTGGACATCATTATTGTTTTCTTTGATTGATATCATACTATGAATATTTTGTGCACATTTTATATACGATATGTCATGATGTAGTAAAATTCTAAGACTTGGTGTTGTCTTAAGAATGACTTTTATGTCATTATTGAGTATGTCTCGTAACACTATGTTGCAAACTTGAGTCTTATTGACTGAGATATACAGGCTTCTATTTGAAGTCGCAGGGTTACTCAAGCTTCTAGGTGAAGCCTTAGGTTTTTTCTAGCTTCTAGGTGAAGCAAATTAATAGAAGAACATGGGATTTCTCTAACTTTTGAGTGAAGCATGTAATAGAGAAATCAAGAACCCTATACGGATTTTTCTAGCTTCTAGGTGAAGCAGGTAATAGAGAAACCCTAGATTTCTCCAATTTCTTGGTGAAGCGGGTAATAGAGAAATCGAGGACCGATAATGTAATGACATTTTTTGAGATCAGATGTTGGTGCTATTTCATTGCCACACTTCCATATATGGATCTAAGTCAGTAAAGTTATTAGTGTTTGTGATTATAGATTGGTCTTATGTCAATTGAGATATAATTGCTGTCATGGTCCTATGTTGATGATTTTATTAGACTGGATCATGTTTAGGTGTTATATCAGTAACTTATTTTTTCAAAAAATTGTGACTACATATTTAGAATCAGTAATTCAATCCGAGAGTATATCTAAAAACTACAACTAATGTTTGCCCAAGTGGGAGAATGTTAGAATATAAATGTCCTAATATTACTGATGAACTTCTATTAGTTTGTAGGGATTTGTATTTATAAAACGGACTGGATTGGGTTTCTGAGATGGATTTTGTGGGCTTGACATCTACTTGATCTCGTGGGTGGGTCAGATACGCCTAATGGTTTTAGATGTGGTTGAGCAGTGGGTGGGCTTGACAAACCTAATGGGCTATGATGGACGACCTATTGAGTTTATTATAAATATGAGTTAGGTTTCCTCTCCTCTACCTAGGTAAGTTTTTCCCATATAAAGTTATCGTACAGAGAGAGTAAGGAGATGAAGAACCCTAGCTAGACGGTCTTGCACGCATTGGGGTATTGAGATCCATATGGTGTTATAAGAATAACAATATATTACAAACATCAAGTATGTGATATTAAATAGATTAAAGTTAATATTATAATACCTGTAATAGATCCTTAGAACTATTAACACTTTTTGGTTTTCTATTTACAAGACCGAGTTCAATTCCATCCCTCGGCAATATACCAAAAAAATTGTCAAATATGAACATGATTATAAATTGATATATACTTACAGTGTTGGAAATGATTGAATGCTTGATCAACAAACCGCTTACAATCTTCAACCTTTGAAACATCGGCAGGGATCACGATAACGTTGGGTGAACCCAACTTCCGAGCTTTATCTGCAGCTGCCCGGAGACGGTCTTCTCTTCTAGTAACAAGGGCAAAACACGCTCCTCTCCTACCGTACTCATACGCAAGATGCTACAAATATCACAATTACCCAAAATTATAACTAGTTAACCAGTAATACAGATGATACGTGGCTTGGAGAAACTGAAACACATTTTCAAAAAAAGAAGAGAAAAAGACAAATTAAATAGAAAAACAAAGAAAAATAGCGTTGATCCCACATGGACATGTTATACTAACTTAAGTCTTATGTGTTTTATACTAACACGTATCACATTTTCAAACATATAATGATTTTTTTTATAAAAAAAAATGTTCTTTAAATTTACTTTTTTCTTCTTAATAATTTTGGTTTTTGTATTCATTTTAATTTAATTAATATAATGTGCAAGATTCATGTATCAAAGTATTTTATCAGCTAATTCAATTAATAGAAATATATAAGAGATAACGAATCAAACTCCACTCATAAAAAAATTAATAAAAAAAGAGAAGATTACTTATGTTGTTTAGCTCAACTTTCTTTTATAAATAAATTGCTAACTGTAGACCTGCATGCGGTTGTCATCTCCCAAACGAATGTGACAAAGTTTGTGATGAGTTTCTTGACTTCTTCTCTCTTTCACTGAAACAAAAGGATTTATTTCCAATTAAAACCCTAGCCCATGTTACCCACGAGAAAGTAACATGTTGCTATGGATTCATCTTTAATGTAGTACTAGTGTTTGAACACTCGGTTAGAAATACGTCCGAAATTTTATTTGTTTTCAATGTGGATTGAGTTTCCACATAGCATTACTACAATCTAAGTACTGCAACGGGTCCACATCCTACAACTCACAACATGATACACATTTCAACTGCAAAGCTTCATTATTACAGGGATATTGTTCAAGTTTATAGCTGATTAATTAATCTGTATTTCGCCAATGATTTCGGATTGTAGATGGGTAAAGTAATTTCTTGGCTCCAGTGAAGTCCAAAATCTTCTTGCTAACCGCACCCTTAGGTGAAGTTCCCGGCTTTGTGAAATATAACAATCGGAAACCCCACTCAATGATTTCAGGCCAAAACACCTTCCATAGGTAAGTGACCCTGACCCATGCTGGCTCTGTCGAGTACCTCTCTCCCCTGCAAGCGCTGTTCACTATTCCCTTGGCGCACCCACTTACCGATGCTACAGGGATTGCGCTCACTTGAACCTACTCATCCAATTAACAACCAATTTCACAGTATTAATCCACTCAATTGTATAGAGCTGCGTTTCATATTATAGAATTGAGGTCTTAGAAATGAAATTTGATGAAAATAAAAGTTTTTTACAATTTTACCGTTGAAAAACGTTCCAATTCCACTCAATCCAATGTCTCAATTTCATATGCCAAAAGTAAAGACCCAGAGATTTTATTGTGTTTAATAAGAATTAAAATGAAAATTAATGAAAAAGGATCAGTACTTACATCTCGTAAGTCTTGATCTACTTCCATTTGGCCTTCCTTCAAGAAGTATTTGCCTTGGGTCATTTCAGACTCTACGAAACCAGGCGTCACAACCGTTATATTAATTTCAGGACCAAGTTCAACCCTCAACGTCTCGAAAAAGCTTAACATTGCTGCTTTGCTTGCCTGAATTTTAAGTAGCCATCAAAGTGTTATTTGATTACCTTTTCTTTTCTTGTTTTGCTTAATTTCATTAATTGAAAGGGGTATATTTGAGAAGAAAATATATAGAATTATAAATTATGTGACTGAACTTACATTGTACAAGCTCATTCTGGGTGCAGGCAACCATGAAGCGGAGGATGATACGACTACGATCTTTCCCTTGCTGTTTCTGAGGTGTGGAACTGCAAATCGAGTGGTATAAACTGATCCCCAGAAGTTTGTATCCTGCGAGGACAACAAAAAAAGTTAACTGCAAACTTGCAAATCCAAAAATGTTGTTAAGAGAAGAAATGGTCTTGAAATATTTTTAGAAAATACAGTGACTTACAATAAAGCAGGATGAACTTGGCTAATTGTTTTTAAGGGCATATTTTGAATCAAATATGTTGAAACTGTTGTCGAAAATATTCACATATGAATAAGAATGGGATGATCAATTTCACACAAGAAATTAAATAAATGAAAATAAAAAATAAATAAATAAATCGATTTGAGCCCTCTTTTGGATCAAGTTGATATCATCTAGTATAATCTCCCAAAGGTATATTAATCCATAACTAGATAACCATGTTTATTTCCCCCACCCAAAAAAAATGCTTGAGATCATATCGACTCAAGAACAAATTAGGCTTAATCAAAAAAAATGTTACATCAAACTTTTCGTTTGACATAATATTGTTTGTTTTGATACATCATAGCTCATGATTTTAAAAGCTATTGTGCAAGTTAAGGTAATAATATTCACTTATACTCAATCATATCATCTTTAACACTGAATCTTTAGAGCTCACGTTACGATTCTTTAGTCTCTACGTAGACCATTGTCAACAAAAATTATACTACTTGTAAAGCATGATTAAAGAGCGAGGTTTGATCACCAATTACCATTATAGCCCTGAAATCAGTTATGTCAGTAGTGTCTTCAAACAAGCATACTGAAGTGATCCCAGCATTATTAACCAAATGATCCACTGCATCCATAATGTACAAAAATGAACCCAGCTAGTACCCAATTAAACCAGAAGAAATTAAAGTTAATCAATTAAGCCCTGAAAATTTGCACTTACATCTCCCAAAATGAGAAACAGTTTCCTCAATCATTCTTTTGCAGTCATCAACCTTTGAAACATCTGCTTGAATGGTAATAACATCAGGAGACCCCAATTCATGAGCTCTATCAGCAACTTGCTGGAGCTTCTTATTCCTCCTGGCAGCTATACCTAATCTGGCTCCTCTCTTCCCATACTCATATGCCAAGTGCTACAAAATTAAAATCACGAATAAAAAATAAAAGTTTTTTTCCTTCTAAAGAAAAAGAATCAATCACGTAGCATATTCCATGCACACCATCTTACTTATTGATATACAGTTCTTTAAATAATAAAAGTAAGAGGTCTTGATTTTAATTTTTTTTTTTACTTAAGCGATGATCTAATTTACCTTTAATCATTATCCATCAACTTAAAGAAATTCTTTATCCATATAAATTTATTGAAATGAGAATCGAACTCAAAAACTCATTGCACCTAAGTATGTTTAACTTGAGACAATATTAATTGAGCCAAAAGTTGCTGATCGGTCTTGATTTTAACATTAATGTATGACCACCATGCTTAATTTTTTTAATTTTTGTACCACTTTTTTGAAGAAAAAAACAAATAAACCAGTTTCACACGTTTATGTCTTTCGCCCCTCATTTTTAATTTGTCTCTGTCTGATCTTACAAAACTTGATTTTGTCCGAGTAAACTCTTTCATCCACACGACCCTTTCTATACTGGCATCACTGTCTAGATGCCGTTAAAATTAACAAGAATCATGGAAAGATTTTGACGAAAAACATCCAAATAGGCAAAATTCAGTTTCGTAAGGTAAAAAAGACAAATGATTCTTGTCTAACACAGTCCGTTAAAAAGCACGTCATAAAAATATTTTTCATTCTTCTTTTTATTCCAGAGCAAAAATGTTGTGCCATATCTTTACTTGAACAAGTGTTGACCCAAGAATTTTTTCAAATAAAAACAAATTAAAAACTGAGACAAAATAGACACGTTTGTCAGATAAGCTGGTTTGATTAATTACCTCCCCGATACCAGAGGAAGCACCAGTGATGAGAACGACTTTACCGGCAACGTTTTCACTGAAAAGCATGCTGAAGATAGATCGGACGAACTTGTACAAATAAAATGGTGGCATGAAAAAGCAGAGGGTGAAGAAAGTGAAAAAAGGGGCTGCTACGTTGAGGATCTTCTGGATCAATTCCATGGCTTCTCAAAGAAGACAGGGAGAGAGACTTAAAACTGAAGGAGTGATATAATTAATTAACGCAGCCAGGAAAAGGAGATGATATATGAGAGAAGGTATGATGGCGTTATCGCATGGAATTGGCATGGCACGTAGTTCGGGTTATATATTGAAGGTGCGTGTTAAATGAACATATAGACGGTTGTTGAAAAAATAAATCACAATACTCTATTATTTCCTTCCATTTTCTTCGTTACGTTGAAAAATAATTTAAAAAGTTTAACCCAAATTTAAATATGTAATCACCTAAATATCATGTCTTGAGTTCTAGAGTTTAAGATGTTTGGTGGGATTGATAATGGTACCCAAAACTTACTATTTGCATAATCTTGTTTAGATGTGAAAATAGAATAAATGAAACTCAATGTGAAATTATTACTTAATGTCATTTATAATCTTCTTTTTTTAAGGTGGGTTTATATTTTTTAGTTTTTCAACACAGTTGTATTACTCATTATCTCTATTTTTTTAATAAAATTAATTGTGGTAATTAATATTACTTCATGTGGGTAGAGTTTTTTTTTCTAGGTAAAACTTTACCTTTTAACTTTAATTTTGTTTATATTTTTAACCATATGTTGAACTTTTAAAATTATTATTTAGCACAAAGTTAAATTGTTAAAAAGAAAAATGAAAGAAAATAATAAAAAGATTTACAATTCACTGTATTTTTTTATTAAAAAAATAATATAAAGTATGTAGCTAAATCTTAACTTTTGATATTTCATATGACGATGTGTATTCTCTTTATTAAAGAAAATTATATATTAACTTTTGAAAATAAGATAAAAGATGAAAACTGAACCCAAATTTAATATATGGTCGAAAGTTTTCATTTGTACACCAAAATCTAATAACTTTTGCCACCTCAAAATTTAAATTTAATAATATTTTAAATGTGTATTAATTATCTTTTTTTATTTTTTTACATTGATCCAAATTCAGGAATTGAAGTAAAATTAACCGCCAAAGAAAAAGTACGGACTGTAATACGCATAATATTGTCAAATATTCATGATTATGAATTAAGATTATATTCTTTTCTTTTTTTAATATGAATGATTTGGGATTACATTCACATAAAACAATTTTTTTATATTAAATTATTATAATTTATTTCGTGAACTAAACTATAATGAAAAAAAATTAACCTAATCCATATCAAATCTAAAATATTAAAATCCGAAATAAAAAGTATAAAAAAATTTATCTGATAAACTCTCAAAACTAGAAATTACTTGATTGAAACAACTTTAAATACGAAATAAAAAGATTAAAAAAAATTAGCAAAAGCATATGAAAATTTAAACCAATCCAATAAACTCCCAAATCTACAAATTACTCAATTGAAACAAACTTAAATCCAAATTAAAAAGTATAAAATAAATTAGCAGAAGCATAAGAAAAATTAAACTAATCCGATAAACTCTCAAAACTAGAAATTACTGATTTGAAACAACCTTAAATCCAAAATAAAAAGTATAAAAAAATTTAAACCAATCCGATAAACTCCCAAAACTAGAAATTAACCTATTAAAACAACCTTAAATCTGAAAATATACAATAAACCTTCCTAACTGCTAGGCCTGACACCCACTTACCACCTCAAGTGGTGGGAAGGTGATAATTAGTATCTGGTTGGCCTAACGTCAAAAAATCAAACATCTTTTTATTAGTTAAAAATTGAAAGTAACTTTTAAAAATTTATTTAGATTCAAAATAGAATTTTAGCTCAATAGTAGTTTTGATCAAAATTACCTACTTAAATTGTTATTCACTAATAAAGGTATTTATACCTTTTAATTATAAAAATATTAATTATTACCAACCATTTACTTGTGATCTCAAAATATTAATATTAATATTATTATAATTCATATTATTAACTTATTATGATTAAAATTATTAACTTTAATTACACAATTGTGTAATGTTTAGTGCTCATTGTACTTTTGTTGATGAAGCCTAGCATAGTAAATAATGGGCCGGATAACTGGATCAAAAGTCGTTAAACTATTTTTCTCTGACATTTGGATCTTTAAATTATCAATTTAGAAATAAAGATAATTAAACCTTTAATTAATTACAATGTAATATTTTCAAGTTTTATTTATTAATGGAATTGTTTTAAAATCTTAACAATACAAAGAATTTGATCATGATTTTTTGTACACTAACAAATATAAATGTGATTTATCATGATTAAAAAATATATGAATTTTCAATATTGAAAATATTTTTTTACTGTTAAAAATTAAAAAAAAATAACATGTGAATGGAAAATTCTAAAAAAAATTAAATAAACTTCAAATGGTTTATAGAGTTTATAATTTAAAATTTTATTTGATGCATTTAACCATCACAAAATAAGAAAATAAGAATTATATCGATGAATGAGATAACATAACAACTAATTAAAATTTTTAAGAATTTTAATTAACTAAACATATTAATTAGTTTGACAACAATTAAATTAACACAATTTTTATTAAACATCAAATAAATTTTAACTTCAAAAACATTTATAAACACAATTGTTTTAAAATTAGTTTTAAATCTCAACAGCAAAGCAAATAAGAAACTAGATCAATAGAAGCCTCAATTAGGTTCAGATTTAATTTGGATTTTTAATCTAAACCTACTAAAACAAACGCCGAAGACCTTTGTTGGACTTACTTGTCAAGAGTTGCTTAAAAGAGGAAATTAGTATCCTTGCAATAACTGGCTAATTTTGTTGTAAATAAAATTTCTTTCTCGATTCACTTTTGGCAGAAGCATCTACAAGGGATTATTGCTTAGGATAACCAAAAAAAGCCCATAGTACACGATATTTTTATTCTGGTAAAAGGCATATTATATATTACACAGTACTAGGGAATTAATTTCTACACAACTCATAGCATACACATTTCAACAGCAGAGGTCGATTATCACAGGGAAATTTTTTCCAGATTTTGCAGCAAATCATCAATCTCCCTTGACCTCAGGTGATCGGATTGTACTCCGGTACAGTAGTTTACTAGCTCCAGTGAGGTCCAAAATCTTCTTGCTAAACGCATCCTTTGGTGAAGACCCTGGCTTTGTCATATAAAAGAATCGGAAATTCCACTCAATGATTTCAGGGCAAAACTGTTGGATTTTGGCTCAATCTGCAGCAGCTATTATTGACTCTCTCTCCAACAGCCATTGTTGACTCTTTCCAGCAGCCATTATCTCTTTGCAGCCATTGTTGAGTTCAATCCACCTTTCGGTGGAAAAGATATGAGCCCATGTGATGGGCTCTTGTTTTTTTCTCTCTATGATTCCCCTCCTTCACGTATAAATAGAAATAGCAACTGAATGATCAGATATAGAAGAGAGCATAAGAGTGAGGTGTAGAGTAAGGTGTAGTTTGCTTTCTAGTGTGAGCATTCTCTTTGTAATTCCATTCTCTTTGTAATTCCTCCTCAATATACAAAATCAACTGTCTCTGCCCGAGGATGTAGGCAAATTGCCGAACCTCGTAAATTATTGTGTTTGTGTGTGTTTGGTGTGTGTTAGATTACTCATGGGCATAACAAAAATGGTATCAGAGCTCAGGTCCACAATCTGACCAGATCTAAACACCTCAAATTTGGAGTTTTAATTGTAGAGCTCGTCGATACGAGTTCAACGGTATCTTATACGTTGAAATCGGAGCTAAAACGAGGCCGTAGCAGCCGTTTAAAGCTTTCGTTTTTAAGTTTTTTGCCAAACGCGGCCTTAACTCTGAAATTCAGAATTTTTGCAGAGAAGATGAACAGTAGCTGAGTCGACTCGGTGACTCAGTAAACCAACTCGACCCATTTTACTCAGACCAGCCCTTTTTTTCAGCCCAGTTGCAAAGGCCCAGCCCAACACCAGAAAGCCTAGTCAAGACTTGACTTGGCCCAGTCCAGAAGCCACAAGCCCCAGCCCAAGTCCATTGGTCAAGCCCAGAGTTGACCAGCCCAGTTCACTTCATTAAGCCCAGCTCATTTAAAATAGTCCAGCCCGTGGTCGATTGGACCAACCCGATCCAGATCCGACCCGACCCGCATTTGGACCTGCTGACCGGACTTTGACCGGCATTGACCGCTGACCGGCATTGACCGGCGTTGACCATTGACCAGCGTTGACCAGATTCATTTTTTGCTGTTTTCGGTCCGATTTTGGCCCCTTTTTTTTGCCAATTCAAACTGGTTCCCGCCATTTTCGGTCGTTCCGGACACAACCGTAGTCTCCGTTTCTGGTAATTTTGCTCCTAAGTTGCTGTTCTACCTTAGTGAAGCCTTTGGAGAAATTTTCTAAAAGTGGGAAATTGTTAGCGTGGCAGAAAAAAGACATAATACAGATACCACCACACCGAGCAGCTCCACAACGAGCAGCTCCTCGCGAAGGAATACGGCATCCAACGCGAAGTTTGAGGTGGAAAAGTTTGATGGTACGAACAACTTCAGCATGTGGCAGTGCAAAGTGAGGGATGTCTTGTTCCAGCAAGACTTGGAGATTGCCCTGGAGGAGAAGAAGCCTGAGGATATGACGGATGCAGACTGGGAAAAGGTGAATCGCCAGGCCTGCAGCACAATCCGACTTTGCCTCATGAAGGACCAAAAGTACTTCGTGATGAAGGAGGCAAATGCGAAGGTACTCTGGAAAAAATTGGAGGACAAGTACATGACGAAGAGCATAAAGAGCCGCCTCTACTTGAAAAAAAGGCTCTTCAGGTTCCAGTTTCGTGAAGGTATATCTATGGCCGAACATTTAAATAATTATAATAAAATGTTAGCTGATTTGCAAAACTTGGATGTCGAAATTCAAGATGAAGATAAAGCTCTGCTTTTGTTAAATTCTTTGCCCGACACATATGAACACTTAATTACCACACTGTTGTACGGGAAAGAAAAGATTAAATTTGACGAAGTATCTAGTGTACTTCAAAACAATGAGTGTCGCAGGATAGACAAGCAGATACACAGAGATACTTCCGGTGGAGCCTTTGCAGCTAGAGGCAGATCAGAAACGAAACAGCTTGCAAGCAAGGGGAATAGAAGAAATTCTCGACCAAGGCCTCATAGCAGATCTCGTGGTCCATCAGACAGACGAAGACCTGCCAAAGATAAGTGTTCCTACTGTCGCAACAAGGGACACTGGAAGAAGGATTGCCCACAGTTAAAAGGGCAGCAGAAGGATAAACCCTCCACAGCCAACACAGCTAGTGATGAAGAGGATTTTGCTTTCACCGGATCTTCACTCATGTCCCAATATGACAAGTGGATCTTAGATTCCGGATGCACCTATCACATGTGTCCCAACCGAGAATGGTTTGCTGAATTCACAGAGATTGACGGTGGATCAGTACTTATGGGCAACGACTTTGCCTGTAAGACGAAGGGGATAGGCACCATCCATTTGAAATTGCATGATGGAACTATCAAGCCATTGACAGAAGTTCGGTATGTGCCGGACTTGCGGAAGAACCTAATCTCACTCGGAGCCCTGGACTCGAAAGGGTTCAGAATCAGCATTGAAGCCGGAGTTCTCAAGGTGGTAATGGGAGCTCTAGTGGTCATGAAGGGAATGAAGCATGGCAACCTGTACTTCCTACAAGGGAGTACCATTGGAGGTGGAGCTTCCACAGTTTGTGAGAAGCTAGACGAGACTGATGCAGACATGACCAGACTTTGGCACATGTGTCTGGGTCATCCTGGGGAGAAGCCCATGCAGATTCTAACAAAGCAGGGTTTACTCAAAGGTGCCAAGACTTGCAAGTTATCTTTTTGCGAGCATTGTGTTATGGGAAAACAAACCAGGATCAAGTTCGGCACTGCAATTCATCGAACGAAGGGAATTCTTGATTATGTGCATACCGACGTTTGGGGACCATCCCGAACAGCATCGATTGGCGGTAGACACTGGTTTGTTACTTTTGTTGATGATTACTCTCGTCGTGTGTGGGTGTACACGATGAAACGCAAAAAACGAAGTATTGGAGATCTTCCAAAATTGGAAGAAATTGATGGAAACCCAAACTGGCAGAAAGATTAAGCGGCTCAGATCAGACAACGGAGGAGAATACACAGAGGATCCATTCTTTAACTTATGCCGAAAAGAAGGTATTGTCAGACATTTCACCGTGCGGAAGACACCGCAGCAGAATGGGGTGGCAGAACGAATGAACCGGACTTTGGTGGATAAGGTCCGGTGTATGCTTCTGAGTGCTGGACTTGGGAAACATTTTTGGGCTGAAGCTTTGGTTTATGCTAGCCACCTGATCAACCGATTGCCCGCAGCTGCAAATGGCAGAAAAACACCAATGGAAATGTGGAAAGGTACTCATGCTACTGATTATGATTCTTTTCATATCTTTGGTTGTCCTGCCCATTATCATGTTCAGGAAGACAAGCTCGACCCTAGAGCCAAGAAAGCAAATTTCTTGGGCTTTAGTACAGGCGTGAAGGGGTACAGACTCTGGTGCATTAAGTCAAAGAAAATCATTGTCAGTAGAGATGTAAAGTTCAACGAGTCTGAAATGCTTCATCCACAGAAGCATGAAGGCTCCAGTGAAAGCAGCAGCAATAGCAGCGACTCAGCCAGGAATTCGCAGAAGGTGGAGCTTGAGACTCCAATTTATGAAGATGATTCAGCCGTAAATGAGGAGGAGGTGGATAATCAACATACCGATAATGCTAGCCCAACCACTGCACCTCCACTACAGCTTGAATCTATTGCAGTCAACAGACCAAGGAGACAGCTAGTTAAACCAGCTCGTCTACAAGATTACGTCACATATGCACTACCAACAGTTGGGGATGATATCCCCACCACTTACAAAGCAGCTGCACAGTCCACTGAATGGGCTGACTGAAAGATAGCTATGGATGAGGAGATGCAGTCTCTTCACAAGAATCAGACTTGGGAGCTTGTGTCGCTTCCAAAGAAACAAAAGGTAATTGGCTGTAAGTGGGTGTTCACCAAGAAAGAGGATCCAACTAGCAGAGCTGGAGTACGCTACAAAGCTAGACTGGTAGCCAAGGACTATGCTCAGACGGAGGGAATCGACTACAATGAAGTGTTCTCTCCGGTCGTCAAACACTCTTCGATTCGCATCTTGCTAGCTTTGGTGGCCCAGTTTAACCTCGAGTTGGCACAACTTGATGTGAAGACAGCATTTCTCCATGGTGACCTGGAAGAGGATATTTATATGTCTCAACCAGATGGGTTCAAATAAGTTGGTAAGGAAACATTAGTCTGTAGTCTGAAGAAGTCTTTGTATGGATTGAAGAAATCCCCCCGATAGTGGTACAAGCGGTTCGATAGCTTCATGTTAGATCTGAATTATACGCGTAGTCAGTTCGATCACTGCGTATATTTCAGAAACCTTGTAGATGGTTCCTTCATCTATTTGCTCTTATATGTCGATGACATGTTAGTGGCATCTAAGAGCAAGGTGGAGATAGATCGTTTGACGGCTAAGTTGAGCCAAGAATTCGAGATGAAGGACCTGGGAGAAGCACGAAAAATTATGGGCATGGAGATTACCAGAGACAGGGCGAAGGGCACAGTTCACCTGACTCAAAAGCAATACCTGAGGCAAGTTCTGCAGCGTTTCGGCTTGGACAAGAACTCGAAACCAGTTAGCACTCCGTTGGCCCCGCACTTCAAGCTCAGTGCAGCGCAGTCTCCCAGCAGTGATTCAGATAAGGATTACATGACAAAATTCCCTTATGCAAATTTGGTTGGTAGCCTAATGTATGCAATGGTGTGCACGAGACCTGATATCTCCCATGCCGTTAGCATGGTGAGCAGATACATGCACAATCCAGGAAAGGCACATTGGCATGCGGCCAGATGGATTCTACGGTACATTCAGGGAACCGTGGACCATGGTCTGAAGTTCAAGAGAAGTGATGCAGTCGATCATCTGGTAGTCGGTTATGTTGATTCCGATTATGCAGGTGATCTCAACAAACGTCGTTCCACTACTGGTTATGTGTTCACTATGGCAGGAGGACCAGTAAGTTAGCGTTCTACATTGCAGTCCACGATTGCACTATCCACTATGGAAGCTGAGTACATGGCTGTGACAGAAGCCATCAAAGAAGCCATTTGGTTACACGGATTGGTAGCAGACCTTGGCATTGAGCAGGAACAAGTTACCGTCTATTGTGACAGTCAGAGCGCAATCCACTTGGCGAAGAATCAGGTGCATCACGTTCGCATTAAACATATTGATGTCCGTTTCCACTTTGTTCGCGAGATTTTGGAAGAAGGGGACATAGAACTTCAGAAAATTGGTACAGCAGATAATCCGGCAGACATGTTAACGAAGATCGTTACTAGAGTCAAGTTCCAACACTGTTTGGATTTGATCCACATCTCGCAGTATTGAACACCAAGGGTGTATAGCGTCTTAGGACGCCTTGGCAGGAAGTTGATTTGTGTAGGCGATGAGATTTTCGCCAAGGTGGAGATTTGTTGGATTTTGGCTCAATCTGCAGCAGCTATTAGTGACTCTCTCTTCAGCAGCCATTGTTGACTCTTTCCAGCAGCCATTATCTCTTAGCAGCCATTGTTGAGTTCAATCCACCTTTCGGTGGAAAAGATATGAGCCCATGTGATGGGCTCTTGTTTTTTCCTCTCTATGATTCCCCTCCTTCATGTGTAAATAGAGGGAGCAACTGAATGATCAGATATAGAAGAGAGCATAAGAGTGAGGTGTAGTTTGCTTTCTAGTGTGAGCATTCTCTTTGTAATTCCATTCTCTTTGTAATTCCTCCTCAATATACAAAATCAACTGTCTCTGCCCGAGGATGTAGGCAAATTGCCGAACCTCGTAAATTATTGTGTTTGTGTGTGTTTGGTGTGTGTTAGATTACTCATGGGCATAACAAAAACACCTTCCATAAATAGGCAACCCTCAACCATGCTGGCTCCGACAGATACATGTCTCCCCGACAAGCACTGTTCACTATCGCCTTCGCACACCCACTTACCGATCCTACTGGTACTGTGCCCACTTGAACCTACTCATCAAGAACCAATTTTTTTTCTCGGAGATTAAGGATCTGATTTGAATAAACTAATTATTAAGAAAATTAAAAATAATGAAAAGGCTCAGTACTTGCATCCCTCAAGTCTTGATCTACTTCCATTTGGTTTTCATTCAAGAAGAATTTGCCTTGCGTTATTTCAGATTCACTGAAACCAGGTGTCACAATCGTTATATTGATTTCAGGCCCAAGTTCAACCCTCAATGTCTCGAAGAAGCTTAACATTGCTGCCTTGCTTGCCCGAAATTCAAGTAGCCATTAAAGGAGGATTTAAAATTTGAGAAGGGAAAATGCAGAATTCTATTAGTAAGACTTGATGATTACATTATAGAAACTGGATTTGGGTGCAGGCAACCATGCATCATGAGATGATAGGGCTATTATCTTGCCCTTGCTGTTTCTGAGGTGTGGAGCTGCAAAACGAGTGGTGTAAGCTGAACCCCAAAAGTTTCTATCCTGCAAAGGGTCAAAAAGATAATTAATTGTAATTCCAGGAAAATTTGTTAAAAGAAGAAAGTCATGACTTCAATGCATTAGTATAAATTATGGGAGACTCGATCGAGAATTACCATTATAGGCCTGAAATTAGTGATGTTGGTTACATGTTCAAACAGGCAGACCGAGCTGATCCCAGCATTATTAACCAACTGATACACTACATCAACACCCAAAATTAAACATAGTTCATAATGTACAAAATAAATGAACCCATAATTGAAGAAATTAAGACCTAAAAAATATGCACTTACATCTCCCAAAATGAGAAATAGTTTCGTCAACCATTTGCTTACAGTCATCAACATTAGAAACATCAGGAGACCCCAATTGATTCGCTCTATCAGCAACTTCTTGAAGCGAGTTTTTCCTCCGAGCAGCCAGAGCTAAGCTAGCTCTTCTCTTACCATACTCATATGCCAAGTGGTACAAATTAAACCCAAGTTATAATTAAAATTGAAGCCCAACTTATAATTAAAATTGAACTGGGTATTAAAAAATCAAGACATTTTAATTATATTAGAAATAAGAACAGATCACCGCCATGTAATTTATGTGTGACATGAAATTTTTCTTAAAATTAGTTGATTAATTAATTACCTCGTCGATACCAGAGGAAGCACCAGTGATGAGAATAACTTTGCCGGCGATATTTTCACTGGAAAGGGTGCGGAAGATAGATTGGACAAACTTGTACAAATGAAATGGTGGCAAGAAAAAGCAGAGGGTGAAGAAAGTGAAAAAAGGGGCTGCATGGCATTCATATGACACGTGGAATATTAAGTAGATAATTAGATATAGCAAATATGAAGAAAGTTGCATCAAAAGTAAACCTTTAAACCCATGCAAGAACAGTAAAATGCATACGTGTAACTTAGGAACCACTTTAAACAATCTTAAATCACTTCATAAAAATAGATAATTTGATTTTGATTGTCCAATTTTTTTTAATAAGTGATTTTAATTGTGAATGTTATTTTTGCTTTTCATTTTCTGAACATATTTGTTAATCAAATTAAATCATACAAACTATTTAAAACCATAATAAAAATCTGATTTATTGTTAGAAATAATCATGAAATTCCTTCAATTTTTAAAATGAAATTTTGGCGGGCCTAATAGAAAAACACTTTGAAGAATATAAAAGTTAAAAGAAATAAAATATTATTTCCTCTTGAGGTCAATTGCATATAAATTCTTTAAAAAATTTAGCAAACGTGGTGCACAATTAATAGAATGTATAAATGCCAGATTAAACATAATACTATCCACGCAAAATTAAAAAAAAAATGGAATGACTTTGAAAATTTTTTACATTTCTAAAATTTAGATATTAGTTGAATATAAAATAAAAGAAAAATACATATAGGACAATTAAAATTTGAAATGAGATGCTACTCTTTGTTTAAAAGTTAAAACCATGATTATCAAACGCATAAACCCAAGTTCTTATCGCCACATGGTGGCCTCTTTTTGTTTACCATCGCTTTATATGTTTGCATTAATAAAAATCCTATTTATAAAGCTGTAGTTGGAAGCAAATTGATAAAAAAAAAAACAGATGAAAGTAGAAATTTCGTTTAAAATCAAATTGAGGTGAGGTTAGGGATGCATATGCTCCTAACCTCACCTCAATTTGCAATGTTAGACATTCATATAAATTTTCACTAAGGGATGCATAAGTTTTTCAAGTGAAATGTCTTTGATTCTTTAGAAGAAAAAAAAGTTAATTTTAGGTAAACATAATATATAAAACAATTTCCGTTTGTGTACGAATAAAAACTAAATCTAGAAACAAAGTATAAAGCATGAGAGAAATAACTGTTTTTTTTTTTTTTAAATGTTAGGCCGCAACCAACATAACAAGGCCTTTCAATAGTTAAAAAGAAAGTCTCTCTTAATGAGGCCTTAATTGCTTGTCCCAATTTACCCCTGCAACAGCTTAATAGTAAATACTAAATAGTCACTAAATCATCAAAGTCAAATTAAAATTTGTTGGCACATATAGATACAAGTAGAAAAGCTCATGAGACCTGTGTATGTACCAAAATGCATATCCATATTATCAGTTGGCGTGATTTTCAGTTTCTACGTAGTTTCATGTGATACATACAAAGTGTATACCAAATCCATGTGATTGACATGAACAAGTGGACATTCCTACTCACTTGGCACACATAATATTACACAACAAATACATGTATTCACTATCTGATATATAAACTATTCAAAATTTGACTAAATATCAATTGTCTTCAATTTTATAAGCATGTAAATACCTATCCTAGCATAAAATATTGGAAGAAATTAAAACTGAAATTGCTTTGCAATGATGGATTAAGGAATAGAATCTTATTTCTAGTTAGTGTAGTGAGTAATAATTTCACATTCTATGAATGTAACCAAATTTTTGTTGGATGGGATACCTCACCATGGTTGAATTAAAATGAACACCGATGGGTCGGGGTTTCATTATCATTTGAATATAGTAGATAGCACTAAAAAAACTGCAACTTCTCATTGATGTCCTGGCTGTCCAAGCTGGCAGAAGCTAAATGCAGAACCGTTTCATTCTCATTTGAAAATAGTAGATATCACTAAAAAAACTGCAACTTCTCATTGATGTCCTTGCTGTCCAAGCTGGTGGAAGCTAGATGCAGAACCACTTCCGCGAAGCAAATTTTGTTTTTGATAGGTTAAATGCTCTGTTGATTTTGTTTTGCTTAATAGTACACCTGACTTTGTATTGGCTTGACATGTTTTTTTATGTTTATTTACTTAATGGTACACGAGAGGGATTCGAAGTAAGAACCTTGCTAAGAATCCAATGATACAGTGACTAAATAATTAATCTGTCCGTATATGTTAATCCCTGGTAGCTTAATTGGATTGAAGATTATTGTAACTTAAATAGCTCTATTTGTTCTCTTTTAGGTTTTCAGCTGTCCGAGTGTTTGAATATTCAAGATATTGTTAAGTAATCCATGAATAATGTAGAAAACAATGAAGAAAGAATAGGGAGAATAGAAAGAAAAAAAAATGATGCATCACAATTAGTCCTGACTCTTGAGTCATTCAAATAATTTACGAATTAAGGATTTTCGATCAGATGACTGAATTAGAACTTAAAGTAAAATGTATAAAAGAAAAGAAAACGAGAAATGATCTGATTTTGGGAAAGATTTAAAGTGCATTAGTTTGTACAAAAAAAAAAAGTTTTTAAGTGCCTTACTTTAGCACCCAAAAAAAAACTCCTGTTATAATGTTAATTTTTCTCTTCGTTAATTTGAAATGGAAAAATAATGTTAATTGCTAAGTTTAGGATCTAGATTTTATCATGTGTGTCTGAGCTGATTAAAACCGTTGGATGAGTCTCATGTAATGTTTGTGCATAGTAAGATATTAAACATAGAAGTTTAAGCCTAAAAAAACACAAAGCTACAAGATTAGTTCTAACAACCAAGCAAAGATGTCTTTCATCAAAAATGAAGAACTTAGAAAATCAAGTCTGTCTAATGATTAACCATTGCCCTAAGGGTAAGTG
The DNA here is from genome assembly GCA_023935145.1 of Bretschneidera sinensis. Taxonomy (NCBI): domain Eukaryota; kingdom Viridiplantae; phylum Streptophyta; class Magnoliopsida; order Brassicales; family Akaniaceae; genus Bretschneidera; species Bretschneidera sinensis. The sequence goes on from CM043697.1 coordinate 151,416,669, forward strand.
ACGTGCTCACCACAAACGAGTGATGGATCAATATCAAAAGGATCCACTAAAAAGAGTGATCAACAAAATCAAATAATTCAATATAGCAATCCCTTCATTACACATGGTTGATGATAACATGTGAAATGGCCAAATGGGTTACAAAAGCCTTGAAATTAAGTCCCAAGCTTGCACAAGGGATAATATTTTGCATATTGAAAAAAAAAAACATCCATAGTAAAAGTGAGAAAGAAGAAAAGGAAGCTCCCGATTAGCCCTCCAAGGAAAATGCATTGTCATCTTCTTTTTTGGTCATTTCTTCAGTAAACCTCACTCTCCCCCTGTAAATGTACATCATTAGAAAAACTGAAAAAATCAATATTTTTTTCAACACCTATAAAAAGAGACTAAAATACCTCAAAAGGAGCAATTTCATTAAAATCTGAAGAAACAATCTAGGAATTGAAGTAAAAAAAATGCCACATTGGGAAATAATTTGTTTATTTGTTTCCTTTCTTGGGGATGATGAACTCCAAAAAAAAAAACTTGTCCTTACCCTTGCCATTTGGAGACTTGTGATGGTGATCTTTAAGCACTCCATATTTCTTGAATTGCTCTCTCACAAACCTCTCATATAAGAAAGCTGCACCTTTAAATTGTGGTAGGACCAGCCATGCCACAAACACTAACTTCACTGTGTACCAAATTGGTATCCTACAAATTCAACAACCCAACAAAATTCTGTAAGTAAAAACAGGACAATATAGTTTCTCTCTTATTGCATAGTGAAAAATTTCTTACCACTCTAGAAGGGATTGGAGTAGCATCTCAGAAAGAGTGATAAATGAATATAAGATCCAATAAGCAAGCCACTGCTCATCGTCTACTTTTGATGTGCTCTCCATGGTTATCACTGATGCATATCTAACAGCACAAAAGAATGAGAAAATCATATGATTATTGGATATAGAAACAAAATATTTCAAATTAATGAATTTTTTAGTAGTAGTTGCTGTTATTGAGAATTGCTTACAAGGGGTACAGCAACATCACCACCGGCCTGCATATATCAGTAATGGATATTTAGAAATTAGACACAGATATTAAATATATAAACAATGGAGAAAAGAAAACCCAAAAAAAACAAAGGAAAAGAAATTTTACCCAGCAAGGGAATGAACATTAGTGAGCAAATTCAATAAACGACCCATGTTTGCTCTGTTTCTGGTGTTTTGGATTGTCTTGATTATAAAGGGACAAAACCCCAGGAAAAACAACTGAAAGGTAGACAAAGAAAAACCGTTTTGATGAGTAAAGTGAAGAAGGGGTTCAACTCAATGACTGACTTTCTGTTTGTAGATAAGTTTTGGGAGGAGTAATTGATGGTGATAGGCCTTATATACAGGAGAAGTGAAGACAGGTGACGAGAGGGAAGCAAGTATCGGATTCTGCCTTAAACGTGTCGAACTAGATTTAGCACCGTCCAGATGGGCAGTGATCTACCAGATTATGGACTACTAAAGCTTTAAATGTCAGCAAATTTATTTTAGTTTAATCTAATCTCCTGATGGAAGGAATTCTATGGTTTTGTGCTTTTCCCCAAGCGCAAGCCACGTGTTCATGTTTTTGATGCAGAAACGTCGGTGACACGTGCCATCATCGACAACATCAAAATATTTTATAGCACAGGTTCTTCTTTTATTTCTGGGACGGATATTTCATGTGTAAACCAAACTTCGGCTTATTCAAAATGGATAGGCCCCTTATGGTAAAAAGCATTGGCCCTTTTGCTTTCTCGGCTTGGGATTTTGACTAGACCTAGATTTTCTTAGAAATGGGTTGGCCGTAGGGCAACTACTCCACTATGATATGTGGGTCCATCATTAGGCTCAGTGGCCCACCATATCAGCATCATCAGTCATTACTTATTACGTAGGAAGTGATTGGTCTTTATATATCCCCTATTTTTTTTTACTTGTGTCGTTCTTCAATTTGCTTAAAAAAAATCACATAATTGATTCTTCGGTAGGTTTTATGACATATCCACCAAGTCTGGAGATGTTGCGATTTGTAGTAGTATGAGGAGATTCTAGGGTCAGTCGCAGATTTTGTGATTGACGATTAAATCGAAGCATAATTGTACAGGCGTGAGTGGAAGCATACAGTATTTTAGGCAGGTAATGTATGCCTCTATCCTAATTATCAGTCGCAACTGACATTATGTATTACTAAATATCACTATACTGAAAGACTATATGTCATTATCGTTTCATGGATTAATAACTTTTACATACAAAAAAAAGTTTTTAGAAAAAAAACAAAAGAAATTGTCGTCATTCGTTATTGTGAATTACTGATGAATCTAATGACACTGCTATTGTAAATCAAAAGCTATTTAGGCTTAAATCCATCACGAAATTGAAATGTACTGCATCCTCCATCCACTCGTGGACAGTCTCAAATCCAATCCTTAACAATTGCGAAGAAGCCTGACAAGCCCAAGACCACTCAGAGGCCCGCTAAAAGGAAAGAGTTGTTAGAACCCAACCAAATCTACGAACGTGAGCCTGCTAAGTCTTCAACCTTGAAGTTTCTTTTCTGCTTTCGCTTTGGCATATAATATATTCGATGAAAAGGAGATTGAAGCTAGCGGCGGGAAACGGGCGGAGAGGATATGAGACGGTGTTACGAGCAGCGTGTAAATTAATGTGGGTTAAAAAATCTTCTTTTTAAATGAGATCAATTTTTTATGTCCGACTCATTAGTAACAGATGAACATGTGGATAACTCATTAATAGGTTTTTAAAAAATATTTAATTACTTTGTTCTTTAAAAACAAATCAGAAAAAAATTATTGTATTATACATATAACTTCATAAATATTAAATATATATCTAAACTCACATCTCTATTTATAGTATTCATCTTAGACCCAATATTTTAGGTTTCAAAACAAATAGCTAGCTAGGCGGAGGATGAGAAACAAACCAGTTAGATTAGGTACGAATCGAATTTTACAAGTATGAGTTAAAAATATTTGTTTTTAATGAATTTATTTTTTATGTTCATACTTACATTTTAATAGACGAATAACAAATTAAAACGATTATGAACAAAAAAAATTATCTCTAATTGAACCTGAGCTTCCTATGTAAAATTCTCGGATATGACCACTTAACCATGGTTTAAAATTTGAAGAATATGATATCAACACACTTACCAACGTTGGGATGCAAAACGATTCGCGTGTCCTTTTTAAACAAAACAAATTTGTGTTGTGCCTCTTTGAAAGTTAACAAATCTATAGATCAAGTCAATACTTTATCTAAAAACGCAAGGATTACCACAAAACGGCTCGAAACTGCTTGGCTCCGTAGCAGCTTGATTTACCTCGTATTTTAAGAGTCATGAAATGAGTTTGAGCTCATCGAGATTTGTTTGGCTTATTAAACTGAACTCGAGCATCAATTAACTTAATTTATGAGTCTACTCAATTACTTATATATTGCAAAGTTTAAATTACTAATTTTTATAGAATTATATAAAATCAAACTCATAAACTCTTGGTTCAAATTCTAGCTTTATATTGACTCAAGATCCTCACAAAATAGAGTACAATCAACTCGAGCTTACCTTTATTTTAGTTAGGGTAGCCATTGATTAACTTTTATATGTTATTTTATTTATCGATGAAGTTTTAGTTTAATAGTTAATTTTGAGGTTTTAAAATTATAAAGTTTAAGATTCGATTATCACAATATATAAGTTATTTGTTCGATTTATATATCGATTATTTTTCCCACTTAAATAGGTTGTAGTAGCATTGTGAACTTCTGTATAAATAATGAGTTTTTGTATGGATAATAAAATACTTCGGACTTATTTTATAATCAAATCAATCACAATATATCATCCCAAAATTTTGGTAACATTTGACAAGAAGCAATGGGTCATCTACTGTGTAAACAATTGCCTAGAGTTAGGTTACAGATTACCTACACAAACAGTTTACAAGAAATCCCCATTTTTTTCTCGAAAACTTTAACCAATTCATTTGTTTAGATGTATCCCTTTTTCTAGCACGAAACAAAAATTAAAATTAATGGCACTGTTAATTAGCAAATCCTCTCTAGTAACAGGGTCCCTTATGTTACTCCATCTTCTATAATTGATGTCTCCCTCAAAACAATGCAAACAATTTTCGTGTAAGCTAACGGATGGAGACTTCTTCATTTCTCCCCCACCAATTAAAAGTGGTTGAGCTGCAAATCACAACTCCTCCTCTGGTAATTTTTTACCCACGCGTTTTAAAAGAGAAATTTTCCCTTTCTTCCACTTTTTGTCTTAAGCTTTTGTAAATAAGTGGCTAAACCAACAAATATTTGAGAATTTTATTCTCTTTTCAACAAGGCAACATTAGCTAGAAGATATGCCACTAATACTTTTTGCAATACTTCAGACTTAGTTGGGTCGTAGTTTTCTTTCCCGATCGAGAACAACATCAATGGCAACAACAAGTAATGTACTGAAAATATCCCTAATAGGAGATTTGTGCAAGGAAACTGGGGAGAGGAATTCAACAATGGCCAATGTGGGTTTATGTTCTTCATGGAATTTGATCAAACCAAATAAATGAAACTTCTTGGTAACAGAGGCTGCTACTCATCCTGGAAGTGTTGACATGATGAATGGGAAAAAGGTGAACGGGATTCACGTGGGTAATCAGGCTTCACCTTTGAGCAAGAATAATAACGATACACCAGTTCATTCATTTATGATTGGATGGTTTGTAGAGGAGAGATTTGTGTACAGGCAGGCCTTCACTATCAGGTCTTATGAGATTGGACCGGACAAAACTTCCACCATGGAAACACTCATGAATCTTCTTCAGGTTTGTTTTCTTCATAATTATTTTACCCTTTATGAATTAGAAGGCCAAATGATTTAAATTTCTATATGGGTTATTTGCACTTTGCCTCGTCATTCAAATTCACTTGATCAATTTACATTTTGCATTATATGGTAAGCTTTATTTGAATGCGAAAAGACAACTTTGACCTATCTTATTTCCTCTACAAATCTCTTTTCTTTCATTTTCTTGAAGCCTAAAATCTCAATATGCAATTCGCGAAAACAACTTTGACAAATTATTGTCATAACTGTCTTTCGCGTGCAAATGAAGCACACGTGTTCACTGGTTTTATTTCAACCAAAATTTTGATCAGAATGGCTTATTATATATATCCTTATTAAGATGTAAATCGATTGAATTTAAAATATTACGAAAAACATATGGCAAAATACAAGGGTGTTTCATGATAATAAGTTTTTTTTATTATCAATAAGTTATACTAAATTTATTCGTTTTGATTTGCCTGTTGTTCAAAATTATACTAATTTGTGGGTAAAAAGCAGATAGAAATCTTCTCTCTTATAAGCTCAAAATCCCTAACTCTCTAATAAGTAATTTGCGAAGACTACTCTGAGAAAAAATTGCCATAATTTAGATACTTTAAGGCGCTCATGTGGACTGCTGGACTGCACATGTACCAAAATAACTTATTGGATATCTCGTATAATGGAAAGGTGTTAACATATAGATTATTCTGATCAAATTAGTATAATTTAGTATACTAATTTGATTTGTTTTGATTTGCATACGTTCGGAAATTATGGATTGAAATCATACATTTTTAATTTACATGTTTATGCAATCAATGGCTGCAGGAGACAGCTCTGAATCATGTAACGAGCTCTGGCCTTGCTGGAAATGGCTTTGGCGCTACCCGTGAGATGAGCATCAGAAAACTCATTTGGGTTGTCACTCGTATACATATTCAAGTAAAGAAATATAGTAGCTGGTATGTCTTCTCAAATGAGTACTTGATGAAATTCTAATTCTGATTTTGCTGATAAAGAATTCTTGATGACTGAATTTGACAGGGGAGATGTTGTTGAGAACGATACTTGGGTTGATGCAGCAGGAAAGAATGGATAATCCGAGATTATCATACCCAAGAGATCATTACAAGAGCAACAAGGTGAATCACCATCTCTGATTATTTCTTATATAGCTAAAAAATGATATCTGCTCTAAAATTAAGCTCATACTGCTTCGTAAATGCAGCACATGGGTGATCATGAACAGAGAAACAAGAAGATTATCCAAGATTCCTGAACAAGTGAGGAAAGAGGTGTTACCAGTCTATCTAAACAGGATTGCAATTGCCACAGAAAAGAATGATAACAAAAAGATTGACAAGCTTACTGATGAAAATGCAGAGATTCTTCGATCCGGTTTAGCTGTAAGTATGATAGCTTTAACATTAATTAGATATAATTTCACTGAGAATTACATAATCTGTAAATTAGTTTCTTCTCTCGTGAAATACAGCCAAGATGGAGCGACATGGATGCTAACCAACATGTAAAACAGAAGTGTGACTAAAGACTCGCAAAGTAGATTTGGAATACACACATCTGCTTCGAATGCAAGATGATCGCGTTGAGATAATCAGAGCAAGATCAGAATGGATAACGAAACAAGAACACAAGTGATTACATCACAAAGATGTTTGTTCACAAATAATTCTCTTTATTTTTTTCTTTAAAATGTTTGAAACAATTTGTCTGTTGCATATTATTTGGTTTGCGAGTTAAAATCCTCAGTCTATATATGCACCTTTTTGCTGGTGCAATACATTTTGAATATGGATCGATTACGAGTATAATAAAGCTTCTAGGATGTAAAATCATGTGTAAACCCAGCTACTTCAATCATCAACATTCAGTCCACAAATTTAAATGACAGTATTGAAGATTTGTTGCAGCTCCTGACACATGCTCTGCAAAACATTGATGGTTTCTCATTGAAGAAGATAACTCATCATAGGCTTGACTGGGTTATAGTTGAAAATTTTATGTCATTGATTGAGTTAAAATTGACATCTAACCCAACCAAACCCAACTTGTGCAAACCTCTACCTATAAACATGTTGAATCTTATAGTTAGATAATTGGCTCAACGGGAATCTGCAGTCATCTCGAATAGTCTCATTAAGGTGCAGACTTGAATCTGCTTCATTAATAAAAAGAAAAAACAGCAGTTATGTTTGGATTGATAGAAATTTATGGAAAAGAAAGGAAGGACTCCATCCAAACATATAAGGCAAGTATTCACCCTTTTATCGTTTTGACTAATAATTGCAACCCCACTATAAGAGGTTGTCCTTGTAGTAAATCTCTTTTATAATCTTCGATTTCATGAATTTAAAAGTAAATTTAGACCTATACCTCAAAAGAAAAAGAAACTAGTGAACTACCACTATCTATAGGAATAGGAGGAGGCGGGGAAGCACCATGTAGTTGAACCATTGTTTTGTGTCTTTTTGGGTCCTACTTCAAGTGACCTAAACTGTATAAACTTTTAGCCAAACCAATCCTTCACCTTTCAATTACCTTATAATAATAATCCCTTCTTTAAAGACTTATAATAATTCTTATAATACCAACTAAAAATAATGACTAGTTTGATAAGAAAATCCCGTCAAAGAGAGAGTGATCAATTAGAGTATTGAAATTTATGAGAAAGTAAGGATGCAGCAATGAGCAAAAGCAATAATCTCATTCATGACCTTTAAAGTCCTCTCTCGTTCAACCATACTTTGAGGAAGACATGTTACCCAAAATGATTGAGAGTTGGGATCTCAATGACGTCACTTTCTCTTTCTCGTTTCCTCCTAATTAAGAGCACTTAGACAATGCGTTAAAAAATTAATAAATTACTTTATTTTGATCAATTTGATTTTATTAATATATTTTATTTTTTTTTCGATTTAAAATAAGTCAAATTAAGTTAAAATTTCGATTAATAGAACATTAAAAATATATTATGTTATAATTATTAATAATTTAATATATATAATATTATTTTAAATATATATTTATAATTTAATGTATTAAGTAAATTAAAATAAACTATTCGGTCCATTCGGATAAAGATTTTTTTTGGCCCATTGACCAGATTTTTCTGATTTTTAAATTAAAAATCTCTTATTTTTACTATTTAATCGAATTAAATTAATTTTATCGATTCAAAATAAATTGAACAATCGATATTGTCGGACCGATGAACCCCTACCTCAGATAATGCTAGTTCTCATTGCAATTAATGACAATCATATACTAATAAATAAGTATGCTAGTATTAAATTTAGTTTAACAATACCTTGCATGATTGCATCCATTCTTCTGTTTATCCCACTGTTATTTTGCTTCTAGTATACACCTTTTTCAAGACATACTTGGTGGACATGTGAAATATTAACGGACAGGATTTGTTTAATTTAACATTAGATGGAATAATTAATTAATTGAAATATGATTAGATTCTATTTTGCATCATTGAGGTTTGACAAAATATTTATTCAATTTTATTTTTAAAATTTTAATTTAAATAATATCTTTATCATAATTCAAAAATCATTTTAATTTTGTTATTGTTGTCACATGTTCGTCAATAACTTAATAGAACTGTAAGATTGTGATTTACATTGAGTAACAAAATGATGACCTTACTAAATTAGGGTTTTAGGAGACAATTTGATATGCCGAATGTGTCTGACAGTAAGATAGTGTTTGAAGGGTTACCGATTACCTTAACTCCTTTGTTTTGTAAAATAGTACGGGGTCTTGTGTCTGGACCACAAAATAAAGTACGTAAAAAGCACTCTCACTAAGACACGTGAGCATGACGCGCAGTGAAAGAAAGCGGATCTAAATTTGCGGCGTTTTCTCGAAGTGATAGCATGTCATCATCTCTCATCATCAATTAAAAAAAAAAAAAAAAAAAAGGGAGATGGGGAAAAGATAACAAAAAAGAAAGAGAGAAAAAGAATACGAGCTTTGTAGGCACCACCACTTAGTGAGAAATTTTTGATCGGTTGGGATTTAATTAATAATTTTAAAATTTTATTAATAATATTAATTTATTAATATTTTTTTTTAATTTTCAATTAATTTAAATTGTTGAATTGAGACGCCAACCACCCAAAAAATTTTACAGTCACTGAGTTTATAGGATGAGACCAAAGTGGTTGTCAGATGAATTTAAGAACCGTATCATCATTCCCTAAAAGTAGCAATTTCTTTAGCAGTGAATAATGACTACTAGTTTTATGTTTAGTGGACCACCATGGCGGTAATGAACAGTAATAACTGGTACAATCAGAAAACTCACCCATAGATTAGGTGGTTTGGTACAAAATTAGGGCGGGATTAAAATTAAGATTATAATAAGATAAGATTAAAAAAATTATAATGGTATAAGATTAGAAAGATTAAAGTGAAATTATTTTAATTTTAAATTTGGTTCATGAGATTGTCGAATTGAGATTAAAATGAGATAACAAATCAAAATACTAAAAATACCATTTTATTTTTTATATAGAAAGTAAAATTCTCTTTTTTTTTTTCTTTTTTTTGGCTTTATATCGTGAAACAGATAGAAAGGGGAAGAAGGGTAGGCCCAGGGAGGAGGGGGAAGGGAAGGAGAGAGGAACGGGGAGGATGGGGAAAGGGAAAAAGAGAGGAAAAGGGAGGATGGAGACCACGATCTGGTAAGAACGAAAAAGGGAGGAAGAAGATGAGGGGAGAGAGGCGACGCACGACCCAAGGCGCAATCTAGGCAAGGAGGCGGCGGAGAAGGAAAGAGAGAGGAAGAAAAAGGAGAAAAAAGAAGGAGAGAGGAATGTGGCACGATCTGCTTAAGAGGAGGAAAAGAGGAGAAGAATGAGGAAGATGAGAGGGGAGAGGAATGAGAAGGAGAGAGAAGAGTAAGGAGGAGGAGAAGGGAGGCGTGGGGCCGGAGGGGAGGAGGCTGGGGGGGATAGGGAGGTGGCTGGGGTGGTGGCTGTCACACGAAAAAAAAAATAAAATAAAGAGGGAGGGAGGGAGGAGTAAAATGGTCTATGAAAATCAATCCCACATACTTGTGATTGATTCTGTCCGAAGGGAGTTGAGACAGATTTTCAGAGATTGGGACTAATTTAGTCCCAACTTAATCCCAAATGAAAAGTTAATCCCTCTAATCAAACATGAGATTAACTGTTCATGTGGGATTAACTTAGTCAATCCCAACTTAATCCCCCATACCAACTGCCCCTAATGGTATTCACATAGTGTTAAAATTGATTGACAGATTGTTTTTAATCAATTCAATCGATATAAAATCGGTTAATCAAATAAAATATATATGTTAATCGATTAGTTAGAGATTAAATTTTTTCAACCATTTCGACCATTTAATCGATTTAAAAATTAATCTTAATAATATATATAAAATATAATAAACCAAAAAAATCTTAAGCATAAATTAAATATAATATACAATAATTTTTTAAAAAAAATTAATTATCCTTCATTTCTTTCAATACTAGAGGACGAAGTTCTAGTGCAGCGACATGCTCAGGGGACTTTTTTTCGTAGAAAACTATGGCGTTGTTGAACAAGAGGAGGAGATCCCGAAAGAACTTTCCGACACAATCCGAATAAACCCCTTTAACAATCATGGATTCGATTGTTTGGAGATCTATGTGTTGTCGGATCATGTTTTTGTGCCTTTCAGATTCCTACACACAAAAAAAGTAAGAGTCGTTAATATGATTCATGAAATGACATGTTTGATAATATCCATAAAAATTAAAGGGTGATATGGTAAAATAGTTCTTCGGATAAGATGTAGGACCAATTAAATAAGATAGATACCAAAAAATTTTGCATTTCACGGGTTATACTTAAGTCATGCCTCGAATATTTTAGGATCGTGAAAACGCACGTACTTTTACTTGTAATTGTAAATATGATTAGAATAACTTTTGTAATGTGTAAAGACATTATTTTATTTTATTTTTTTGCTTAGAATATCAAGATGCCATTTTCCAATCCCTTTAAAAGCTCGACTCTTATTCTAGTCCACTAGGAGATTCTAACACTAAAGGGTTCATAAGTACTTCTGAAAACTTTTGTAATTTTAAATTACTAATTTTCGCAACCAAAGCAACAATGACAACTACTACAAACATTTTGTTTTTTTAATAACACAAAATTACTAAAAGATAAAACAATTTATGACAACAGTAATTATTACTTTAAAAATATAAATACTGAATTTTTATAATATGCCTTAGGAATAACTAGAAGCCTTTGGCTCATTAGTCGGTACTTCAAGTCAATCATTTGGATTATTTAGATTCTTTGAAGACTCGAAATCAAATTTTCAGGTCAATAACTCTCTCTTTCATTGCATGGTAAAAGTGTGCAATCATTTGAACATTTAAATGCAGAATTTTCTAAAAGTGTGCTACCTCTTTCATTGCATGACATGGCTCTTACTAAAAAGCACCATAAGAAATACCAATTCAGCAGATAAATCGTCCAAATCTGTCCAGCTTACGTTGTTGGGTTAGGATGGTGACAACCCACCCACTAAACTAAACTCGGTACATATTTTTGTAACATTCATATTATTATAAATTTGATATCATTTTAATTTTTAAATTATAGAGAATTTAAATTTATTTTTATACTTTTTGTACTATCTCTTTTTCATTTTTGGTAGAAGTAGATTCCATCAAATAATTTTGAGATCACATAACTTAAAGTTCGACTTTCATTAATACATGAATTATTAATTTATCCTTAAAATAGATAAGATCCGTGAGAAAAAGGGTACTTGTTAGTACTTCAATTTCTTGTAGGGCAACACTATTAGGCAATTAAGATGAAGTGATATATTATCTCTTCTTGGATTATTGCTAGCCTCATGCTACTCAGTACTCACAAATTTAAAAAAATTATGACTGAAAAAATCGATTAAAATTTTTAACCGACCCTTTGCACACCCCTATTAGCAAGAAGACTCATTTGCTTTAGATATTGATTAATTAAACAAAGTAACTAACAATAGGTTGTTTTAGTGATTAAATATATAATTTAAATGTTTAAATAGGGTTAGATACGTAACTAAACTTGCTTAAACTCCCAATATCTCTACCACGTTATTCTTGGCTAGTATCGCACTCAAGTTTAACTTTTTTCACTCTTCTTATTTCTCTCATCTTCAAATCACGTCTTCCTCACTCTTTTTATCTCTCTCACCTTCAGCCCACTTTATTGTCTCTTCATCTCTATCTTTCTCTCTTTATTTCATCTTAATTGATTAACATTAGCATATTATTTCATCATATAAAAGAGTAGATCAGTACACCTCATGTAATGCGTGTTGAGATGCTAATATTATTAACGCAATAAGACTAGTACTATGATTAGAAAATAAATACTTGTTCTTTAAAAAAAAATACTTATCAAGTACCATTCGAAAGAATTTATAAAATGATTTTTATTTTTTATGCACAAAAACTATACCGAACATCTTCAAAATTGTTTATAAAAAGAATTAAAATTTGAAAATAGTTACTGATAAATTGAAATTATTTTTATAAAAAAACCTACTTTTACATTTGTTTTATTAAACATTAAATAGTTTTTAACTCTATTTTGATTTTATCAAAAATTATTTTATTTGTAAACTATAAACTGAAACTACTCTTAAGTTTTAAGCAAAATGGTTCTTAACAATGTACGATATAGCTCGGGTTTTTAAGAGATTTAATTGTCCAAAATAACAAGGAGGAGAAAATACGTAAAATTAAAAAAACAAAAAACAAAAAAAAAAAAACAAACCTTCCAAGTGTAGCTCAAAATTCCAAAAACTAGAAGCTTACCGTAAAATTTGATAAACATCAAACCTTAAAGTGCATGAGGGAGAGAGAGCAAGAGATTGGATATTGAAGGGGGATTTTTAACAATTCAACGAAAAGGAATCGAAAAAATTAAATGTTGAAAACGAGGAGGAGAAAATGCGTCCATGTTGACATGCAAGAATTGAAAAAGGAGACTTTTATCTTTCCCAAAATTGCGAAACAGAGCTTTGAACACTACATCAAGTAACTTACGTATGTCTTCGTCACTGTGATAAAAAATGTGGAGACACCGTAGACAAGGACATTTCAAGTTTCTATTCTTATTCTACCACAACCACCATCCCAATCTGAACCTCATCAATCATTATCTTTTACTGCTTCAACAGTTTAGAAATTACATAAGAATTAATCAAAACAAAGTTAAACGATTAACTGCCCATTTAATTTTGAAAAATATACTTTTTATCTTTTATTTTACTTGATATTTTCTACAATAATTTATACTTTCTTAACATAATTTATAAAATAACATTTTTCTCTTCAATGTAGCATTGGAATTATAACATATCTAATATCACGTTAAAAAGATATATATTATTTTTAAAATTATATTAAAAATATATAAATTATTTAAAAAATTATAATTTTTTTTATAGAATAAAAAAGGTATATATGTTGGATTAAGTAGACAAAGTTTAGTTGAGAATTTATATAGTAAATGCCAAAAAGAGAATTTAGCATCCCTTAGATATATTATACCTACCTTCTAATTAATATACTTAGCCAAGGATGATTATATATATATATATATATAAATTATTGGAATAAAGTTTTTTTTGACTTTATAATAAATTTTTTATATATTTTAAAACGTACATGCTTAATTGAGATGGGTATCAACGTACAAGTAGGTCAGAAAAGTTGTGTAACTATGGGGATTATTGACTCAAAACAAACAGAAGAAAAAAAAAACAAAAACCTCTAGCTGGAATTATGATGAATTTAGCATGTGATTGTTAGAATCTCATGCAGAAGCAGTCACCCAACCTTTTGATAAAGGCATCAGTGTCCTTCAGTCCTTGGCTAGCTATAATCTTATATGTAATGAAGCTAAGCTATGATTAAAATTTTGTATTTAACATTAATGTTGGCACAACTCTCGACATTCTACATTCAACATGTACTACCACCAAAGGCAATGCATGTGCTTGTATCCCGCCTTTGTGCAGGGTATTTTAAGAATCTCTATGCTAAATGAGTTCACTCATAACCTAAATCCACTTTTACTGCTACCAAATTTGTCACCACTCATGGCTGCTACTTGCTACACTGCACTATTATTATAAATTATAAGTACTTAGTGGATAAAGGCGACCTTGTGCAACTTTTTAAATCTCCACCAAATTTTGTTTTTAAAAAACTAAATTTAAGAAGCATCAATCGTTAAATTACTCTAACATTAAAAGAAATGAAAATTCAAATTGATTTTCAATTGAAACATTAGTTCTTATACTTTTGATTTTGTTTAATGTTGTCTCTAACATCAAGTTTAGTCAAACTATAAAAATGTATTAAATTTCTCAGATACAACGATAAATGTTGTTGCCTATTATTTAAAGTGAAGAAAAACGCGTTGAAATAATTTTAATCTCATTATTTTTTTAATTGAAGTGATGATATATAAGTAAATATAATGATTGAATTGATTGCAATATAAACTTTTATTATCACATTACTCATACAGAAATTCGTAATATTATCACAAACCATTTAAAGTGAGAAATAACCGGTATATAAGTTGAACAAAAAACTTATACATTGTGTGAATCAAATTCAAAGACCTTATAATCACAGAGTTTCAATCCATAGATCAAGACTTCATCAACCTAATCTCATTATTGAGGAGACTTAAATGTTATAATTGAAACTCTAAAAATCAATTTAAATTTTAGGTCATACTATGAAAACCAATTATAAAATTTAACCAAAATTAGTCTCCCAGTCACTTTTCTTTTTACTAGGTATAACATGAAAGTGATTTGCATTTCATAATTAATCTTTATATGGGCAGCATGCTGACTTAAAAAACGAAAACAAAAACTTCAATACCATAAAAACCATTTTAAAATATAATAAAGAGATGAATGTACCAAAGAAAGTAACAAAAAAAATGATGGGTCAACTTTGTAATTTTCTCGCATGTATAACATGGCCCAAAAAGCTGCACAAGCTTTTGGACAATTCCCAAAAACCAAAATCATTTCCCAATTCCATATTCATTTCGATTTTGTGTGTTTTTAGTTTCTAGTGCTCCGATCAATTCTTATCTGAGAATAACATAACCACAAGTTTGGTAAGTTTTTATCAGTTTAAAAAATTGTAATCTATTAATTTTATTAAAAAAATAAAATAATTATGTTATTAGAATCGTAAACATAAATATAAAATATCGAATCACGTAAAATTTTATTTTTTAATTTTTATATTTTTACATCGTTTATTTATTTATATAGATTTTAAACGATTTTTTTACTAACAAAAAGTTGTGAATTCAACAAATTAATAATGGGAGATGTGACCTTCACATGGGGACTAGCAGTATAAAAAATTCCATATAATTTCTTCCGAATAAATCCAATATACATGCGAGCTAGCTAGAAAGAAAATCAAGACTCCTTTGTATTGAAAATTGCTTGTTAAGTTAACTTAATTAGGAGAAATTCTCCATTAAAAATGTCATTACCACGTCAATTAGAAAGACCTTTGCGCACCAAAGTGGCCGACCAAACTCAATGAATAAAAAAAGCATGGCATTTTCTTGGCCTAATGCAAAACATTATATTTTTTTTTTCCTTTAACAGTCTATAAACAATGTAACCAACCCCACCTTCAAACAGTGAGATTTGTGACTTCCTATCAACAAATTAGATTCTGTTTTCAGGTTTTAAAAACATATATATGGAGGAGTTTGCAAAATAGTTTTTGTTCCTAAACATTTAAGAAAAAGTTTCAAAAAATTATATTTTTTTATTGTTAATAAACAAAAATCAAACCAAACACTTTAAAAAATGACTTACTAAATGATTTTTTGATTATAAATAATTAAAAAAAATTATTGTCATTATTGATTTACTAAACATGAAATAGTTTATAATTTTATTGTTGTTTTACAATAAAACATTTCAAAAACCATTTTATAAATTAAAAATTATCATATTGCTAAACTAAATAGTAACAAAACAATTAATAAAATAATTATCGTTTTTAAATAAATAAATTTGTATCTAAGCTATAATAGTAATTTTACTGATCATTAAATAATTTATAATTTTATTGATGTCTTACATTTCAAAAAACATTTTATAAATCAGAAACAATTTTACCAACAGATCCAATCAGTATGCTAAGAAATGAAGAGACAATTTAAAAATGAAAATTGTACAAAGGACTTCAAGTTTATATGCGATTATATGGTAGTAAATTATTTATGTACGGTATATAACAACTTGGAAAGAAAAAAGGTACAAAGCCTCAAAACTCAACAGTTTTTCTGTGAATTATACCAGTACACTACTACTTTATGGCAAGAACTACAGAGAGTACAAGGTGGCACATGCAGAGCAGGACAGGCAGATCTCATCCACTCCTTTCCCCCCACCATTTCTTTTCTCCCATTCCCAATTTCCCATAATGCCCTTAACCCCACAATTTTTTACATTACAGAACAGGCATTAGGGTTCTCATCACTTAAGATCTGAGGAGGGTAAGCATAATACATTTCGGTTGAATACCTTTGTGGGTAATAATAGTATTCATTCCTTAACTCCACAACTTTGGTCTCTTCTGTTGTGGTGGTTGCATCAGCAGCAGCAGCAGCAGCTGGTTTGGCTTCAGTTTTGTCACCACCTTCTTTACTTTCTTTGTTCTCTTCTTCACCACCACCACCGGTCTTTTCTTCGTCGCCACTTACTTTGTTCACTTTTTCTTCTTCTTTGGGTTCCTTGCTTTTTTCTACTTCTTTGGATTCCTTGCCTTTTTCTTCTTCTTTCTTCTCTGTTTCTGCGGCTGCTGCTGGTGGAGGGTCTTGCTTCACGATTGCCGCGTGTTTGCCTGTCCTCTTGTAAACGTATTCTACCAGTTTTGGAGGATCAAACACTCCCTTCACTGTTACCTGTGAGTTCTTTAGATCTGGTTCTGCTGATTCTACTCCTGATTTTTTTTTTAGAGAAGAATCAGTTTTGAAGAGAACCCAATAATATATATAGTTATTAAATTGGTTACATTTTAGTGTGCAATTAACTAATCATCAAGTGTTTTTTGACATGGGGTTGGTGAGATTTGTTAGTATTTGACTTCAATTAGACCAACTTCAATGGAACATAAATTGAATTTTTATTAATTTAACACTAAAAGAAAAGGAATGAATTGATTTTAAAAGATTTGTGAGAAAATAAACTCTTTTTTTAAGAGGTTATAAAGGTGAAAGACAAAAAATTTCTATTTTTTTTTAGTTGGGAAATACAGCTAAATAAAATGCAAAGCGGTTGAATCACAATAAAAATCCCTATTAAAATGACAGCTAAAATTTCATGAATAGAATATATAGCAAAAAAAACTAATTAAAAATAAATTAAAAGAAAATGTAAACACGACAAAAATTCCATGATCGATGAGAAAGTAGAGATTCTAAGTAAAATGAAAATTTTGTTTTTGTATTAGAAAGCAAAAATTAATAAAATTACAGATAGTTAAACTGAGACCTAATCCACACGAGCATCAGAGAAAATTTTCAAATAAATCTTCTTTGGGTTTTGTTAAAAGATGCTTGAATATATGGATTTACATATTGGAAGATGAATGTTGAGTGAATTTTTTTATTGATTTGAAATAAAAGAATAAAAAAAAACATTTATAATTGAATCTGAAAAGTGAAAAACGCTATAATCGATGAAATGAAAAGATTGAAATCTTTCGATTTTAGAAAACTTTAAACTTAAATTAAATCTTTATTAACTCTTCAATCATTTTAAATAAATGAAAACGTCACATCATCACGTAGGAATCCTGTCTAAATAACATTACCTTTCATTCTCTGAATCCGTTTCTTGATTTCCAATGCACAAGCCTCGCAATGCATGTGAACCTTTAGCACTACTGTGACCACCACTGGAGGCTGAACACATCAACCAAACAAACCCGTTAAATCCCACTAACCAATCACCAAAAAAAAAGATAAATATTTTGAGTAAGGGACCTCCTCTTTCTTCTCTTCAGGTTTAGGCTTCTCTTTCTCCTCGGCCTTCTTCTCGTCTTCGGAAGGCGGTTTCGGGATCGGAGACAAGAGCTCGACCTGCCCGTGGCTCTTCCTCTGAACTCTGTCCAAAACCTTCAACGGATCAGCTTTCTCTCCCTTCACCACCACCTTATGGCTTTTGCAATCCGTCGTTACATCTTCAACACCTACAATAATTCCAACAAATCAAACTTAATTAATCGATTTAAAGCAAATTAACTAGAGAGTAATAGAAAAACTTAAGTTTTTAGTACTCTGTTAATACCTTCAAAGCCTTTGAGGCACCTGCGGACCTTACGGGCGCATCCCACACAATGCATGTAAACTTTGAGGACTATCTCTTGCGGTGGTGGAGGAGGAGAGGTCTCTTGTTTGGATTCCTTTGCTGACTCTTTCGATTCTTCGGCTTTTTTCTCTTCTTTCTTTTCCTTTTTCTCTTCCTCCGGTTTCTTCTCCTCCATTTTCTTTTCCTCTGCTGGTTTCTTTTCTTCCTGAATCCAAACAGACAAAAAAAGGAAAAATCAGAATCTTAAAATCAGTACCCACTAGAGATATGATTAGAAAAATGGAAATAGAATGGTAATGGTGAAGATTAAAGGTTATTTTTTCTGGACCTGCCCCATTGGTTTTAGTGAGTCTGGGTTTGAAGATACAGCCTCTGGTAGAGAGATAAGCTTTGAAGGAAAATTATATACAATGGGACTAATGGGGCACGTGCACTGCAGGAAGCAATGTGCTTAGACAAATGGTTCCCGGAGGTTACATGATTTTTTTGATTCTTTTGGGGTACTTTTGGAAACCCAATTTGAATTTGTGTATAAAGTAATGATGTAAATTTCGTATTAAATAATATTTTATTTTAATTATTAAAATAAATTATTTTGATAAATTATTTTTGATTTGACAATATTTTTAAATATGTTATTGTAATTTACATATTTTTGAAAAAATATATATGAATTATAGATATTATAAATTATAATAAAACCATCCTCGTTTTAACATAAAATAATAAAAATGTTGTATGAACTAACATCAATTTATAACTATAATCTAAAATTCAAATATTAACCAAAAACAACATCAAAATCATATTATTTTAAGAATTATTCATTCAAATAAGTATTAATTAAAAATATTTAAAAGTTATATTTTTAACTTAATTAAAAACGCCATTGTCAAAAAAAATACATTGCGAAAACAAATTTAAGTCACTAAAAAATTATATAAATTATATTTTTGTTGAAAAAAAGTATTTCAATTAAAATGATCAAAACAAATTAAAATAAATTAAAATAAAAAACAAAATAAGAAAATAATTTATTTCGATTTATTACTGGAACCGCCGGTTACTTTTGCTGTGTATCAATTGCATATCACCCACTGGTGGGGTCCACTAATTCCATTAATTGAGCAGGATTAGTTTGTGATTGCTACGAGTACTGGTTAGGTCTTGTTTACTGTAAAAGGAAAAACTAACCCAAACAAGACGTGATTATCATCGACTTAACGGCAATGAGAGCACATGGACTCATGTATTTACCTGGTTGTGGGGAAATGAATCTCACACGGGAGAGAGGCACGTCAGCAACATCATCACACAATAGCCGTTAGATTGGCTGTTATAACACATGTCATGCACTGACGCACAGCCAGATCACCAAAGCTGCACCCACCAGCAAAATACAGTGACTAGCAGAGTGTAAAGCTTCACCCGTAGTGACCTAATTGGTTCACTCATGATATGTGATTTGGACAACACTTTCTTCCCTTAATGGTCAAACTCTAATTTACTACTCATTACGCCTTAGCTGTGACTCCTCCCTAGTTGGGAAAAATACAAATTTTACAGCTTACTTCTTCTTTGTTAGAACGTTTTTTTTCAGTGTGTTGTAATGAATGCATTCAGCTGGCCAGTTTGGCCACATTTATGTTGTGATTAACAAGGACCGTACGATTTAGGTCTTGCAGCTCACATTCTTTGCCTTGGGGAAGACTAATGAAGGAGTAGGAGTTGTACTGTTTTTACCAAACCAAGAAAGTTTTAAGCTTACCATGTGCGTTTCCAGCAGTTTTATGTCAACTCTACTCAAAGTAATTTCTGCCCAAATCACATGGGATTTAATAGACCAAAAATCTTATATTGAATGGTGACTTATTTTTTATTTATGACTAATGGCTAATGACTAATTAGATTACCAAAATCTTTAAAAAATCCAATCCAAAACGGCATAATAAAAAGATTTGTTGGTGAAAAAAATCCACATTACACAAATAAATACATTAACATATTTGTGTGATGATGGGACAAATTACAGTGTTATCGTTAAAATTTTTAAAGGTTAGACATGAATGTTCATAATTAAAATTATTGTTAATATAAATTTTCTTTAAATCTTAATAATAATATAATTTTATCATGAAATTTAGATTTTTTTTATTTAAAAATTAAAATGAGGACCAATTTATTGTGAGATTAAAATATACATAAATTTATGTTAATAGTGCAAGTAAAGTTTACCTTTTTAAAAGTCATGGTTGGCGAGCATTTGCTGCAAGCTTTGATTTTGGTAGGTGAAAAAGTTAGGATTTCATCACAATAATCATCATAGTAATTATAAATAAAATTAATTATTAAATTCCAAAAGCAAGGCTCGGTAATAAAGCTACCTTAAATTATGCATTCCAACATCATGATGGGTGCACACGCGTTAAGCATGTCAGTTATTGGCGCTCTTAACAAACTCACTCTTGTGTCTTCTTGTGTTGGCTACTGCATTTTAAGCATGAGTTAACCAACCATCAAAGACCTAAATTCTAACTAGAACGTTCTAATCAATTATTAAGTTCACCAAAATGATAAATTTGACTGTTGATGTCATTTAGTTTAATCGATAAAATCTTTTATATCTTATAGTAAATCTGGATGAATCTAATTTTATTCACATAAGAAATTGAAAAGTTACTTACAAAGTTTTAATGTAATGATCAATGTTAAGATCCTATAATCATAAAATCTTAAGTTTAATTCTCACAATATGTGAATTATATTACGTGTGATATTGAATAAGTAATATTAAAATACGTATAAGACGTATTTAAAATTATTTTTTAAAAAAGGAAATCATAATCTTAAGAAAACGACCGGATTTACCAAAAAGATTTTGATTAACTAATATATGACGAAATATGTATCCAAAATTCAAAAGGTTGGGCAACAATGTTGACTCAGAAGGCATAAAATAGTGCTAGGTTGATAAGGGAATTATTTAGATGAAATAGACATTTGTTGGTATCTGATTCATACAATAAGTAGGGATGGACATGTTTTCATGACAATGCGACGTGACTTTGATTTGAACTGGTTATAATGATGATTGTATTTATAATGATGGATTAAAAATTAAAAATATGTTTGGGTAATAGTTTTTTATTTTCAGCTTTTGAAAATGAGAATTGAAAACAGATTTACGATGTTTTACGAAGAAAACATGTTTGGATAACTGTAATTCGAATATTGTTTCCAAAACTTAAAACAATAAAATGTTGTTTAGATAATCTTATTTTGAAAACTGTTTTGATGCAATTTGTAATTATTTTAGTTTTGAGTTTAAATTTAAAATATATATTAATTTTATTTTTTATATTTATTAAATATTTAAAAATAATTAATATTATTTTACTTTCAAAATTTTGATTTTTTTATATACTATAGAAAAAGAATGAAACAGAGAAGTGAACACTGATTTTAGGGTTATTTTTCGAAAATTATGTAAGAAAATATCAATTTATAGTTTTCACAAAACAGTTTTTGAAAATTAGTTTTTTGAAAATTGTTTTAGAAAGTTGTCTTTAAAAAATATTTACCAAACATAAAAAAAAAAAAAAAAAGTTTTCAAAAACTGTTTTCAATTTTTAAAAACTGAAAATAATTTTTTCCAAACAAAACCTAAATATTTGTTGGGTAAAAATAAATAAACAGTAAATAAAGTTATCGAAAAGACATTTCAGATCATTAACAATCGAGAAGATGCCACAAAAATAATATATTTTTAATCAATTTGTGTTATTAATAGAGTTTCTTTCGTATTATTAATATAATTTTAAAAAATTACCAATAAAAACCTGAAAGAAAAAAAAGCTCAAACGCACTGTATGTTGTGCTGTTTGATCCTTATCACTGGATGAGATTGGCTCAAGACTGAAGAATAGTAAAAACTTTATTGGATTTTAAGAACAGTCATTAACGATAAGATTTCTTATCTGAATCTTTCTTTCATACAATAATGATGAATATACAGTACTACCAACTACCAGCTGAAAAAAGTGTTTGACACCAATAAGTAATTCTTTTCTTTTTTAGTTTACAAGTTTTCAATTTTAATTTTTATTTAATCTTGATTTGATTAAATTTGTTTTTGATGTCATTATATAGATTTAAGTGATAAAAAAACTAGATTTAAGTGTATCATCAATTAGCATATATTATAGTGCTATTATTTAAGATGGATTATTATATTAAACTTCTACAAAAATAAATGAAGAAAATATTATTATCTTAATTTAAAGTAAATTTAATAATTTATTTGAATTGAATAATAGTATATATCAAGATTTTCACTTTAATTCCTCTTTATTTTATCCACAATTTTAATCTTAATATGATATTTTTTAAATCATGTTCATGAATTAAACTAATTATAAATTCAACATAAAAAATAAATAAAAAATAAAAACTCTTCGCAAACAATAAATTTACACAAATGGTGTTTTCCAGAGGAAGATTATTTCCTATCTCCAATTATTGTTATCATTTACCCAAAGACAAACTTTTGAAGCATGATGAAAACAACATATCAATCATGTTTTCAGAAGGATAAGATTTCTAAAGCTTTTCAAAATTGATTAAAATTAATTATTTGATGAATTAGCCATGATGCAAGAGCTTTCATGTCGACTATAAAGTTAATGTTCAATCAAAATATCAAATTCAATTGATTTTCTGTTTTCTTTTAAGGGGGTGGTACAGGGAAAACAAAAATTAAGGTACTACTTGGGAAAACTCGGTTTTTGTTTTTTTATTATTATTATTATTACTAGAAGCAAAGCAAATATCTTTAAAAATAATTTATAAAAAATAAAATTAAAAAACTGTTAAAGCGCTCTTTAATTATTAAGGAATTGTGTTTTTTCCTGTTTTATAATTTATTCTTTATTTTAATATATTGATAGGGGTATGCAAAATATGTTTGTTGTTTTACAAAATATAAAAATGTTTTTAACGATCATTGCTGTCATACCAAAAATTATTTCAAAAACCATTTTATTAACCATAAATCGCAACTATTATTAGATTAAATTGTACCTTAAAGAGCATTGTAGCAGAACTTTGAGAAAATTTGTTTGAGTACTTGAGTGGCTAACTTTCGACATGAATCATTGCACGGAGGAATTCTTGGTTGGTTTGTATTTAAAATCAATGATTTAGACTCGTTTAAAATTCTATCGATAATTTTAAGAAATTTCATAAATAATATTAATTTTTAGATCTCACATTTATGTTAATGTTATAAGAGTGAATGTACTCAAAATTATCAATAAAGTAAACAATTCTAAAATTTTAATTTTAAACCCAAACCTAACAAGAATTTTCCCTTGCATGTCCATCCCTAACATAAGTTGTAGTACAGGTTAGTTATATAATGGAAAGTGACAACTCCTTAATTTCACAACGTTGTATAATGTGATCTACAATAAGCATAAAGTGCAATATGGTGAGTGCATGTCGGTAGGAATTATTTTCCCGATGGAACCTTCAACACAAGTGGCTCTCCTTCCATGGAAGCAGAAGCGCGCGTGGAGCAACCATATTTGAACCAAATAGCCCAAGTACCTCAAGCCATTGAAGCATTCTTGTCATTCCATTAGGGAAAGGCCTTTGATTAAATTGGTGGCCATGGGTGCCCTTCTATCAATAGTCAGGCAAGCTGGAGCTGAAGGTAGCTGCAGCTTCCGATCGATCTGGGAAATTGACCTATGTCTCAAAACTTTTTGACCAGATATATAGTCAGTATGGCCCTAAGCTAGAGGTCCTTGTTCTTCACAGTTAACCCAGCAAATTATCTTGTTTGCCGTGGCCTTGCAGTACCCAAGCATGAGGAATTTTTAACTAGGGTTTAAAATCAATATTTAGATTTAGTCAAAAATTTTATTGATAATTTTTAAAAAAATTTATTAATAACATTATTTTTTGATTTCACACTTATACTGACATTATCAATAAAGTTTTTTAAAATTATCAATGAAGTTTCAGACGAATCTAAAATATTGGTTTTAGGTCCAAAGCAATCAATAATTTTTCGGTGATAATTTTTTTAAAATTTTTTTTATTTAACTACAAACATAAACAATAATTTTTTAATTTACTATTATTATTTCAAGTATTTATATCCTTCGAGATTACATTGAAATCATAGGCCAAAGATTTTTTTAAGGAATAAAATGAATTGTTGTGATATGCAATGTGTTGAGTCTGTCTAATTCAACACACGAAGGAAAATCAAACGCACCTTTCACTCTTTTTGTCATCCTTAATTTGTAGTTTCTACTTTCTACTAGATTTTCTTTTTATATATTTTTTTCTTTCCAAAAATCAACAGATTTGTCCTCTGGAAGTTTCTTTAGGTGTCACATGGCAATGAAAAGTCATACTCTCACGTTAAAATCATAATACTCGATTGGGCAAAATTAGAAAATTCAACAAAGCCCATATGGCATGGTACCCTTACACGTCAGCCAACCTTTCCACGTGTTAAATTTGACATGACGCTATAGGATCTGTTTACTTTCTTATATATTTGGTGCATTGCATTGAACAAAATTTTATACTTTTGAATGATTTGTTAAATCAGCACTATCTTATAGGTCGCTATAAATAGACATAACCCTTTGAATCATGAGTTGAATTTTGTTGGGATCATTTGAGCCAACCAGAAGAAGACAATCTTGAAGCAGATTATGCGTGAAGAAGTCTCAAGACGAATAGAATATGATCATGGATTTGGTGATTGCCGGTGGGCAGACTGGGCTTTCAAGCTTGGGCCAATAAGTCGCCTGGAAGAGCGGAGACCATTCATATTGATGTTGAGCTCAAAAGTCTTGGGCCATGTGCCCCATTTGAAGAGAGCGCACGCTAATGTTGGTGAGGATTGATGGTTATTGGCAAACTGCAGCTATCAAATAATTTGCTTTACTAATGACAATGATGCTCAATCAGACTTCCTCCTCTCTCTGTTTTTCCACCAAAAAAAAGGGTAAAATATAGTTAATTTCTCATATTTGATAGCAATTGCAGTTTAATTTAAAGTTTTTTTTAAGAAAAAAGATAAATTTATTTCATTGTTAATAAATTTAACAGCACAAAAAATAAGTTAAAACATAAACATACTTCAACTAAAATGTATTAAATAAGTGTAACATACAAACATGTAACTCATATATCAATGGAGCAACATAAATCTCATATCACATGACTATAAAAAATAGTATTTATTAATTTTTATTCTAATTGTTAGTTGCTTTTGATGTAACTTTAAATGTAATTATTATTATTAATTTATAATTTAAGTGGAGAATATCGTTTTTCAAAAAATTAAGATTTAATTGTAATTAATATCAAATTTGAATAATACAATTGCATTTTACCCCAAAAAAAACCCTCATCTCGGTATAATATTATTGTAGTTTGATGAGGAATTTTTGTATGCACAAAACGCATCACATCCATCAAAAAAGGAAAAAAAAACGAGTTTGTTTACTTTCTCTCTCTTTTTAGATGTATAATATGCACTTGTAGCACACATTTTCATTTGCATAGGGTGTATACAATAAGTTTTTAGATTCAAAATAATATTATTTTTGTTGAGGTTCACATGTGAGGCTATTCAACATTAAAAAAAATAATTATTTAAATTCATTAATTTAAGCTTTTTAATTCAAATAACGCCAAACACCATAATTTGAATTTTTCCTCAATTTTGTTCATCTTGCCCAACAACCTTCAGTATTATAGCACATGCTTGTGTTTGATATCGATCATGGATCTCCGTTGGCAATATCCTATGTCCAACGAAAAAACCAAACAGCAAATTCGAGTAATCTTTAATCACACCGTTCTCATAACGTGACCTTAAAGGACTCAAACGTCACTCATGTCCAATAAAAGCCTGACATATCATCATGGTAGGATTTTTTGATAGTCCATGCATGTGATGATGTTTTGTACATCATGAGTTGAATATGTCTCATTATGTAAAAGTACTTGATCACAGGAAAGACTAAACAGATGACACCTTGACTGTGTACCAACCGAAGGTCATAGAAGTTACCAGATTAGGCAAAAACAAAACATAGTATTACAAGCTCCTCTAAATCAAGTGATTTGTAATTTTAGATTTTCTTGAACCTTAATCAATGCGATTGAATTGGACATGTTGCCAAAAATTATACACTTGAAATGGGCTTTTCTCCATCTAATACATTTTCCGTTCCTCTATTTGCAACGCGGATAAGGATGTCTCATTAAGTTTGTTATATTTATATTCATTTTCTTTTACTAAATTATTCATATCCGTAATCGTTTTACATTTTACTTTTTAAATTTATATTTCATTACTTGCACCGATCAAATATTACACATGTATAAACATGAATCAAAACGAGTATTCTATTTGAATCTGATCGAAAATAAATAATTTTTCTTTTATTCTAAAGAAAAAATGTAATAATACTACATTTTAAATCTTAAATTATCAATAATCGAAATTCAAGATATTACACAAGTTTCATAATCAAATCATAACCTTTTATACGTGAGAAATATATATATATATATATATATATATATATATATATATATATATATATATATATATATATATATATGAGTACTCGATAGATACTATCGGAATTCGTTGGGTATTATAAATTAATACCCAGACATTTAATAATTTACTATTTATACCTGTTTAAATGGATTCAAATAGATTTGAGTAAGGATGGCAATTTAGGTTCATGGTCGTGTTCGCGTCGTATCGAAATTGGATATAACACTAAATGGGTCGACACGAACACGACACGATTATTAATCGTGTCAAGAAAACTCAACACTAACACGACCTGTTTATTAAACGAGTAATACGGCACAACATACTTAACCCGTTTAATAAACGAGTCGCCTTAGACATGACAATCCAACATGATACGACTAACATATTAGACACAGCAACACGACAATCCGACACGACACGACCAACATGTTAGACACGACAACCCGACACGATTAACCAGACACGACTTGTTTATTACATAAACAAATATAAGTTATATTACATAACCATCCATCTAATCAATCATAATCCAAATTCTAATATATTCATGATCCAAATACACATAAAAAAGTCTAATTAATAACATAAACATTAACTTATCAACTATCATCTATATTGAGAGAGATGAGAGAGTCTGTAGACTCTGTGATGCGTCGCTATTGAGTGAGTATGTGAGGGAGTGTTTTGTGCTTGAGATGTGGTAAAAATAGAAATTAGGGTTTTTTTATACACACTAAGAATTTTTTTTAATATAATAAACAAATTTTTTAAATGGATCATAAACAGATCATGAGTTATAATCGTATCAATACAACTTATCAAACCCATAAATTTAATAGGATCATAATCGTGATATTTCGGGTTAGCTGGTCAATCCGTGATACGACATGATTTTTTTTATCTTAATCATATCGACACGATTATGATACGAACTCGATTTTATTCAATACTAAAACGGTTTATTTCGTATCGTATCGTATCGAATTCAAAATTATCACCCTAGATTTGAGTAATAGAAAGTGATAGAAACAAACGGTATGCCATCATTCTGGGTCAGTCTAAATGGAGAGCAATATTTAGAATTAGTTATTCTTTCTCTCTTTTTTTTTTTTCTTTTTGTTTAAAGTTTGTTAAGCCCATAACTTTTGTGTTACTTTTTTGGTATATTGGCTAGGGATAAGATGAAAGTCAAATATCTTATGTGGATAATCTTGAAAGTAACATTAGGTCAAAAGATGGGAATCATTTTTTGTGTTTTATATGCAAAGGGGATTGGTGTGGGCAAAAGTGCAATGGTTTTGGGTGG
This sequence comes from Bretschneidera sinensis, assembly GCA_023935145.1. NCBI lineage: Eukaryota > Viridiplantae > Streptophyta > Magnoliopsida > Brassicales > Akaniaceae > Bretschneidera > Bretschneidera sinensis. The sequence continues at coordinate 151,444,896 of CM043697.1, forward strand.
CCCAAATCAGAATGATATCTATCAAATATTAAATGGGCTACGAGCCTGATAATATCCAACTTTGCCTGAACGGTATTTGGATTTGAATTTACAATTGAGTTTGAAGAAAGCCCTCTTCTTCTGGGCCTTAGCATCTGGATTAATTTCCTAACACAATCTTGATTCTCCAATTCTTAGTTTCTTACCAAAAGGACCTATACTTAGAATAAAAAAAAAACCTAAAAGTTTCACTAGATAGCTTATGTATTGGGCCAAGAAAACTATTATAAGATAGGTCAATTATGCAAATAGCAGGCTTGCTTCCCAGGGTTGTCCGTCGCTTTCTCTTCTTTTTCTTTCCATCCCTTTATTTTTTTAAAGTATATCTGTATTGTAACAATAAATATGTACAAATTAGAAAAATTTATATGTTCGATTGTCTTTACTAACACTTTTTAAAAGTATATCTGTATTGTAACAATAGAATGTACCATAAAATTTAAAATGTTCTTTAATATATAAAATCATCCATAAAATTTCAAAATGTTCTTCAATATATAAAATCATCCATAAAAATTCTTTTACTCATTACAAAAGTCATCTCATGTAACCATAAAATTTCAAAATGTTCTTCAATATATAAAATCATCCATAAAAATTCTTTTACTCATTACAAAAGTCATCTCATGTACAAAAAAAAAAAAAAAACAATCAGAGTTACCATCACACTTGACATCAATTTTGAGGTCCTCTACTAACCAATTGTTGTAGTAAAGACTTCAGCTTATCCATTTAGGATTGCATACTGTTCATTTGATCATCATGCTTAGCTGTAATTTCTTGAATCTAATGAGACTACTGTTCAATCTGATGCGCATACTGTTCAATCTGATGCGCATACTGTTGATTAGTTTTTTCCATTTGTGCTCTCAAACTATTTATCTCTTCAGCATAAGCCCCATGGTATCCCATTTCATTCCTCATTTGAGCTGAAAGTCCAAATACAGCAGAGGGTGAACTCCAAAACCCTGACCTCGAACACGACCGAAACTCTCTTCACCTATAAGCTCGGTGAAGACTTCATTTTGTATTGCTAAATTATTGCTAGCATCAGAGGATCCTGAAGCTGCAACACAAGCTTCAGCTGTCACCTACAATTATGAAACAATAAAGATTAAACTCCTCTGAATATTTAATAGCTAATTACAGCGAAATTTACATAAAACAAAAGGTGCTTATCATATTTTGTAGAAAAACGGGCATAATTTTCCCTATTTTTCCATAAAACTTCCTGCAAAAGAAAAACAAATATACAATCCAAATAAAGTAGCCAATTCACAACTTAACAAATATACAATCCAAACAACTAGAACAAGATTTAAAGTAAAAATATTATTACATACCTTACAAGGTTAGAGATGATATAAGAACAAGTGAAATGTTTGCTTCATACATGTTCAGACTATCCATATAACATTAATCTCATCTAAGTTCGTACATGTCATTAATCTTATGTTCTATGAAGATATGGTTAAAGAACTGAGATACTCAAGTCTGCTTTCATCTCTTATGTTGAAGATTATTCTAGTTGTGGGGAAAACCTGCAAGCCATTACAACCAAAATGTGTGTAGAGAGTTGCAAGAACAATTCAAAAAAAAAAAACTAATGTAATATGAGGCGGGGGACATGAATTTTGTAGGGTGAATATTGCTCTCTTCATCCCCCGTCCTCGTTTAGACCGAAAGTTTTTAAAAGTTTTCGCCCACATACCGATGAGAATAAAATCCCCTTTATACCCATCCCCAATGAATTGAAGAATTTCAAAACTTCGCCCAAGACGAATTGTTTTGCCATCCCTATATATGTATAAGTTATCCATAAAATCTTGCTGTAAGGGTTTCGACCCAAATCATACTTCATCAAATTATACTAATAATTAATCATAACAAATTAGGCCAACGCAGTGATTGGAAACAACGAAAAATGATGTTGCGATGCAAAATTCATTGTTGAACACAAAAGCAAGAACTCATGTACCTTTTTGTAATTTCTTAAAATTTGTTCATAAACTGTGAAAAAGTTCACTAACAAATGGTCCATTTGGTCCTTTAAGTTGGTGTATGTATCATTTTCACATGTACTAGAAACATTTCAGAAACTAGAATAAATATAGTACCAGGTAAAGAATATCAGGAAACATTTTAGGCACTAGAATAAATAAGCCTCACATGGCCCTTAGTCCTGCATATATAATGAAAATAAAATAATTTGATGCTAAATGTATACCTAAATTGATTTATCCACAAGGGCCATAACTTAGATCCTGATAGAATTCCTGTAGCTCGAGGTTTCAACCCAAGAGGGGGGGTGAATTGGGTTTTTAAAAACTTTTGCGGAATTTATACAAGTTTATAAAAACCGATAAGCAACAAATAATTAATACAAGTAAAAAGCTGTAAATAAAGAGTTTAAGGAAAGAGGATGCAAACACAGTTATAGTGGTTCGGCAATATCGGATTCGTTCCGACCCTACGTCCACTCTCTTCAAGGAACTCCTTGAAGTAATCCACTAAGAAAACTTAGTTGCACAACTTAGCCGGGTGTTGCACAAACCGTACACAAGCAATTTACAGGAATTGCTTAAACCGAAAAATCCCCTTCCTTTCGGAAGTTTCCCCTTCATTTCGGAAGTAATCCCTTTACAAAGATGGTGTAAAGTAACAGGTAGAGAGACAACAAATGAAAGCTTATTACAACAGAAATGTCTCTCTTTCAAAGTAAAGCTTGAAGAAATGGCTCAATAAGATTATCTCAAAGCTTTTTGTGTTTCAAGAGTATAAAAACTTGATTATATGAGATCAACTCTTTTTGAATATTTGCTTCTTGTTTTTGAATGCTTTTCTGAATGGGTTTATATAGCAATCAATTAATATGGCCGTTTTGGACTTTAATTTGAAAAAGATTTACTTTAAAACGTTCAGATTTGAAGTTCAACGGTCATATTTTTGAACTACTAGTCGACTGGGTCGAGATACCAGTCGACTGGGTTCACTTGAAAAATACACGTTTTCAGACCTTCTGGGTATCCAGTCGACTGGTATATATCATCCAGTCGACTGGGGACTTTCTGTCCATTTTACCAGTCGACTGGGTTGATTCATCCAGTCGACTGGGATATTACTGGTCAATGTACCAGTCGACTGGGTTAATTCATCCAGTCGACTGGATACCTTCTGACCCATATACCAATCGACTGGTATATGTACCCAGTCGACTGGGTTGTCTTCCAACCCAGTTTTTCTTCTGTTTTTTTATTAAAAACATTTAAAAATAATGGTTTTAGAAAAACCTTTTGTGATTGAGCCATTTAACAAGCTGATACAATGTATGAGTGAGACTTACATTGGTTCTAAACCTTAAGACCTATACTAGATCTTCAGTCTTCACTTGATACTTGATTTGGTTCGAGTTTTTGCACTTTGTTCCTTGGTTGAATGTGTTTGATCCTTAATACAACTTAGTTTAAACATGTTAGTTAAATAACAGTTGTGTTTTGCCATCATTAAAATACGGGCGAGGGTCAACAATCTCCCCCTTTTTGATGATGACAAAACTAATAAAGTAAAAACAGTTTTAAAAACTAAGTGTTAAGATTTTACAAAAAATTGGACAGAGTCTCCTCTGTTTTTCGAGTAAAACCACCCTGTAAACAAGCAAACACAGTTTATATTTCTTTCAACCAATCCAGAATTAAACTCAACCAAACAATAAACGTTTTTACAAAGATATGGAGCAAATGCTCCCCCTAAATCTATGCATTGGTTGCGTTTTACTTAGATTTTCTCGTTTTTCTCCCCCGTTTTGACAACAACAACCAAAGGGGGCATAACATAAAAAATAAGCTACTTAGCCAATACTGTCAAATAGGTTATAAGAATACAAAGATGTACGCGAAAATTTGGCTTCATTTGAATTTCAGAAACCTTCCCGGGAAGAACCGGAAGTTTTTCAAGCATATAAGTATTTTATAGCAGCTTTAGTGACCAAACAGATATTTAAAACAGTTCTAACATATCACAAATAGTGTAAATAAATGCAAGAAATATGGCTAATAGTATTATATCATTATAGAGAAAAAGTCAATACAAGTAGGGCCTCATAGAGCCATATCAAAAAAAAACATGAGATGTCCGTGCTATGTGACAAAAAACTGGAAAAGTACTAAGAACTAATAAAAGAAAGAGACTCAAGGTGCGGGATCGTCCGAGCTGTCATGAAGAAGTTCCCTAATCTCAGCTAGGGAACCCTCGGTGTGCTCTCGATGTAACTCGAAGTCATCCCGTAGGTGGTCTATGGAGGAGCTCAGCCTCTGATAATCGGACTGCATGGACTGAAAACTAGACTCCATCGTCATCTGTAGACTCGTGATAGCTCGTAGGATGTCACCATATCCAGTCTGACCAGTACTCGAGCCACCAATGGGAGGTGCTCGGGTATCTGTCTCCATCTCAGCAGCCATATCAGCATCCTCATCACTGTCACTCGCATCCTCTCGAATCCTTAGGCGCTTTCCGGCCTTTGGATAGAGAAACCCTTCACGAACAGTACATCCCATCTTCTTCAGAGATGAGATGTTGATGATATCCGTCAATCCGATATCCTGAGCCTCGGAGGCAAGCAAAGGTACCCGGAAGTGCTGGAGGATGAGTGTAATGAGCATCCCATAAGGAAGACATCCGGAGTCATTTGCTTCGCCGTTTATCATGTTGGCGAGCAGCAGAGGATATATATTGAAGTGGTGCCCAGATTTTAGGCACCAAATCAATACCGTATCTATTTTTGATAGATACCCTCGACTCCCGAGTCTCGGGTGGATGGTCCAACTGACAATCAATTGAAACATTTTTGAGTCGAGGGGCAAGTCACTACATGTGTGAAATGTAGTGGGTCTGTACATATAGTTAGGGTCGCCCCTGACTATCCGACAGGCCTCCTCAACTTCAAAGTTGTCTGGCCATCCATCCAGACTCCATTGAACCCCCCTTATAGGGATTCTCAGAATGCTCTTCAAGAGGTCAGTGTTGACCTCAAACTCCACACCGCTAACTCTGGTTCTGAATCTCAAAGCCAGAGGACTGGGTTTCACCAAGTTCGCATAGAACTGGTGAATCAGTCGCGGGTAATATTTTTCATGAATTTTGACCAGTGGGGTCAGATTTATTGCCTCAAAGGCTGGTAGAATATCGAAATTACCATGACGAATGGAGTCGAAATCAACGATTCTACCCGTCATGATTTTCTTGTGACGGATTATAGAGTTATACCTCTTATGAGCCGCTGGGCTGTAAAACAGAGCCTGCTCCAACTCTGTTCTGGGCTCCTTGCTGGATGACCCTGCTACTCCCTTTCCTTTTGACTCCGAAGCTGAAGGTTTTGAAGACCTTGGCTTTTTGGGCGCATTAGGTCCACTTGTTGTGAGTTTTATACGGATTTTGTGACTCATTTTCGAGAAATTCGAAGTTTTTGGAAAAAGGAAATTTGGTAAAAATGAGAGATTTTAACCGTAGAAAGTTAAAAATCTCTTTAGGAATGAGTAGATCGGTGTGTTTAGAAAGGATTTGGATGGTTTTTAGATCAAAAAGAAGAATTTTTTTATAGAGAGAAAGCTTGGGCTCTTTGAAAATGGCGTAAAAAAGGCGAAAATAAACAGTCCCTTTTATAGAATAGCGATACCAGTCGACTGGGGTCGATATACCAGTCGACTGGGTCCCTTTGAAAAGATGAACAGTTTCTTTACCAGTCGACTGGGTAAACTTACCAGTCGACTGGGTCAACTAACAGTGAGATACCAGTCGACTGGACTATTTTTACCAGTCGACTGGAGGACAAGGGTTTTTCAAAAAGATGGCTCCAAACAGGATTTTAATTTTATAGACGACTGGAGAAGATTTACCAGTCGTCTGGTTGAATTGGCAGAGTGTTACCAGTCGACTGGGTCAAAGTTATCAGTCGACTGGAATATCTGGCAGAGACTTACCAGTCGACTGGACTCTTAGCAAAATTTCCAGCCTGGTATTTTAAGCACGAATTTGTTTATCTATGACATTTTTGAGTGAAGGGAATAATTAAACATGGATTAATACTCTATCACTCAATGTCAAACTTGCAAATGATGAAATGAGATGCAATCAAACATTCAATTTATCAAAATCAAGCAATCCCATCAACTTTCTAATCTTACAAAAACTAGCTTCACTTAAGGGTTTTGTAAGAATATCAGCTATTTGATCTTCTGAAGGTATAAATTCTAATCTTATACACCTTTTTGAGCATGGTCTCTTAAGAAATGATGTCTAATCTTTATATGCTTGGTTCTAGAGTGCTGAATAGGATTTTTGGTTAGGTTGATGGCACTAGTATTATCACAAAATATAGGAATATTTTTGAGACTCATGCCATAGTCTTCTAGTTGTTGTTTCATCCATAGTACTTGAGCACAACAACTGCCAGCTGCTACATATTCCGCCTCAGTGGTTGATAGTGCAACTGAATTCTGTTTCTTGGAGAACCAAGAAGTTAACATAGCACCTAAGAATTGGCATGTTCCACTTGTGCTTTTTCTATCTAACCTACATCCAGCAAAATCAGCATCCGAATATCCTACTAGCTCAAAAGATGATTCTCTAGAATACCATAATCCTATGGTCTGGGTCCCTTATAGATATCTAAGGATTCTTTTTACTGCAACTACATGTGATTCCTTAGGATTGGATTGAAATCTAGCGCACATGCATACATTGAACATTATATCAGGTCTACTTGCAGTCAAGTACAGTAAAGCACCTATCATGCTTCTATAATATTTAGAATCTACAGTTTTACCTCCTTCATCAAGATCAAGTTTGGTGGTTGTGCTCATAGGCGTTCCAATTGGCTTTGAGCTTTCCATCCCGAACCTCTTTAGTAGATCTTTGATGTACTTTTGTTAATTGATGAAGATACTTCCTTTTAGTTGCTTGATTTGCAGTCCAAGGAAGTAGGTAAGTTCTCCCATCATACTCATTTCAAATTCACCTTGCATGCACTTTGCAAACTCTTGACACATAGATTCATTAGTAGCATCAAATATAATATCATCAACATATATTTGAACTATCAAAGTGTCATTTTTGTGAGTTTTTGTGAAGAGAGTTGTATCTATTCTACCTCTTACAAAATTATTATCAATCAAAAATTTGCTTAGTCTTTCGTACCATGCCCTTGGAGCTTGCTTCAACCCATATAAAGCCTTAGAAAGCTTGTAGACATGATTTGGAAGACTAGGGTTTTCAAAACCAAGAGGTTGTTCAACATAAACCTCTTCTTCTATAAAGCCATTTAAAAAGGCACTTTTCACATCCATTTGAAATAGTTTAAATTTATTAAAGCATGCAAAGGCTAATAACATTCGAATAGCCTCTAATCTAGCTACGGGAGCATAGGTTTCATCAAAATCTATTCCTTCCTCTTGGTTATATCCCTTAGCAACTAGTCTAGCCTTATTTCTAGTTACTATACCATTTTCATCCATTTTATTTCTATATACCCATTTAGTTCCAATAATTGAATGATCTTTAGGTCTTGGAACTAGTTCCCAAACATTGTTTCTCTCAAATTGATTTATCTCTTCCTGCATTGCAATTATCCAATCATTATCTTTTTCAGCTTCTATAAATGTCTTAGGTTCTACTTGAGACAAATAAGCTACAAAATTGCAAATATTTCTAATGGAAGAGCGAGTTCTTACCCCTTGTGAAGGATCACCAATTACTTGATCAATTGGATGATGATTTACATACCTCCAATCCTTGGGTAGATTTTCCTCTTGTTGACTTGAGGATGGTTGGTCCAAATTAGGAGTTGCCATCCCTTCATTTGTTTGAGTAGAACTCTCTTTTAGGTCAACAATGGGAGTAGGAGTTTCCATTCTTGGAATAAAATCTGCATCATCTTTAAAGGAAACTTCTCCACTACTCATTGGGTTAGATTCATCAATAGTTACATGCACAGATTCTTCTACTACTAGAGTTCTCTTATTGAAAACTCTATAAGCCTTACTAGTAGTAGAATATCCTAAAAATATCCCTTCATCGGTCTTGGAATCAAATTTACCCAAGTTAGTTTTATTGTTATTTAAGATGAAGCACTTACTACCGAAGGCACGAAAATAGGAAATATTGGGCTTTCTCCCTTTCCGTAGTTCATAAGGTGTTTTATCAAGCATGGGCCTTATCAAAATTCTATTTAAAATATTGCAAGAAGTATTCACGGCTTTAGCCCAAAAATATTTTGGTAAATTATTTTCACAAAGCATTGTTCTTGAAAATTCTTCAAGAACTCTATTTTTCCTCTCAACAACTCCATTTTGTTGAGGAGTTCTAGGAGCTGAAAAGTTGTGATTAATTCCATTTTCATCACAAAATTTTGAAAAGCTTTGATTTTCAAATTCTTTGCCATGATCACTTCTTATGCTTGAAATACAAATTCCTTTTTCATTTTGTACCTTTTTGCAAAACTTTTCAAATCCTTTGAAAGCTTCATCCTTATAAGCAATAAAAATAACAAAGGTATATCTTGAATAGTCATCAACAATAACAAGAGCATATTGATGGCCACCTAGACTAATGGTACTAATTGGACCAAATAAGTCCATATGCAAAAGTTCCAAAGGTCTAGTAGTTGAGACAACATTTTTTGCTTTGAAAGATATCCTAGATTGTTTTCCCATTTGACAAGCATTGCAAATTTTGTTTTTCTCAAAATTGATTTTAGGAAGACCAATAACTAAATCTTTTCTTGAAACAATTTTTAGCAAGTTCATGTTTACATGACCAAGCCTTCTATGCCATAGCCATTGATTTTCACTAAAAGCAGGAAAACATTTTTCATTATTGGAATGTAAGGATTTCAAATCAACTATATAGACATTTTCATGTCTATGGCCAATGAATTTGATCTTGTTGCTCTTGATGTCTATAACTAGACAATGAGAGGTCTCAAAGGTGACTTTATATCCTTTGTCACATAATTGACTAATGCTAAGTAAATTTGGCTTTAGGCCTTGTACTAGCAACACATTATCTAAAGTTGAGAAATCATTACCGACTTTTCCATGCCCGATGATCTTTATTTTAGTATTGTCTCCAATGGTCACAAGTCCACCATCTCTTAGAGTTAGCTCCTTGAATACACTTTTATCACCGGTCATATGCTTCGAGCAACCGCTATCAAGGTACCAACAGTTACCTTTCTCCTTGGTGTGAAGGCAAATCTACATCACACAAGGATATACGATAGTATTTTTAGGTACCCAAAATTTCTTGGGTCCTTTGGGGTTAGTCCTTGAAAATACGGTTCCTTTTGGGACCCATACTTTCTTAACAATATATGGTGCTCTATGAACATGTTGATAATGCACAATCCTAGCATTATAGTCATAGAAATTTCTAGGAAATTTTAAATGTGCATTCCTATAATCCTTAGGATGATAGTTCCTAGGATACATGATTCTATGGTAAGGGGTATGAAAATGCATGTCATTTCCAGAAAATGAACGATGATGCATTCTAGGATACATGCTAGCATATGTATGCAAGTTGTTTCTAGAATAGCCATGATGGTGATTCCTAGGATGAGCATGAGCAGAATGCATTCTTTGATTATACACATTGTTCCTAGAAAGAGCATGATGATTATTTCTAGGGTGTGTATGAGCATTTCTAGAATGAGCATACAAATAAGCATGAGTATTTTTAGGATGCTTCAATTTAGTATGATCATTTAAGTTTCTAGACTTCCTCGGATTTATCAAGGGAGTGCTTTTAACAAGGTTAGGAGCTTTTGAAGTAGAAGCTCCATCTACACAAGAGGCTTTCATGAATAAGCTCTCTTTTGTTTTTTGTTTTCCCAATGGAGAATATCCTACACCAGATTTTCCTCCACTTAATCTTTGGGAAGAAAGCACTTCATCAAGTTTTTCTTTACCAAGCATAAGTCTAGATACAGTGCTGTTTAATTCAGAAATTTTATTTTTCAAATTCTCATTTTCATCTTTAAGAAAATCTTGAGACGAATTATACAGTAAAGATGATAATTTTTCTTTTTCTTCTCTAAGAACTATCATTTCTTTAGAAAGAGATGATACTTCTTTCTTAAGAACAGAATTTCTAGAATCAAATTTCTTTAATTCTTCATGCATTTCATTTATGACTTCTAGAAGTTCTTCACTACTAGTAACAATATTATTTTTTGAAGAGGGAGAAGAAGTTACCTCACTTTCATCATCGATTGCCATCAAACAAAGGTTGGCAATTTCTTCGTATCCGATTTCTTTGTCTGATGACTCATCTTCTTCGTCATCGCTCCAGGTAGTTGCTACCATAGCTTTCTTCTTGAAGCCCTTGTATGGTTTGCTTGAAACCGGACAGTCAGCTTTTATATGTCCTGGCTTCTTGCAGCCATAGCACATAAGTGGTTCCCTTTTTGAGGTGGGATCCTTTGAGTAAGGTTTCTTGCTTTTCTTCAAGAACCTATGGAATCGTCTGGTGATTAAAGCCATTTCACCATCCTCTTCACTGCTCTCTGCTTCTTGTTCTAATTCCTTTTCTTTGTTGCTCGTAGAAGCTTTGAGAGCAATTTGCTTTTTCTTCTTCTCATCATCATTGACGATGGGAGTCATTTCTTCCATCTCGTATGTCAATAATGACCCAAGCAGCGTCTCAAAATCAAGCTTGTTAAGATTTTTGGCCTCTTGAATGGTTGTCCTCTTTGGTTTCCATTCTGGTGGTAGAGATCTCAAGATTTTTCTGGTTAGTTCAACTTCCTCAATATTCTTGCCAAGCAATTTTAAACCATTTATAATAGTAGTAAATCGTGAGTGCATTTCAGAAATGGTTTCGTTAGGAGACATCTTAAAAGATTCATATTCAGAAATTAGCATGTAAATTTTAGACTTTTTTTACTTCACTTGTTCCTTCATATGTGACTTGCAATTTGTCCCATATTTCTTTAGCAGAAACGCATGCAGATATTTTGTTATATTCAGAAATATCTAATGCACAATGTAGCATGCTTGTTGCTCTGCTATTGAGAGACATCGTTCTACAATCCTCGTCAGTAAACTCAGTTTTGAGTTTAAGCATTGTATGAAGAGTCTCTCCAATAACTATTTCTTTTGAGGGAATTTTAGGTCCCTCTTCTATAATTCTCCATAGATTGTAATCTTGTCCTTCGACGAAGATTTTCATTCTATTTTTCCAATAGTTATAATTTGAGCCATTGAACAATGGTGGTCTAGTATAAGAGTGTCCTTCAGAGTAGCTATTTGCTGTCATTGGATCAACTCTAGGAATTTAAGCCTTATAAAGAGAACGAGGCTCTGATACCAATTGTAGCTCGAGGTTTCAACCCAAGAGGGGGGGTGAATTGGGTTTTTAAAAACTTTTGCGGAATTTATACAAGTTTATAAAAACTGATAAGCAACAAATAATTAATACAAGTAAAAAGCTGTAAATAAAGAGTTTAAGGAAAGAGGATGCAAACACAGTTATAGTGGTTCGGCAATATCGGATTCGTTCCGACCCTACGTCCACTCTCTTCAAGGAACTCCTTGAAGTAATCCACTAAGAAAACTTAGTTACACAACTTAGCCGGGTGTTGCACAAACCGTACACAAGCAATTTACAGGAATTGCTTAAACCGAAAAATCCCCTTCCTTTCGGAAGTTTCCCCTTCATTTCGGAAGTAATCCCTTTACAAAGATGGTGTAAAGTAACAGGTAGAGAGACAACAAATGAAAGCTTATTACAACAGAAATGTCTCTCTTTCAAAGTAAAGCTTGAAGAAATGGCTCAATAAGATTATCTCAAAGCTTTTTGTGTTTCAAGAGTATAAAAACTTGATTATATGAGATCAACTCTTTTTGAATATTTGCTTCTTGTTTTTGAATGCTTTTCTGAATGGGTTTATATAGCAATCAATTAATATGGCCGTTTTGGACTTTAATTTGAAAAATATTTACTTTAAAACGTTCAGATTTGAAGTCCAACGGTCATATTTTTGAACTACCAGTCGACTGGGTCGAGATACCAGTCGACTGGGTTCACTTGAAAAATACACGTTTTCAGACCTTCTGGGTATCCAGTCGACTGGTATATATCATCCAGTCGACTGGGGACTTTCTGTCCATTTTACCAGTCGACTGGGATATTACTGGTCAATGTACCAGTCGACTGGGTTAATTCATCCAGTCGACTGGATACCTTCTGACCCATATACCAATCGACTGGTATATGTACCCAGTCGACTGGGTTGTCTTCCAACCCAGTTTTTCTTCTGTTTTTTTATTAAAAACATTTAAAAATAATGGTTTTAGAAAAACCTTTTGTGATTGAGCCATTTAACAAGCTGATACAATGTATGAGTGAGACTTACATTGGTTCTAAACCTTAAGACCTATACTAGATCTTCAGTCTTCACTTGATACTTGATTTGGTTCGAGTTTTTGCACTTTGTTCCTTGGTTGAATGTGTTTGATCCTTAATACAACTTAGTTTAAACATGTTAGTTAAATAACAGTTGTGTTTTGCCATCATTAAAATACGGGCGAGGGTCAATAATTCCAATCACTGTTTTTTGTTGCTAGGTTGCACCATCTTGATGCTTTTTTCTAATATACTCTTTATTTATAAAATAAATAAAAATTCCAACCACTGTTGGTTTCTAGAGCTAACACAACAGTTCCCCTCTTTACCCCAAAACTGTAGACCTGTTGAGCGATGTCTTAATCACCACTGAACACCTTCTTAATCCGAACCCCAGGTCCCTATAATACAAATGAATCTCAAAACAATCCTGCCCTGACTCATACCAAAATGAAAATAAGCATCAAACCTATCTTGGAGCTTGGAGCAATATATTGCTATATGTTGAATAATTTCCTTGAATTAGTGGTAGGCCAAATTGAGTCAAAAGTTGAGTCTACTTTGTTGCATTATTTGTGGCTCAATTTGTGGCTTAATTTTTGCGTCAAAAGTAAAACTCACTTTAGGCTATGGTGGATGACAAAGTTCACTTTGGTACAATTGGAAAACAAAATGATGAGCATCCATTGATGTTTGTCCTTTGGACTTTTTGTGAGCCTATAAAAGACGTTCCAACATGAAGTATTCACATCAAGAAACATCAAGAAGAAAGAGAGTTAAGAGAGAAATTGTGAGATTGTGTGTATTGGCTAAAGCTAATTTTATAAACACTCTTTGTATATTCTCTCACTATAATGAAATTTTGTCTGCTGGCCTCTGCCCGTGGACATCGGCTTTAAGTCGAACCATGTAAATTTGTTGTCTCCCTTTTTATCTTACTTTATTGTTTTGTGGTTATTACTCGATCAATTTACGATCCTGTCATGATCCATTCTAACAAACTGGTATCAGAGCTAATTTTTGTCTGTTTTTCTGTGAGGTTTCTATTCACGTGAATAGTGAATTTTATGAATAATAACATTTTGTTTAGGATCATTTTGTTTGATCGAGATGTCGACAATGAAGTTTGATGGAAATAACAGTTTCAATCTATGGCAAGTTCGTATGTTTGCCATTCTAACCCAGAATGGCTTGAAGAGAGCACTACTGAGGAAAGCCAAGAAGCCTACCGGCATGAGTGATCAAGATTGGGATGACCTGGATGACAAGGCTCTATCCGCAATCCAATTGAGTCTTTCAAATGATGTCTTACAGCAAGTTCTGTCAGAGAAGACTTCTGCAGCCTTATGGGCCAAGCTAGAGGAGCTGTACTTGACTAATCCTTGGCCAACAGGTTGGTTATGAAGCAATGCCTTTATGGTCTCCGCATGACAGAAGGTTCCTCTCTCAAGTCCCATATCAGTGAATTTATCTCAATTATTAATGATTTAAAAAATCTTGAAGTTATTATTGGGTCTGAAGATCAAGCTCTCTTGTTATTATGTTCATTACCACTCTCATACAAAAATTTTAGAGACACAATAATTTATGGTAGGGAAGAATTAAATTTTGATGATGTGATATTTTCCCTTATGGGTAAGGAGAAATTGGATAATGAACTTTTGTCTAGTAACTCTGATGATCAGGGCTCTAGTCTTGTTGCAAGAGGCAGATCCAATGACAGAGGCTTTGATGGTGGCAAGATTAGAAGAAGATCAAAGTCAAGAGGAAAGCACAAAAATTTGACTTGCAATTATTGCAAGAAGAAATGACACATCGTAGCGGAATGCTACAAGCTGCAGAACAAAAAGAAGAATGAATGGCAAAATGACAAGGGCAAGCAGAAGGAAGAAACATCTGATGCTGATGTAGCAGAAGAAAAAGGTGATGATGTTCTATTTGAAACCGACAAGTCCAAATCCAACGACGAGTGGATTCTTGATTCTGAATGTTTTTATCATATGTGCCCCAACAGAGATTTGTTCTCCACTTATGATTCTGTTGAAGGTGGAGTTGTTCTAATGGGCAATAATGCCACTTGCAAAACTGTTGGTATAGGTACAGTAAAAATCAAGATGCATGATGGAATTGTCAAGATATTGACTGATGTCAGACATGTACCTGATTTGAAGAAAAATCTTATTTCTTTGGGCATTCTGGATGCCAATGGCTACAAATCTGTGATTGAGTCTGGGAACATAAAGATTTCTCGTGGTGCTCTTGTTCTCATAAAAGGAAAGAAGTTTGGCAGTCCATACACCTTATTAGGTTCAATAGTTACAGGCTCTATAGCAGTTTCCTCATTCATGTCAGATTCAGACTCTACCAAGTTGTGGCATATGCGCCTAGGGCATATGAGTGAGCAGGGATTAGTTGTACTCAGTAAAAGAGGTATTCTGCCTGAAAGAAAGATTGGGAAGCTGGATTTTTGTGAGCATTGTGTCTTTAGAAAGCAGAAAAGAGTCAGCTTCAACACTGCAATTCACAGAACCAAAGATACTCTTGATTACATTCATTCTGATCTATGGGGGCCTTCCCGTGAAATTCCCAAAGGAGGAGCCAGATACTTGCTAACGATTATTGGTGATTTTTCTAGAAAGACTTGGGTCTATTTTCTCAGGCACAAGAATGAGGTATTTGGCATTTTCAAGCAATGGAAGACTTTATTGGAGAAGCAGACTGAGAAACAAGTCAAGAGACTCAGAATAGATAATGGTCTTGAGTTTTATGATTCAGAGTTGAATCAATTCTGTGAAGATGAAGGCATTGTCAGACATCGGACAGTGAGAAAGACACCATAGCAGAATGGTGTCGCAGAGAGGATAAATCGAACACTGTTAGAAAGAGCTCGATGTATGCTGTCTAACGTAGGTCTTGAAAAGGAATTTTGGGCAGAAGCAGTCAATTTGGCATGTCATTTTGTGAACCGTTCTCCTCACAGATCACTTGAACTTAAGACACTTGAAGAGGTATGGTCAGGTAGCCCTCCTGATTACTCTAACTTAAGAATATTTTGTTGCCATGCATATGCTCATGTGAATGAAGAAAAATTGGAGCCTAGGTTAAAGAAATGCATTTTTCTTGGTTATGCTTCTGGTGTTAAGGGTTTTCGCTTATGGTGTCCTGATACTCATAAGTTTATGATTAGCAGAGATGTTATTTTTGATGAATCTGCTATGCTTCACCCTAGAAAAGAATTGTCTATTCAGTATGATACAGGAAAGGAGAATGCACAAGAGAAGGTGGAGCTTGAGGTTGGTACTTCATCATCTGCACATTCTAATCCTATTCAGTCAGAAAGTTCGTCTGCAGGTAGAGAGACACACCATGAAGCTGAGCATCACACTCTAACTGGTGGAAGACAAATGAGACAGATAAAGCCACCTCAACGGTATGGTTTTGAAGATATGTTGGCTTATGCATTAAATGTTGCAGAAACCATTGATGTCGTCGATCCAACCTCATACTCTGAGGCCATCAGTTCATCTGATTCAGACAAATGGCTCGTTGCAATGCATGAAGAGATGGAATCTCTAAAGAAAAATGACACCTGAAAATTGGTCGAACCACCTAATGGTAAGAAAATTATCGGGTGTAAATGGATATTTAAGAAGAAGGAAGGAGTCACAGGTGTTGAAGACACCAAGTATAAGGCATGATTAGTAGCGAAAGGCTACAACCAGGTGGAGAGAGTTGATTTTAATGATGTTTTCTCTCCAGTTGTTAGACATACTTCTATTCGTGTCTTACTTGCTTTAGTTGCAATGCATAATTTGGAGTTGGAGCAATTTGATGTGAAAACAGCCTTTCTTCATGGTGATCTTGATGAATAAATCTATATACAACAACCATAAGGTTTTGAAGTTGAAGGAAAGGAAGATCATGTTTGTCTTCTAAAGAAATCCTTATATAGACTCAAGCAGTCTCCACGCCTGTGGTATCAAAGGTTTGACTCTTTTATGCTGAGTATTGGATTTTCTAGATGCAAGTATGATAGTTGTGTCTACTATCAAAGACTTGATGATGGTACTTTCATATATTTGTTGCTATATATTGATGACATGTTGATTGCAGCAAAGAACATATATGAAATTAATAGATTGAAATCTCAGCTAAATGATGAATTTGAGATGAAAGACCTAGGTGCAGCAAAGAAAATTTTGGGAATGGAGATCTACAAAGACAGAGGTGCAGGTAGATTATTTCTGTCACAAGAGAAATATATTGAGAAAGTCCTTAAACGTTTTGGTATGCATGATGCTAAACCTGTGAGTACTCCTTTAGCTTCTCACTTTAGATTATCAGCATCCATGTCACCACAGTCAGAAGATGAGATAATGTATATGTCTAGAGTTCCTTATTCTAGTGCAGTGGGAAGTATTATGTATGCAATGGTTTGCACTCGACTAGATATCTCACATGCTATCAGTGTAGTTAGCAGATATTTGTCATGTCCAGGAAAAACTCATTGGCAAGCTATCAAGTGGATTTTGAGATATTTGAAGGGTACTTCTACTGCTTGTTTGGAATTCGGTAGAACTTCTGACAATCTAGCTGGATATGTTGATTCGGATTTTGTAGGTGATTTGGACAGGAGAAGATCAATTAGAGGTTATGTATTTACTATTGGGACTTGTGCAGTCAGTTGGAAAGCTACCTTGCAGTCGACAGTTGCATTGTCTACTACAGAGGCAGAATTTATGGCTGTTACAGAAGCTGCCAAAGAAGTCATTTAGTTAAGAGGTATACTTAATGAACTCAGTTTGGAAACAAATAAAACTGTAGTTTATTGTGACAGTCAGAGTGCTATACATTTGACGAAGGATCAGATGCATCATGAGAGAACTAAACACATTGATGTGAAGTATCACTTTATTCAGGATATTGTGGCTCAAGGTGATGTTATTGTAAGAAAGATTGGCACTCTGAATAAACCTGCTGATATGTTGACAAAATCTCTTCCCATTGCCAAGTTCACTCACTGCATGGACTTGGTTGGTGTTACACAACATTTGCATTAGATGCTTCGGGGTTGTTTGGCAGAGGTTGAAGCTTTTATTTTCACTATTGTCAAATTCAAGTCAAGGTGGAGATTTGTTGAATAATTGCCTTGAATTAGTGGTAGGCCAAATTGAGTCAAAAGTTGAGTCCACTTTGTTGCATTATTTGTGGCTCAATTTGTGGCTTAATTTTTGGGTCAAAAGTAAAACTCACTTTAGGCTATGGTGGATGACAAAGTGGAAGACAAAGTTCACTTTGGTACAATTAGGAAACAAAATGATGAGCAACAAAATGATGAGCATCCATTGATGTTTGTCCTTTGGACTTTTTGTGAGCCTATAAAAGGCATTCCAACATGAAGTATTCGCATCAAGAAACATCAAGAAGAAAGAGAGTTAAGAGAGAAATTGTGAGATTGTGTGTATTGGCTAAAGCCAATTTTGTAAACATTCTTTGTATATTCTCTCACTATAGTGAAATTTTATCTGCTGGCCTCTGCCCGTGGACATAGGCTTTAAGCCGAACCACGTAAATTTGATGTCTCCCTTTTTATCTTACTTTATTGTTTTGTGGTTATTACTCAATCAATTTACGATCCTGTCACGATCCATTCTAACACTATATGCATTAAGAAAACATTATTGCAGATAATTACTGACATTTACCGATATTAATATATGCTCCCCAATATGGTTCATGCCATCTAAATAAGGTAAATGCCTTGTTTTGTTGAAAATAATCAAGAATATATATACATGCTTAGTACTCAAAAGACAGTATAGAATCATATTCTGTTTGCAGCCCTTTAAAAGGAAACAGAATTTGATCATCAGTGTACTAATCTCAATGTCTGCAATTTGAACAATTAAGTTCAAAGATTGGGGGCTCATTCATGCTTAGTACTTATATACACCACAAGTCAGCTACAATACTGACCAAATGATTTGATCAATGGGAATACTTGGAAAGGATTAAGGAATATCTAAAGAACAAAGGAGTGTGTTAACTGTTGAACCAAAATTCATCCACAAGAAATGATGGTTGAGCAGATTATTGGTAATATGATCGTAAACTATCTAATAAGGGATATTGTGTCCCCAAACAGCATTCCTTTATTCACGTGAATGAAATGTTTAGATCAAGATTTCAGCTTTGAAGAAATTGGAAATGAAAAAGAGAAGACAAAAGTGTTTGACAGAAGTCATTACCTGAAATCAGTTCAGGTATACTATCTACTACTGTTCATTATTCTATCTTACTTTAATTAGTATCTTATTATGTC
Organism: Bretschneidera sinensis; assembly: GCA_023935145.1. Classification (NCBI taxonomy): domain Eukaryota; kingdom Viridiplantae; phylum Streptophyta; class Magnoliopsida; order Brassicales; family Akaniaceae; genus Bretschneidera; species Bretschneidera sinensis. The sequence continues at coordinate 151,463,659 of CM043697.1, forward strand.
TTGATTTTTCTGATTTGTTCAGGATATCCACTGCAATCTTGCATGTCTCACGTTAACCTCCAAGACATTGAATTTATGTAGCCTTCCAAGACTTGCTTGTTAATTCAATCTTCATTAGAGAATATAGGGTCATTCAACTTGCCATCTGTATCACAACTTATGACTATTGAACAGTCAACTCCCAATCTTTATTCGTGAAGTTGCAGACAATATCATTTGGCAGATTCTAATCTTTTGGAGTTAGTTGGAAAACAGAATCATGTGATACCATCATGAATTATGTCCATAGACAGACACCAGCTAATGATACTTTGCCGCTTACCTCAAATTTAGCTTAACTTCTCGCTTACCACTTCTATATATATATAAGCATATTAGGAGTTCAACCAGCTCAAGTCTTCACTATAAGTCTCCAACATTCTCAATTGATAGTTTTTCATCAAACAACAAAGTCTTCAGTCACAGCTAGCCCTTCCAAGTTCTTTTCCTTTACTAGAACTTTACTAAATCAAAAGCAAATATGCAGAAAATCTAATACTTATACAAATGTATAAAATCTAATACAGAACACAATCTTGACAACATACTCCAACAGAAGAACTCCAAACAACAACCTACAGCAGAAACAGCTCCATCATAACAACCAAACAAAATGGCTAAAGTAATTCTCCGATACATGCACAATGCAATTCAGCAAAAAAGTACGGTGAACTTACCATAAATTGTCGTGATATATCATCAACAAAAGTCTCATCCTTGCGTTTATGAGTTTCAGCAAAAAACTCTACGCGACCGGACTCATTCGCATGTGTCATCTCCTACCATGTATGAAAAGAGTTCAAATTGTGACTCAATACACTACATCTCAAATGAAAGATTGGATTAATGAACCAAATTAACTCACATATTCATCCCGTCTTCTAGCAAAACTCTTTGAACCGAACGTGTGAAGACATTGTTGTTTTTCACGTGCCGCTGTCCCTATAATAGAATATTTCTACACAAATAATAAACCAAATGAATAATCAGTCATTATTAGAAAAATATAAACAATAAAAATCCAAATGAACGTAATTATCTTAAAACAACCTCACTATGGAACAGGAGCAGATCCCAACTCTATGGTGCCATCAAACTGATCCTTTTGAAAACGAAACTCATGGTTTTCTGCTAACCATCGATGATGACCCATATAGCAAAACTTTCCCCCATGCTTTAACCATACAGAATGCATAGATTCCCCACAACATGGACAAGCAACCCGCCCCTTGGTGCTCCAACCAGATAAGTTTGCATAGGCTGGAAAATCATTAATGGTCCAAAGAAGAGAAGCGCGTAGCTTAAAGCTTTGATTGGTGGACGCATCAAACGCATCAACACCATCCCATAATTGTTTCAACTCTTCAATTAGAGGCTGCAAAAAGATATCAATATCATTACCGAGGCTTCTTTCACCAAGAATCACCATTGAAATGATGAAGGATGTTTGCTTCATGCAAAGCCACGGTGGCAAGTTGTATGGGACTAAAAGAACGGGCCATGTGCTATAAGTTGAACTCATTGTTCGAAAGGGATTAAACTCGTCACTAGCTAGGCCAAGCCTAACACTCCGAGGATCAGCTGCAAAATCGAGATACAATCTATCCAATTCATTCCAGGCTAATCCATCCGCAGGGTGTCGTAAAATCTCATCCTTTGTCCGATCTTTGTCATGCCATCTCATCAACGAAGCCGTTTTAGATGACATATATATCCTCTTCAATCTCGATATTAACGAAAAATAATGCAATACCTTAGCTGGCCTTTTCTTTTTCGATTGTCCATCCATCTCATTCAATGGATCCTCATCATCAATTGTGTTTTTAACCCACCGTGCCACTCCACACGCATGACAAAATTCATCATTCACATACTCACTCCAATATAGTGTGCAGTCATTAGGACAAACATGAATCTTCTCATAGCCCAGACCAAATCTTTTGATAATCTTCATGGCTTCATAATAATTTGATGGCAATGGAGCACACATCGGAAATTCCATGTTGATAAACTCAAGCAACATAATAAGAGATTTACAGACCACCCATTCAAACATTTGAGATGTAGTAGATAGAACATAAAACTTAACTTTGTGAAATTCTGACAACCCTGATAAAGTTCAATATCGTAATCTTTCATCAAATTGCGATACTAAGTCGTTTCATCAATAGCAGAACGAACTGAATGTTCGATTTGTGAAGGATCACCACAATTATTGAACTCAAACCCACTATGAGCCTGTTGCTCTTCAACATGCTCATTTGAAGATCCCACTACGATTCCTGAACTTAATGGTTCATTGTTTGGGTTTTCACAAGTTACCTCGGAGCAAACCCAACACGTCATCTCGTCCCATGAAGCCAACTGGAACACTAGTGGGTTGTAAACTACTGTGAGTGTGGTCTATACGAGAGACTTTCTCCCCATGAAAAACCTACTCGGTGTAACCTAGACTAAACCCATTATACAATAGATGCTCCTGAACAATTTCTGGTTCGAATGAATAACAATTACCACATCTCCTACATGGACAAACAATACTGCCACGCCCACAAGCTTTTTGACATGCAAATATAATGAAGTTTGTAACACCATCCATATAGGCTTTACTCGACCTTGGTTTATCTATCCAACTTTTATCCATTTTAAGATGACCCCAATAGACTTTCCTAAAGCAATGTTAAGAAAGTCATAAATGTAATATTTTTGGCAAAAGAAGGCATAATCACAAACTTTGATTTGATTGGTAAGTGGATGAACTGAAATTGATAACAACAAATTGAGTAAATACTTTGACCTACTAGAAAACAATCCTAAATCCGTTTCTAATATCAATCACCATATGAACTTGTACTTATCTTTTCAAAGAATCTATATTTAATATTATATACAAAGTATCCTAATAAAAATACAAACTATTCATGTAAAGACAAGTAAATCTCAATGTTATTATTTCAATCATAATGGTTTTAATTGTGTTAATTAAGTGTAAAAAACAAAAATTATATCAATTACCTCTAAAAGCAATTTATAAAATGATCTATGTTTATAAAAAAGTAACTGAATTTGTGTTAGTCGAGTCTCGTAAACATGTTTTACAAAACAATAAACAATTTATGTCTTAATTATTATTTTATCATTTACCATTTCAAAAACAAGCAACCTTATATTGAATGATACAATAGAACTAATTTTGAACTTAGTCTTCTATAATGAATCATCTATTGAAAACCATAAAGGCAAAAAAAAAAAAACAAGTAATGTAACATGCCGTAAGGGTTGTAATTGAAAATTTACCTCCTCCTAGTTAAGTTTTTCTCTCTCTTTTGAACACCAAATATATTCTATTAACAACAATTTGATCAGTTCAATGAATCAAAAAATAATGATCAAAGAACCAATAATCTAACATAAATAACAAATCCCAAGACTAAGAAGTTTAAACAGTCATATCAAAGTGTTCACTTGTAATAACAAAAAAAAAACACAAATTCCAATAGTAATATATCTTATGATAAATCTAACACAACAGGAATAAAAGTGGACAGAAAAAGATAGAAAGAAAAAAAAAACTGATCAACCAGATTGCAGATTAGTCCTTACAAGCATAGGACTCAATTTATCATTGGAATTAAAAGTTAATCTTTACGTCATAAAATCTTGGGACAAGAACCACCAAATGGAAATGAAGTCTAGAGGGTACTCATACCGATAGAAATGCAAGAGAACCAATGCTGCAAAAGTTTTGTGTATGTTATTAGAAATTTAGTTCTTCCAAAAAAAATAACAATGCAATTCAATATAGAAATCAATTTAAGGCAGATGACTCAATCAGAATTTAAGCTTTTCATATACCACTTGTTATCTACAATGCATAGCACAATGATATAAAAATTGGTCAGGACACCATGTTGCATCACAGTAATAAAAAAAATGACAATTTCACCCTATTAGTAAATTCTGTTAACATACAGCAGATTAGTTTGATATTGAGTTTGATATCGATTGTTATCTTCACAATAAAATAAAATAAAATCTGCCCTCACAATGAGCTGTTTAGGACAGTCATCCCACTCTTTTTTAATCCATTTCCAAACCCCAACCCCATAAGTACTTCTTCCATTTTTGGTAGTCCAACCACAATGATCCAAACCAAACTTCCATTGAATATCAAAGATTCAAAGGGTACTAGAAAATAACTCCTGTTACACATAAAATCCATATAATTTTCCATTAATCATCATGGCTTTTCATCTCACGTGGAAGTGTATGACAAAATTGTTTCTATCAGATATTAGTGCCCTTACTGTTTCCATGTAGAGAATATTGCAGAATGGTTGATTTAGCCATGACAGAATAGATTAGCATGAACCAATTAACCTAAAGTCCTTAACCCACATCTATACAATATCCACAGTATGTGTCATGACAACCACAGAAGGATAAATAGACCCAGTAAAGGACAACAGCAAGAATTATATATAAAAAAAAAGGACATAAAAATGCAGAATTTCAATTTCAAATGATGAAAAACAAAAAACTTAAAAGCTCAACAAAAGAGTGTTTCGGTACGTGGCAGGGAGTATTGGAGCTGCTAGTGCCTGGTGGGATAGCTTCGTCGAAAAATTAAACCTAGTCGTGGAAAGATGCAGAGACGCCGCCGGTGCTTATGGAAGAAAGAGAGAAAAAGGTAAGCTTTGGTGAGGGGGTCTGAGGGAGAAAAAAGAGAAACGAGAAGAGAACCAAAGTACAATCCGATGGAGGAGGAAAACAAAGAAAGGTAGCGATCAATGGAAGAGGGAGATAGCCGAGTTGAGGATCTGCTGTGAGACGAGAGGGAGAGAAAATTTTAGGCAAAGCACGGTGCCGCAAGGAACAACAGGAATATGTGCAATTTTATATCATATTCCGACACTTTGAAGCACCGAAATATGAAAGTCAAATGTACCGACACTTGTAAGCGTCGGTATATGTTACTTTCATAGTGCCGAAATATGAAATGAGTTTCCAGCATATAGCGGCGCTTTTAAGTGTCGGAATATGCTCGAAACCCATTTCATATTCCGGCGCTTTGAAATGCAGAAATATGTTACAAGTGCCGGTATATATACCGGCGCTAAAAAAGAAAAAAAAATGCTAGAATATGTTATCAATTTCACATACAACGGCGCTTTTAAGCGCCGTTATATGTTCTTTGATTATTGCGGCGCTTCAACGAAGTGCCACCAAGAAGCGCCGGTGGTTAATATATTGTGATGCTTTTGTCAAGCGCAGAGAATAAAGTGCCGGCAAATGTCACTTGTCTTGTAATGCTTGCTATTAGTTTTACTTTGTTTTCTTAATTTATGCTAATCGTTCGGTGATGATTTTATTTAGAGAATGATCTGTGCAACATAGTTTTGGTATTGAGATATTTTCAATCATTTGGTGAAATATGTTTGTCGTATAAACCGTTCAATATCTATCCCATATGGAATTTGCACTGTCTAAATTTTTTATATCGAATTAAGTGGGTTGTTTGCCCATCAATTCTTCTCCATTTAAGTATGCTTTAGGTGCATAAATGTCTTTGATATACTTGGAGTAGTGAAAAAGAAATGGAATTAGCAAGATTCGGGTACTCAGTGTGATTATTTGCAACTTGCTTTAATGTTTTGGTGGCTAATTGGATTTGCTTTAATTATAATTAAATTACATGTGTGGCCTTTCCTCAGTAGTAAAAAGCAACCTTAACTCAAACTCCATAAACAGTTACTTTTCTTTGCTCCTTCAACTCAATTCAACAACCAAAACTGGCATCCAAAGCCAAACTCTCCCACAATGTGTTCCAACCCACGTCTCCAAATCTCCTCTCACAAATCAACCCATTTTCTTCTATTTTCCCCCTTTTCAATTACTCATAACTATTTCTCTCTCTAAAATTCTTAATTTCTTTGCTGTCTCATTCTCAATTTGATTTTGATTTTTGTCTTAATTGAGTTTTATGGTAGCAATTGTGCATTTGTACGAAAGATTTAAGTAATTTATTTTTATTAAATGGGTACATGACCTTCAAAATATTTTGCTTATAAGTTCAAAGTGATTGCAGTGAATTATGATGCACTAAAAGAGATTTGGTTCTATTTGAGAATTAGAGGTTAGTTTGTTATTGTGGTTTTCTTCATTTGAATTTTTAGTTTATTTTGCAAAATGTATCTAGAGAGATTTGGTTCTATTTGAGAATCAGAGATTAGTTTGTTTGTGGTTTTCTTCATTTTAAATTTTTTTAGTTTATTTTGCATGTTTTCCTCTCTTTTATTCTCATGAATTTCATATTTGATTTTTTTTTTCATATCATCAAAATAACTGACTAAGTTTTACTCTGTTTCTCTCCATCTATCCCTCAAAATTCTGCTTTATCTTCTCTCCTCTATCTCAATAATATGGTAAATGTATTTTATTTTATTTTGCATTTAAATCAGTTGAATCTATGTTAGTTGTTCTAACATAGTTTTTAAGTTTTCATCTTCTTTAGCTGTAAGAGATTTGTTTTCAATAATTTCATAAAATGTGTTTGTCTTAAAAACCTTTTAATATCGATCCTGATGGAATTTGCACTCTCTAAATTTGCACTCTCTAAACCTTTTAATAATTTCATAAAATGGGTTGCTTGCCAATCAATTCTTCTCTATTTAAGTATATGCTTTATTTTGTCTAGTTAGGTGCATAAACGTTTATGATATACTTGGAGTATTGAAATAGAAATAGAATTAGCAAGATTCAGGTGCTTAATGTGATTATTTGCAACTTGCTTGTTAATTGGATTTGCTTTAATTTTAATTCAATTACATGTGTAGCCTTTCCTTTTTCAGTAAAATTGCAGGACACATAGTATAACGGATAGTTGTTTATATTTTGTTCTTCAAACTCAAAAAGTAATTATCCCCATGGCATTAGCACTTCAACATTCTAGCTCATTGTTTCTTCTGTTCAGGCTGATATTAGATACGTTGCACGAAGCCACATTGAGATTGACTAGTTTTTCTAGTGTGACTTTGTACAAATTACGTACGCTTTCCGATGATTTTTTTTTTACCCTATTACATCCATGCAAACAAAATATAGAATGTTTGCTGAATATGCGTTTACTTACTGCTTAATCTTCCTGCCACGATTACTTTTGCCATTGCAGATATAATGATCATGAAGAGGGGCTATGGCTACTATTCGATACTCTGGACCTAGATGGACTTATGAATGACCTATTCAGATGGACCACGATCTTCTCTATTTAAGAATTGAAATGGATGTCAAGTTTATGGTGAGATTGAATGTTACTTTGATAAATTTAAATATTCTTCATTTAATGATTTGACATTCAACTTTATCGTAAACTTTTCAATTTTTAAATGGAGAGAATCGTGATCCTACCTAGATTAGGCATCGTTTAGTTAATCAATTGTTTAATTTTATTACTACCATGTGCTAAGACTTTATAGTAAAATCTCTCATTCACTTTCTAAAAGATTTGTGAAATTTGTAATATTAGTAATCTCTTTGGCTGGCAGGTAATTGATTTCCATCCAAGGATTGTCCATTAGATCATCTTATTTTAATTGTAAGTGTACAAATTATCAGTTTGCAGGCGCTTTTAATCATTTTGACTTGAACCGCATTCTTTATTCATACCTAAGAAACTTTCTAATCCTAAATGGCTAAACTTTAATCTAAGGTTGTTTTAGTGGATGTGTAGTCTCTTGTGGGGTCAAATTCATATTTCATGCTAATGGTGCAAGAAGATCAAGGATCGCCTGCTCCCTATGACCAACCGGCTGGTATGATCTGATCCCTGCTTTAAGTTATCTTCCAGCTTTGTTATAAGAATCTCCTGCTCCCTATAACCTTTGGAATTGATTGAACCCTTCAGACGTTTTCTTCTTGTAAATTTGATAAAATGTCGGCCTGCAATATCAAATCTCATTGACCAGTTAATCAAAAGTGAAAATCAATAGAGATAAGAGTACTGTGCCTGTTTTCAACTAGGATATACTCCAGAAATGATTAATAGTAAGGCAAAGTGTACCCGTCTCTATCGTCTTCTTCATCATAACCTTCATATAAAAATTCTCAATCTGTGTTAAAGCTTCTGCCAGTAGCCATTTTTGCTCTAGCCTCCGCTCTGCCTTCCCATGACCAAGGAGTCCTAGCTTATATGCTTACAAGGTCATTTACCACGAACTCATCTGATTTCGCCCATCAAAGCAAAAATAAGTGCAAGAAAAGACCCATTAGCAGCAACAACCACCACAACCACAAGAAAACCCAAAGGTCTTTCTTTTTCAATGTGGGTGCTTCGATTGCTACACCAACAGACAGCTCATTTACCAAGCCATTGAAGCCTTTGAAGAACACTAGACCAGTAATGAGTTTCCAAAGAAACACAACAGGGGAAAAACAGAGGCAAGCTGCTAATGGGTTGTAGCGACTCTGATATTTCGGGTAATGTGTCGGAGGAAGTGTTAGTGCCTGCAATGGCCGATATATGGCTGCCTGAATCCGAAATTGCAGCCATGCAAGTGATTGAGTGTGGAGAAGAGGAGAGAGAAAATATGGGTAAATGTGTAGTAGTAGAAGATGAAGAAGAAGGGATGGTGAGTGAGGAGGTTACCGAGAACCTAGAATTGCAGGTGGTGACCGTACGAGTTCCGGTGAGTAACCACAAGGGTTTGGCCAGGAAGGTGTTACCGGACGTGGTGGGTTTATTTAACTCTCGTTAGTGGAGCCTTTGGAGTCCGAGTATCTAGGAAAGAAAAAAAATCGTTTTGTGAAAGATCCTACAAAAATGCATAAAGATGCTCTCTGTTTCTTTTGTTAATCTATGGTATGAGTGCCTTAAAGTGTACCCTTTTAACTTGTTCTAAGGCCATGCATTTAATTGATTTTTTTTCTTATTTTTGTTTTGTTTGACTTAGCTGCAGATACGGTTTAATATTTATAAAATCGTTTTTAAAATGTTTAGAGTATTTCTTACATAAATTTAATTTCTTAAAAATAAAAATCATTGGGTTAACTTTTGTTTATAAGAAATAAACTCTTTTCAAAAGAGTATTCGTTAAGAACAACTTGTAAAAAAGGTTGAATGAAACTTGAATGGAGTAACTGCTGCAGCAACGTAACAAACTAATTAGCTATCACAAAATTTCCATGCAGTTTTCATTCTTTGTTCCCTACTTAGGGAAAAAAAAACAGAGAAACAAAAGGTAGAAAATGGAGTGTAAATGATGTGGGTTTTGAGTTTAATTTATGCCGGTGAAAGTAATAAATAAAGTGGAAAACTGTAGGAACTTGGAAGTGTGCACTCAATTAACTGGTTGAAAGTCACCAAAAGAGTGTTTCTTTTTTCCTTTTGAATATTTAGAGCAAATCATATTCTTTGAAGTTCATGTCATTCACCTTCATGTGAAAAATGAAGATAGATTCAGTGAAGAGCAGCATATTCCTTTCTTTATAGTTAAGTAAAGAAAGTCTTTAAGCTCAAGCAGCTCAATACATCATAGAAGTCAATGATGCAGACATTAAATCTATACCTATGCTATTTTTATGATAGAAGAAGTAATTTTCTGACTAAGCTATAGGTGTCATCTCTTCAACTTTCATACCCTTTGCTTTTTAATTTATTAACTTGAGCTTAAAAACTTTTACTTTGGCTAATAAAGAAAAGATAAGAAAACATCCTACTCTTGTCAATTTACGTGTCGTTTACGGCACAATTTTCCCTGTTCATGAGAGGTGCATCCATGAACTTTCTATATGAATTATGTATCCATTTTCTCTGTTAGTCAGTGAAGTTAGACGCTGGCCATTAAGCCGCCTACCCTTTTCCTGCTTTGTCCTCCTTTTCACTTTTTATCTTGTTATTCTTCATTGTAGTAAAATAAATATCAGCTGTAATCAAATTCCTTATCAGTGATCACTCTAATAATGGAGAAGTGCCCAATATTTTTCCCCTGCTCATCCACATCATCAGCTTCTCCATCCTCATTGAATATGGCAAATCCTCAGACTTTTTTGCTCGGTGACAATGCTAATGAATTGAAGATTGATACTAAATTTCACCATTTGGATGCCAAAAACATTTCCGAGAGTATTGAGGTGAGATCAGGGAAGAAAGAATACAATAAGAAGATGAGGAGGCATAAATATGCTTTTCAAACAAGGAGCCAGGTTGACATACTGGATGATGGGTATCGATGGAGGAAATATGGGCAAAAAACTGTGAAGAACAACAAATTTCCGAGGTGAAATTATGGTTATTCTTTGTCTTTCTAATGCTAATTCTTTTTTTCTGGGTTTCATATATGTAGGAATATCTTGTCAGTTTAACTTGGTAGAAAGTCGAAAATTAGGAGAAGATAATAATCCTTTATAACTGATAACAAAAGCTTCAAGCAATGATTACCGAGCAAGTAAAATTTAGCACCATTGCTCCTTTCCCAGTTGGTAGTTGGCATGATTAATTCTGATTCAAATATGTATTCTCATGCAACTTTTTGTATGGATGCAATTTTGATTGTATAGATTTGTGCCAGAAGGCAAGAGGTGTTTCATATAGGATTGTGCAGTGCCTGTCTTCAAGATCAAACTATGAAGTGAATTAGGTTCTAAACATTTTAAGATGAAAATTACACAATCAAAGAGGGTATGCGAATGATTGATTTTACTAGATAATACTTCTCTGCTTTAATCTCCAAAATGTAAACATGCTTCTTACTAGTTAATATTGAAGTCATCAATCTCCTGGAAAATGAGCTCATTTTTTTTCGCTTTCTTCTGCAGAAGTTATTACAAGTGTACAAATAAAGAGTGCAATATCAAGAAGCAAGTCCAACGCAGTTCCATTGACGAAGAGATTGTGCTGACAACCTACGAAGGGATGCATACACATCCAATCGGAAGTTCTCCGAGAGAGAGGCAAATGCATAATAATTTGTAAGAGATTCTGAAAGTGTTTATACGCACATACATGGTAATCTGCTATCTACCACACTATGTATGTTTTACTTATGAAATCAACCAGATGTGGAAGAACAACACCTATTCAATTCACGATTGAGAACATCTCTTTCACTGCTTAAACAGCTAGTCTCAATGCCTTTCTTGCTGGCAGCCACAGAGTTTGACATGAGAGATTAGAACACTAGACCAGTATCAGTTTCAGTAGGGCTGAAAATCAACTCGAGTAGCTCGAGCTCGACTGGCAATTGGCTTGAGTATTGGCTCACTCATAATGCTTAAGGGAAAAAAGTGCCTGCCATTGGATTGCCCTGATATTCTGAAAGAAGTACCTGACCTAAGTTCTTCACTGAGAGAACAGTAGTATGTGTATCTAAATTAACTTAGTACTCGTTTGGTACACCGGATTGATGGAGAATAAGATGAAGAGGAGGATAAAATGAGATGATCACATTTGATACAAAAAACAAAAATAACAATGATCTTACTTTACTAATTTATAAAAACCATTTCATCATATTCTCTTCTTAATCCTATCTGGCTTTCTCTTAATCCAGTGTACCAAACAAGCACTTAGTATCTACAGGAAAATCGAGTGGAACTTCTTGAGATACCAATTAAACCATCTTCTTCTCTCTTTACACCTATGTTAACAACCTATCCAACTCAATTGTTTTAATCCTAAAAGCTCGTTTTAATTTATTAGATTACTTTTTGTTTTAGTTTTTTCTTCTTTGTGGGTTTTCTGTATAGATTCCAGTGGTTTAGCTCCTCCACTATGCGTTGTGCTTACTTTGATTTTATACTATTTACCTTGCAATAGAGAAGAAAGTTTGAAGGATCAACAATCCATTGGTTTATGGCTGAGAATTCAATTTTTGATGTTTATCATCATAATCACTAATCAGTGAAAAAGAGAATATAAATGATAATAAAAAAAACAACTTAGTCATCATCTTGACTTCTAAAGATCAGATAGTACATATCTTCTTTGTGCTGCATGGTAAAACTGAAGAAATTGAAGTTAAACAGACAAAATGCATTCTCGAAAGAAAATTATGAAAAGAGATCAGTTATTTATTGATCAACCTCCTTTCACACAAGAAAAAGAAACGATCCATCAAAAAAGTAGAGAGGTCCTCATTTTCGAAACAGAATCATGTTGGGACTAGAATCACCTTTTCAACTCCAAATTCACCAGAGCCCCTCGTTGAGATGATGGTACTAACTGCACAGACAATTAAAGAAATAACAAAAAAAACCTTAATAATTTTCCATCTTCCTCTCTCACCATCCACATCACAAGCAATAATTGCCATTACTTCTTTCTCCAAATTCTCACCACACAGAGAAGACGAAGATGATGATGATGATGAACAAGAACATCTTTGAGGCGACAGTACGGAATTGTTTGGTTCATTATCATCATTAGAATCATAAGAAAACACAGACCTCACTTCACTCTCTTGAACCAAACCATTCAGTCCACTGCATATCTCTTCACTTCCTCCAAAACCCACCTGTGTCTCAAAAAGCCGCCTTCCTTTCAACTTTCCACTCTCAATGGCTGCCCTTCTCTCTCTGATTATCTCTTCAACCGCCAAATCATTGTTCCTCACCTTCCATGCTGCTCCCTGTAGTGACGACATGAGGTTTCTTGGAGAGTTGTCAAGCAATTTAAGAGCTTTAACAATGGTGATCGAGTCTGTTGAGATTTTATTACGCAGGGTTCTTGGCTTTGGCTGTTTTATGGAGGCCCATTCTTGTTCCAAGTGGTTGAACTGCTGGTGCAATTTATCATCAGTTTCTTTTTCTTCTATGATTGTAGTTGATCTTTCCATGGTGGGGTCTGTTTCTTCTCCCTTTTTGCATTCTATCATGACTTGTGTTTTGTGAGGAGCTTTTGAATGAAGGGTAAAAAAGGTTAATTTGTTGCTCTGTTTTGAATTCAAATGCAATGAGATTAGAACGGGATGAAACTACCCACGTTCTGAATTTATCAATATTTTTGAATTTCGACCTAAAGAGATTAAGATGCATGTTAATTGGTTGTGATGATGATTAAGGAAAAAATCTGGACCATTAATTATCTTTTCAAAAATGGAAATCTGGAGGATATTTACCCTTTTTACTAGGTAAAATCTCTACCTTTATTGGAGACTTGGGTTAATTCAAAAAATTATATCATCATTACTTACCTTAAACCATAAGTTTACCAGTCAAACCTGTTATTTCCCGTTGGGTTCCTTGTATTTTATTCATGTTTTCTTGTCTTCCTAAAGTTGCTATATGTAACCCTGCAGTTTTCATCATCCTCCTTTTTTATGGACAACAGTAACCTTTTATAAGCTTTCCTATGTACACAAAGCCTCACTTTATTGAAGCATCAACCTATAGACTTGGGCCTTTTGGTCTATAGGTCACCTCCCCCTCCAGGTTGTCTATACAGGAGATTGGTTCCATCCCCCTTTCCACCTGTGTACTAAAAATAAAAGAAGCACCTAAAAGGACTAGCTCACAAGATCAGGATTAGTTTGAAACCAATTTAAGTATTATCATTATAGAGAACGACTTGTTCAACAATGTACATATTCTTAAATCTGTTTAATCACCCACTAACTTGTCATCCCAATAATTCGTGGGGCTGTGGAGCACGCACGGCACCACCAGTAAAGTGACTTTTGATTTCCCTTTCGATTTTAAAGATACAAAATCAGAACGATATGATGGCTATTTTTCTTTCTACCGATTCAAACAAACTGATTATTATTACCCAACACACTACACGTTATCATAGCAAACATTTGGCGTGCCCGTAACACTAACAATAAGATCCTTTGTGTTTCACAGGGGCCACAGGCAAAGCTATCCAATTCAAAACAATCTCATAGACCAGGTCTAAACAAGAATCTCACATTTAGAAGACAACGCAGTATTGTCATTGCACCTGCACCTTGCTGGTCACGTGACCACCCACATATTACATGTCACCTTCCATCATTTCAAAGCATTGCAAATTTGTAATTACATTATAAAAGTTAGATACTTCATAGAACATTGCACTTCAATCACGAATCTTGGCTTACATGATCATGAACAAAACATTCTAACTGATTGGCAAGGCCAAAAAATGTCTAACAGGAAGTTTCTGGGGCTTGCTTGTTAAATGATTAGGATAACAAATGGTCAGTTTATCCTAGAAAACTGTCGTGAGAACTCTAAAATTTATACAATGGTATTTATGAGTGTGATACTCCTGCGCTTATGTTCGCAAAGGCTCCCTGAACAAGCTACTCAGCTACCTGTTTAAGATTTGATATGTCCTCGATTATGCCTTTCCCATCCATAGCATCAAAGTAAAAGAAATTCTTGACTGGATCCCCTTTTCCAGATATTGCTTTGATAACCTCCTAAAGAGTTAAATAACAGACCTTAACAAATTAGACTTATTAAATTAGTACGCAAACACAAACAATGAGGAAATAAGTTGAGTTGAGATATCACCTGTCCAAGGATTCCTCCAACAATGGCACAAACTGGAGGGAATTCACTTGTACCCATTAGCATTCTTTCTAGGAGGGCATCAGGAATATGAGACTCATTCAGTAACTGCAAAGGAATTGAGATAATGTGTAAGAATATGGGAGTAGTAGTACTAATTTACTAGAAACATCAAATTCCAAGTACCATACATTTGCCTCACAAAGTTCCTTCCTCAGCTTCAGCACACTGGGAAGATCCGCTATTGAAATTTCCCCTGGTTTACGGCCTTCAGCCTCTTCAAACCTTTCTATCACTGCAAACAGCCAATCATTACATTGTACAGCAACTCCTTTACGGACATAGACAGCTCAAGCCAATTATTACAGTCCAACAAATTTCCCAACAAGAAAGGTACATTCTAAACAGAACATCAAAATAATCTAACAAGAATCTCAAAATACTAGGAGCTAGACGAGACATAACTGGTGTATAATCAATGCATCTATCTGGTGGCAATCAGGAAATGAACTCTGATCACACATAAAGTACCATTATAATCCCACCCGGCCAAGAAAAAGTAACAACGTGCATGTAACATGCTCTGTCAAAGCCCTTATCTTAACTAGATCATATCGCTCCCTCTTTCTTTCAATCTTTCATTTTCTTTTTGATGTTTTGTCCTTCCATTTATTTAAAAAACAAGAACTGCGTAGCTTACCACACCTCTCATAGCAAAGTAAAGCTTTGACATTCTCTTAGGAAGAGATCTCCAAGGTATCGAAATTGCTTCCTGCATCAAAAGAATAACAATATAACATACTCACATCAACAAACTGAGCTATAATGTGCATATCCTCATGAATGAGCCGAACATGCATGGATATAATACCCCAACAGAACTTTATTTGGAAACACCGTTAACTTCGCTGAATGATAAGTAGCAATTTTGAGTACATGTATACTCGTGCTCTGATTCTGAGTTTTAAATTGTAAAAGCATCTGCAACAATGAACCCCCTAATTAACTATCAAATTGCAGGCATAATATCAGATTATTAGCTGGCTTATTCACCGAATTAATCGGCCCATTGACATGCATGCACCAAAAAAGAAGTTACATGAAAGTAAAATGTGCTTCCTTTTGACACCCAGGCAATTAGAAGATATTTTACAGCACATATTAGGTTGTGCTTATATTGGATGGGTATTATAGCAGACAAGTATGTAAACTGGCATAGAATGGCAAGATCATGCATTCAGCTAGAATATAATACAGCAATGGTTAGAAAGTAATACAGTATGAAAAAGAACATGTGAGAGACTAAGTCATACCTCAAAACTTGGAAATTTTAGTTCGCAGTCAAAAGTTTCTTCAAGCTTTATCTGTCAGGAAAAAAGAGAAAAAAAATAAGCTTATTGCCTCTGCCAACAATGCAGTATATCTAAAAGAGCTTCAGAGCTCTAACTTCATATACCGTGTAAATTGAGCTTTGTAACACGAGCCAGAGGAAAGTGGAAACATATATGACAACTCTGATGAGTTCATAACCAGTCAAATCTAGGTCCAAGCCCGATGAAAGTTCAGTAGAACATATTTCTATTTCATTAATGAAGTTAAAAACACTCAAAAAAATCCATTGCAAATGTGAGAAACAAACAGCCATCGAGAATGGAAAAAGTAAATGTACATAGTGAGATAGAATACCAATCTAGAAGTAAGTTGCAGACTGCCAATAATAATTATTTGTACTACAAATGACTACACTGCACTTATCAAGAAAAACAAATTACCGCACTTTATAACAAGGCAGCAGGTCGATTTTGCATGGAACAGGAGTGACCATTATTTTACATGCATATCCCACATAATAAAACCATAAGAGAAAACAAGTACAAACAACCAGTATATAAAAAACTTTAAAAAGTAAATAAGACAAATACCTTTGCACATTTATAGTTCTGCAAGTCAACAAATATTTCACCATAAGAGTCTCTACAATCAACTGTGTAAAATGCCACACGTTTTGATAACTTGCGACATTTCTCATTGATCAATTTCTGTGATAAGAGCATATAGTATAAGAAAGATGAAAAAACACAAATGGCAATAGGAAAAAATAAAATACCAAAAAATATTATGAAAGCTAGAGCAAGAGTTCTTCCAGTACTTTCGTCCCAAGGGAGCAGCAACTGACAACCACAATATCAAACTTATCGTAGAAATCTCCACCAAAGGTTGACAAATCACCTGTAAGACCAAGACTATGCTTAAAATGTCTTTTCATTCGTTGCACCTCAGATAGTACACAACAATAGTTAATTTTGAAAATGTGAAGACTTAACACGAGCAGATTAGAAACCTAATCTAGGCAACAACTAACATTTTCCAACCAAAATTACAACAGATAACGGTGATCCAATACTAAAAAAGTGGTGGTACAAAAGGGCAAAAACCTTTTTCTACGGAAACACGAACCATTGGGTTGAACTCTTTCAGAGAATCGCGACAAATCTCGGCAATAGTTTTCCCACTATACAAATCCTCATCTGGCTGTATTAAGAAATTCGCATTCAATGTTTCCTCGTCCATTAACCGATCGTCCACCAAGGTTACACTACCAACTCCTGCTAGCACAATATTCTTGCAAAACTACCCACCAAAAAAAATATAACTTCAAATTATAAGCAACAGGAACTACCCCAAAATGAGACTATAATAAAAACTGGGAGTATAAAGAAGTGACGAAGATTACCTCAGCGACAATCCCTTTCATTCCACACACTAATATATGAGATTTGCTCAGTCTACAACGAAAAAAAAAAAACAACATACGTAACTCAAACCAGTGCACTATAAGTAAATAAACAATACTACTCTTGACATTATTCGTGTCATTCAGCTCATATAAAAAAAAACGATTAAATAACTGAAATGCAAAGAAACAAAAGTTCTCATTATTTTCTTTTGAAAGAAATGTACCTTCTCTGAGCATCAGCACCCCAAACCCTAATCTGGCGATCGTACAGAGCGGTCTCCTGCTCAGTCAACTCTTCCCCGTCCATTCCCAACTTTAAGCTATAGAAAAAATCATAAACCTAAAAATTGCAACATAGGGGGAAAACTGCGTTTTGTGTACCAAAAAAAAAAACTTAATTTGATATTAATTAAGCGATTTTACAGCTTAAAAATCAAAAACTGAAACCTATAAACCCTAACGAAGAGGTAAAGGACAAATGGAATAATTACCTATTTTTTAAGCCAGTTCAAACGTTTCGCTGTTGCAAAGAGAAAGTAGTTCAAAATTGGTTTACTTCCCTCTGCGTTTAAGCTCGGTTATTACATAATTACTTGATTTGGGCCTCTGATTTCTTATGGGCCTGTCAGCCCACTAATACTATATTCTAAGCTAAAAGCCCCACTAAAGAATATGTTTATGTTTGGACTTTACTTTTAGTGGGGCTAAAGAAATGGAGGGTACTTGAAAAGAAAAAATCAAAAGCTTCGTTTTTAAAGTTCCTCAATTTAGAGATCTTTTTTTAAATAAAAAATGAAGGTTTTTTTTAAAGTAATATAGTATTTCTCATTTACGAAGCACAGTCTAAAATTTTATATGAAATACTAAAATTATTTTTATTATTTTATAATTAAAAATAAAGATATTCATGCAACTTTTCATTATAATTTAAAATTTTCATTCATTTTTTGAAAATGTTGTCTTTTTCTACATCCAAATGAAAAGAGATTAACTACCGTTTTTTAACCTTGTTATTTTTCATTACCCTCTATTTTATTAAAAATCATTTTATTCCATCATAATTTTCAAACACATTATTTGCGGGAGAACATCCAAAATAAAGTTTTGAAAGTAAACGTATACCATTTCCCTTATCCGAAAAAAAAAATCTCCCAAATAAGAAGGTAAAAAAATCTCTCAAACGTAATCGTAACCCATATTTTCATTCCATTCCATTCCCTTTAATTACTTTCATGCAAAGTGAAAGTGTGGCAGTAAAAATTTGCACTTTTTTTACTTTTGCAGTGTTTTTTAATCTTTATTTTTCTATAAAATCAATAATTTTTCATTTTTTATCAAAAAAAATAAAAATAAAAAAGGATGAGGCAGGTATTAACATGCCTACTAAACATTGGAATAAGCAACTGAGTCCTTGAGAACATTCGCTGTGTTTTTGCCTCTTCAACAGTCCACAAGAGTGTTTTTGGACCTGCAAAAAAATTTACGGCTATGAATAACAGTTAATTAACCACTGTTAATAAGCAATGAAGAGTTAAGACCTTGTTTGGTACATGTAAAAGTATAACAAAAACAGTTTCTTTATTTTAAGTTTTACTTAAAAATACATTCGAAACAACGCCTAACTGCGACGATAGATCACCGCCTGTCTTTGTTCATTCTGATTAAGCCGAAATTCCTCTTAATCATTCATGAAAACTTATAACTTTAATATAATTTCATAAGATTAATGCTAACACAATTAAATTAAAACCTGAATTTTGGGTATGTGCTTTCAAGTTTCTTATCATTGTGACCAGCTGCCAAGCATGACGTCCTTCGAATTTGAAGTTTTTGGATTAGACCCTTCAGCCTTTTCTCGTTCTGCAGCTCAATTTCAGAGTTAAAACATCATGGAAAAGTTTACGAAAAATATATATATATATATATATACAGTAATTAAGATTATTATTATTATTAATGAACAAAGCTAATTTCAATGAACTTAGAAATGAACAGTCGGATTCATGAATTTACGGCCGTTGATCGCCCAAAATTCTACTTGGGAAGATGCAATTGCAAAGTGGGTCCATCAAAAACAGAGAGATGACACATTTCTGCTTCCAACTGTGCGTTTTTGCTGTCTTCCAGGTTCGTAATACAATTTTGATTACTTTAGTAAAACTCGGATGATCACGCTCTTCGGAATTATTTCAGCAGTTGGCCTCGTTGAGTCATATTGGGCCTTGAATTATTTCAAGTAATGCGATAAAAACCTTTTTTAATTATAAAAGATTTTTTACGATTTTTTATCAATGAGTAAACAAAAAACAACACCATTGTTATAGTAAACAATTGTCAATCTACCTTTCAATCAAATTTCGTCGTCATCCATTGTCGCTTGTCTTTTTCAAGTTCTGACCACTCTCAATCCATTGTTTTCTGACGACAATCCATCGGCGCCACCAGCCAAAAAGGCCAAAAAGAAAACCAATTTTCATCGAAACCAATGGCCTAACTCGATGGAGATAGGCCGCCCGCTTGTGATATGAAACTACTTGAATTCCAAGGGAACTTTACGAGGAGCGTAGACAAAGAGCTTAGCATCAGATCTGAACCAGTCAAACACTTCAGTAACATCGAAGGCGGTTAAGGATGGAATTCTCAAATGGTTACAATGTCAGAGGCAAATTTGTAATCCCTCATGTGTGGATAAGATTTTCCTCATAGTCATGGCAAAGACAAGAGGGACACTTCTCAAAATATTAGAACTAGCAGTGATTTTGTTGTGAACAGCCAACCAAATACAAAGAAGAAAAAAAATGTGTCTTCCAACAAGTTTTTAATTTAATAATATGTCAATCAAATTTGAATTTAAAAATTATTTATATTATTTATTTGTAAGTAATTATATTATTTTGTTTTATATTTACTTGATATTTTTTTATATATTTATGAAAGAGTGTTTGTGACTATATATTTTTAATCCCGATGTTATCACGACTCTCTTCTCTACTAATTTTAATAAATAAATTAAATTTAATCTTAATTCTTTTAATCATAATATTGGAATAAATATTAAATTTGAGATATGAATTAAAAAAATGATAAATTACACTGCACTATTTTTAATTGGATATTACTTTTTATAATGACCAAAATATCATCATTGTTAAAATATCTTATAGTGATTATGATACATTTAATAATTCTATTTATCAATTATTTATCTAAAATTTGTTTATAACACAAATTTTTAGGTTATTTGAATTCATATTTTTCTAAAAAAAAATAAAAACACTTAGTATCATTTTAATTTTTAAAATAAAAAAGTTTGTCTTTGATTTTTATTTTATGTCTTTCTTTGATATTCATTTATTTGAAATGTTAAGTTATTTAATTTTCTAAAAAAAACATATCAACAAACTTTTCATTTAAAATACTTAATTTTCTTTTATGATGATTTTTGGTTTTCGTTTATTTGAGAATGCGATAAATAATAATAACATAGCATTTTTTAAAATATATGAAGTAAAATTTTTTTATATCATATAATAGTGTTGTGATTTTACCTCTAAAATTCAACTACTCAAAATTTAGTTAAAAAACACAACCACAACAATTAAATAGGAAAAACAAACAAATAGTAAGAACACCAATAATTAATATGGTTTGACAATCTCTTTGCTTACGTCCGCCAATAATTCTACTATTTTATTAATCTTTAACTACAATTTTAGGAAGATTAAAGTTGTCAAACTCTCACCCCAAAGTCACAATACAATAAATGCTATTAATCTAACTCTAGTTGTTAGTGCCCTCTAGTTTATAATGTATATGGAATTATGAGTGTGCCTAAAATCTTCTGTAAGATCATTTTATATAGAAGATATTTTCCTGATACTATTAGGAAAAGAACAACAGCATCATATTACTACTACTATTTGTACAATCAACAATCTAATAGGAAATTACTATTATTCCTACTAGAACAAACAACTATAAAATAGGAAACAACTTTTTCCAAACCAATTAGAAGTCTTCCTTGTGGGAATTGAACCAAAATCCTAATAAATAGAATATAAATCCATTTAAAATATATTTTTAATAATTTTCAAAAAGAACAATAATAATTTTTTTATAAAAAAAACTCTAAAAAATTCATTGTTAAATATGTTTCATCTCTAATGCTTCTATTTTTTTTTAAAAGTAACATTTGTGATAATTAAAGATACTTTGATAATCATAAAAAGTAACATATATATTTAATAATTAAAATTTTGATTCTTAGAAAAAATTCATTTTGAGATTTTTTAACTGTAAAAATTAATGTTTTTGGGTAAATTATAAATTTTAAAAAAATTTGATATGTTAATATTATTTTAATAATTGAAAGTTGTTTACATGCAATTTCCCCAAAAAAAAAAAAAATACGTGACAATTGGACTAAAGCCCGCAGTCCGACCCTGAAAATCTTATCTCAAATACAACAAGTAATTTGCTAGATCAGATTCTGAGGATCATATAATTTGAGTGGACCCAAACAAAAATAAAAGAAAAAAAGAGTATCGCAATCTTAACGCAAATGAACAAAAGAAATAAAATAAAGGTGCCGACAACAATATCTCGGATCTTTGTTTATAGCCCAAACGGACTTCACTTTACCTGGTCTGACTGGTGAGGAGAAGGACACGTGGCAAACGTGCAACAGGCAATAGAGAAAAACCGGACTTGGACCTCTAGGTCATACTGACAATGGCAAGCACCGCTGCCACACTGATTTTTTGTACTTGTTGATTTAAAAGCACTTGTCTCTCATTTCTGTAGCATTCCCGTTATACCCCTCAACAACCCCCATATGACTCATGCATATTACCTGTGTGTTCGGGGAGAATTTCGTTTTAGGGAATTACTTATATTAAGTCAAACCAGATTCACCGTCGAAGCCTCGGTAGCTGCCACATGTCAAAGGATTGGTTGAAGGTTTGCTTTTTTTTATTTTTTAAAATGATAATAAAATTGAATAAAAAAAAATATAAAGCACTTTAATGCATTATTTTCTTATTTAAAAACAAAATAACATAAAACTTGGAATCCACACAAATTCGCAGACCGTCTAAATAAGGATAAGCTGTATAAATTATATAACCAGAAAGCAAACGATCAGGATCATCTAATATGATTAATTAATACATTGGTTAAACATATTTTGAAACATAAATAAAAAATTATTGAATTATTAAATTATCTCATCACCACTTTATAAAAAATCGTTAGATATAAATATATTAAATATTTATAATTCGATTGATGAAGGTAAAATAATATTTTTTTTTAAAAATATATGTTTTTTTATCTTTACATAAAAAAATATTTTATTATAAATAAATAAAATATTAAAAAATTATCTGTATATAAAATTATAATTATTGATACAAATATTTTTCATATAATTTTTTTTATTATAATAAAAATAAAAATGACGTGGATATAAAGCATATCTCTTGAGCAGTGGCTTGTTACTAAAATGTCAATTTTACCGCTCCTTGTTGCCTTTTAACCTTGACGTTATATTTGTGATAATTTAATTCTGGGATTATGTTTATTATTATTAATATTAAGCCAAACCCTATTGTCCCTATTGCAGGTTCAATGATTGTCACATGTTAAAGGGTTGGTTGAAAATTTACTTTTTCAAAAAAAATGGTAAAATTAAATAAATAATAAATGTGAAGTACTTTAAGACATTATTTTATATAAAACTTGATATTCACGCAAGTGCACGTGCCGCTTGTCTAGTAAGGATTGGTTATAGAACATATCGTTTGAGGGGTGACTTGTTACTAAAAAGTCAATTTTACCTCTTACACGTTGCCCCTAAACCTTTACGTTATGTTTGTGACAAATTATATTTTGGGTTTATGTTTATTAATAAAAACAAACTAACTCAAGCACCATTAAAAAAAGATTTATGAAATAAATTTATATTTATAAAAATTTAAACTTATCTCATAAAATTTGGTTTCGTTGCCGCTTCACCAAAAGTTAAAATAATTTATAATTCCACTTTTGTTTCACCATAAAAAAATCATACACTATTTTTATTGCTAAACCAGATGGGACTTCAATCCCATGTAGTTTTAAAGCAAATTGGTCTTTTTTTTTCTTTTTTTAACTGATACATTATCAAATGAGATCAACACCATATTTCTGATAAGCAAATTGATCAATTTTTCCGAACTCCTCCCTTTCATTCTTTTCTCCCTCTACAATCTCCTTTTTTTCCTCTCTCCATGTGAGTTCTCTCCTTAAGGGGGAGGAGATGAAAATGAGCAGAACTAAGGAAGAAGATGAGAAATAAACAAAATTTAGTAAAATTATGGGGTGTAAAAGAGGGAGATAAATAGAAAAGGAAAAATGGAAGAAGATGAAAAGAAAAAAAGGACAATATATATTCTTCCATAAGGTTTAGTGACCAAGGCAGCTACCTCCCTACAGTTTCAAATCCCACACTTACCTCTCTTGACTAGGTTTAACCTAATAGAAAACCGTTAAGTTTTGATGATGGTGGAAAAAATATAATACTACCCTCATATATAAGCATCAATTTGACTTTGTCTCGACCTATGACTCATTCTTTAGTATCTCTCACTTTCTTTCGATCTCTATAACTGAAATCGAAACCCTAAATTCATAAACGAGAAATATTAAACAAAATTGAAATACAATATGGAGCAAATCGAACAAGTAACGAAGAAAATTAGAAATTTGAAACACTTATTTGAAATTGAAGAGGTATCACAAGGAATATTTTAGAACTAGTGAGTTCTCGTATTGAAACCTAAACCCTCAAATTGATTCTAAAATTTATATGAGATTTTTATCACTTTTAATTTGTATTTTCCATTTCAAGTTACTTAATTGTTGATTTTGAGCCCTAATCTCCAAATGCTAAAAACCCTAAAAATGATTTATGTAAATTGTGAGTTATCGATATGAAAATTATATTGATTGGTATCACATTTGGCTTAAATTTTTCATTTCAAGTTGGATAAGTGATGATTTTTAGCCCTAATCTCCAAAAGTTAAAAACCCTAAAAAACTGGTTTATGTAAAATTTTGAGTTATGAAACCTAAACCCCAAAAATATTCTGATTACTATCTTTGATTTGTATCGTATCTAGTTTCTATTTTTTATTTTCCAATTACTTAACTACTGATTTTCCATTTTTCAATTACTTAAGTGTTGATTTCTGCACAATGGTATCATTCCAAAATACCTAAATCCCCACATATATTTGTAATTTTTTTGTGGTTGCAGGTTACAATGGATGATTCAATTTCCAAGGTTTTCTTTTACATCGTTGATGATGTTAAGCCCATTTGAGAGATTTATGTTGACAACAACAAATACATCATCCTCGACTTAATGGATGATATCTACTCCAATTTTGGCATCAACGTAACACTTGTCACATTGAAGGCAAGTAATGGTAGAATTGTGAACACTTACCAAGATTTATCTGATGTGTTTGTGCATTTCAATGAACTAGGTACAGTTGGCTTCTATGTTGAAGAAGATCATCATTGCACTCTTTTAATACAAGCTTAGTCTTCTAGATCTAGGGATTTAGGAGGCTTAGCTTGTGCTAAAGGAGACGATGAGAGAAATTAGAGATTTCACCTTGAATTTCTATAAAACTCTTAAGAGGTGAGAGAGATGGTGAAAAGGGTCATTGTCGTTTGCCTGTGAAGACATAAAACTTTCTTTGAAGAGTTAAAGAGCTTTGAAAGAAAATTAAAGAGATGAGAGAGAAGTTGCATAGAATCGTTGGAAAAGATAGGCGTTGAGGGTGAAGAACATGGTTAGGAAATTTAAATGACAAAAAATATTTAAACAAAAATGGCTTACAGAGAGGGTAATTTTGGGTTTCTATGTTTCATTATTAAGCTGACATCACTTTTAACATGTCTTCTAATGTTTGACTAGTGAAAATTTTAAAAAAAGAGGAAACTCTATTTCATATTTAAAATTATGAATAAAACAAATGAGGTAATTATGTGTTTTGAACTGGTAGGGAAGCAACTGTTCTGGTCGCTAAACCTCATGAAGAATATGTATTTTTCCCGAAAAAAAGAAGGAGAAAGTGAAGGGGAAAAAGGAAGAAAAAACATGAAAATGAGATGGAAAAAAGGGTAAAATTGACTTTTCATTAAAGAGCCACCCCATATACTCCAAAACTATTTTATATTTCATTAAAAAAAACTATTTTATTGTTTTAATATTACTAATTTTTTCACTTGTTGATGCCGAAAATCTACCGCTAAGCTGGAGGTCCAATGTTTGACGGCCTGCGCAAATAACAAGGTGTGAACTAAAGAGTCACCGGAGGAAAAATGGGTGGTGCCTCTGAAGACTCTACAATGCCTTTGTTAGGACAAGGTTTTGAGAAAATGGGGAGCGATGTGATATTAGTGTTTCAGTTATGAACTTGAAATTGAAGGTGATCTTGAATCCACATATCTTGGGCTTTTTATAGTGTTTCGAAGGCAAGTTAGCCACGTACCCGGGATGGCGTGATCCTTAAGATCTCGTTTCTCTAGCAAAGGGTCTTGTCGGGTGTTCAGGGACGGCTCAATCCCTGCAATTACACTTACACTTCTGCATGGGGAGTCTATAAGTGACGATAATTATGTCAATTGCTTGCCCACGTGTCGTTTGGTCATTGGAGGGAGATTGCCCCAGTGTCATTAGGCTACTGGAGGGTGATTTATTGGTGTGGCTATGTGTCGTTTGGTCATTGAAGGGAGATTTTCCACGTGTTATCAGGCTATTGGAGGGTGATTTATTAGCCGTATCAGAGGCATCATACTTCTTTAAGTACATTAATGTGCTTTGAGGAAATATAGTAGGGCTTCGGCCTTAGAAACATTGGATCGAACATTTGAGCAGCAGCCAACATGCTCTACCTTAGAGGCATTGGACCAAACATTTGAGCAGCAGTCAATATGCTCGGCCTTGGAGACGTTGGACTGAGCATTTGAATAGTAGTCAATATGCTCGGCCTTAGAGACGTTGGACCGAGTATTTGAGCAACAGTCAATATGCTCGACCTTGGAGACTTTGGATCGAGCATTTAAGAAGCAGTCAATATACTCGGTCTTGGAGATGTTGGATCAAGCATTTGAGCAGCAGTCAATATGCTCGGCCTTGGAGAATCCTTGTAGGTGTTTAGTCTGGGATGTCTGCTTTTGAAGTCCTTAATGGAATTTTGGGCTTCTTCTTCTAGAGTCCTTAATGGACTTTTAGGCTTCTATTTTTGGAGTTCTTAGTAGATTTTTGAGCTTTTTATTTTAGAGTCCTTAGTGGACTTTTGGGCGTCTTCTTTTGCTTTGGGCCTGTACAAAGGTCTTTTGGACCATATTTCTATTTTTGGGCTTTAGACAATTTTCTTGACCTTTGGGCCTATAATAGAAAATCCTTTGGGCTGTTTCCAAAATCTTCTATGAGAGGATTCAATGCAGAAGCATTAGGTCGCTTTTAAACATGGAACACTGGACCACTTAATGTGCGTAGTTGTTTTGAGTGAAATGACGACGTTCATCATTGATTGTTCATCTTTTTGTCACCTTTGGGAGTGGAACGGTACATTAGTTATGCCAAGAGTCATTTTTTCAAGGCTGAGAGAGCCTTGGGGAACTTAACGGCACCTTGGGCACATAAAACACTATGTTGTTATGACCGTGATAGCTTTTGAAAAACGTAACGGTACCTCGATCATACCAAATGTCATGTCTTACTAACTGTAGCAGAGTTAATTCTCCTTGTTTAACACGCTCGTGCTCTTATGTAAGAGTAGTTCATTCTCAGTTCTCTTCACTTCATTTTATTTACAATCAAAGAAAAATTTGAGAGCCCACGTAGTCGGTCAAAATTTGAGAGTGCTTGGAGTCAATATAAGTTAGAGAGTTCTCGGAGTTTATTTGGAGTTTTGGGGGTGCTCGGAGTCAGGTGGAGATCTTGGGAGTGCTTTCACTAGGGGAGATTGAGACATGAACTGATGAAGGAACTTTTTCTCGGAGTTATCGCAGATATCAAATCTTGGTGAGTCTCTCTACCTATTTTACTATGTTTTTGGTAGATAGATTTCGTGATAGGCACAGTAGTGGTAGTGAGGATTTTTCTAGGGAGTTGGATAAGGTCATGTGCTTGTCCTCCAGTGGGGGTGAGTCCTCGGAGGACATTAATTCTTAAGAGAGACCACTAGCAATAGTGCCCTATGTGCCTAGGGAGGAAGAGGAAAAGGAGAAGGATTCCTCTTCTAAGGGCGAGAACGAGTTGGATAAAACCTTGGCTGAGCTGAGGGGAGATATGATGATGGAGGAAAAGGTTCACTGGTCGTTCATGGTGAACTTTATACCCAACCAATTGGAGAAATAAGAACCCGAGGTCATCCGGAGGGTGTACCGTATCCCTGAGAAGTACGCCCTCAGGCTAGCTGGGGTTAGAGAAAGGGCCTATGATGTCTTATCGAGTCGCATGCCCTATAAGATATGTGTTTACGGGCAACACATTCTTCTACGTAGTGCTAAGGTTTTTTAACATAGCATTGTGCCAATTGGTGCCTAACTCAGTGCGCCTAATCATGGCTTTTATATGTGTTTGCATGGAGGTAGGGGCTGATGAATACCAATTGTGCCACTTCCAAATAAGTAAGCACGACCAGCACATGTGGGTCATGATCAGCCATTGCTCTTGCTAACTTCATTCCGACGAGTAATGCCTCATACTCTGCTTCATTGTTGGAGGCTATAAACCCAAACCTTAGGGTGTACTCGATGAAAAATCCATCCGAAATACAAAAGATGAGCCCAGTCCCGCTTTCGGCGCCATTGGAAGAGTCGTCAACATGGAGGGTCCACCGCGAAATTTTCTCGGGCACTTCTGGTCCTGAGGTTTGATTCAGACTTCTCTATAGTGTTGTCTCCATAATAAAGTCAGTGGGGGCCTGAGCCTTGATGGCCTTTCGGGGATAGTATCAGATATTGAACTCCCCGAGTTCTATAGACCACTTGACTATAGAACTTATCTTAATGGCTGATTTGTTAAGATGACAATGGTGTGTGCTTGGAAGTACGGTCGGAGCTTCTGTGCTGTGATTAAAAATGCATACATCATCTTTTCTATAAAGAGGATTCTGCTAACATAGTACACAGGTTTCTGAACACCCACCTCCTCTGGGACCAGGACAGAGGCTACTACCTCTTGCCCGACCGATAATTATAGGAAGAATTTTTTGCCTATGATAGGTTGGATCAAAAGTGGGAGTGAACTTAGATATTTCTTCAGCTCCTCAAAAGCTCTTTGACAGTCTTCGGTCCAGGCAAAGTCTTTCACTTTCCTGATGGCTCTAAAGAATGAAGGGTACTTTTCTGCAGATTTTGACATGAAGCGGCTGAGTACCGCCACATCAGCCGTTGCACTTCTTTTACCGTTCTGGGGAGGTCATGTCGAGGATAGTTTTGATCTTCTCCGAGTAGGCTTCTATCTTTCTCTATGTGACCATAAAACCGAGAAATTTTCCCCAGTGACTCTAAATGTGCACTTCGCGGGATTCAACTTTATCTGGTGTCGGCGTAACACCTCAAATACCTCTTCTAAATTGGAGTTGTGGTCTTTGGACCTGACACTTTTGATCAATATATCGTCCATATAGACTTTGATGTTCCTCCTGATCTGTCTATGGAAGATCTTGTTCACCAATCTTTGGTAAATTGCGTTGACATTTTTTAGCCCGAAGGACATGACCTTGTAGTAGTATAGTTCTTAGCTCGTAAAAAAAGCTATTTTCTCTCAGTCAGGCTCTTGCATGAGGATCTTGTTGTAACCGGAATATACGTCCATAAAAGTTAGGAGTTTGTGCCCCGAGGTGGCATCAGCCAGCTGATCGATCCACGGCAGAGGAAAGCTATTTTTTGGGCAGATTTTGTTTAGGTCAATGAAATTGATATAGATTCACCATTTTTCGTTGAGATTCCAAACCATTACTACATTGGATACCCAATCAGGGTAATCTACCTTTCGGATAAAGTCAGTATCGTGTAACTTGTCTACTTAGGATTTGATGTTGCCTTGCTATTATGGGGTGAATAATCTCTTCTTCTGAATGACCGGCTTATGACCCGAGTCTACGTTTAGCCGGTGCACGATAACCTCGGGGCTAGTCCCAGGCATATTTGAGGTCGACCAAGAGAACAAGTCCTGATTTTTTCGAATGAGGGAGATAAAAGACTTTTTGAGGTCATTAGGGAGGCCAAAACCAATCTATACTGTATGGGAGAGATCCTCACTGAGGGGGACAGCTGTTAGCTCCTCCACGGGTCGACTCCTAGAAGTTTTTACTTTGTCTCTAAAGTCTTCTACTTCGAGAGGCAAAACTTCTATCCTTTTTCCTTCCCTCTCGACACTCAGATAACAGGACCTAGAGATTTGTTGGTTTCCCTTGACTTCGCCTACCCCGTCGTCGGTGGTGAATTTCATCTTCAAATGGTAGGTGGAGACGACTGCTTTTAGTCTATTGATGGTAGGTCTACCGAGGATTATATTGTAGGATGACAGTTGTTTGATTAATAGGAAGGTAGTTTGCATAATAGATGTCCATAGCACCGTCCCTGTAGTGATAGGGAGAACTATACTACCCTCGATAAACGAGGTCCCCGAGAAGCAATATAAATGGGTGGAGATGATAGGAGCTTAAATATTCATATTTAAGCCCCTTAATTTACATTTGTTAAGTTCTTTATCTATATGTTTTTGTCTATTTTACTTCACTTTTGTGTTTTACACGTTTTTATAGGGTCTTGGAGAAAAAGAAGCATTTTTGCCACTTAAAGAAATAAATCTGGAAATCCTAGAGCAGCTGCTGGCTAAATTGCGATCGAGTGCACTCCTCTGTGTGATCGAGCGCAGCATTGCGATCGAATGCACCACATATGCGATCGAGCGCACATGTATGGGCGTGAACAGTAAACTGCAGAACCCTGTTTTGGAAATAACTCTATTTTGGAAATAAAGGAGTTTTGCGTTTTAGGAAAGTTTAGGAACTCATGAGTCGATTAGGACTTCTCAAAGACCTATAAATACACTTGTAAATCACACACAAAAGGCATCACCTCTTGGGGGGATCACTTCTTTTATCCCTTCTTTTATCTTTTGCTTTAGCTTAAAGAAGGAGACCGTGGAGCAGAATTGACGACTCTTCTCTCGGGTTTCTTCTTTCCTTTTTATTTTATTATATGTAATTAAATTCTTAGTAGGGCTTGGTTGAAGCCCTAATTATGTTTACTCAATAAATTTAGTATTGGTGCCTTTGCGATATTTATGTTATGTTGCTTAAACTTGATTAATACCTGCTTTTATTTAAATTCCTCATATGTATATGTCTGATCAATATGTGCATGTGGTATGGACTTGTTAGTTAGATCAATTTGGATGACCGAGTCCTGGGTCTAACATTAGTAACAAGGGATATCTTATCTGGATACCCGGGTTAATCAACATAGGAAACCGAGAGTAGATACCATGCCCTAGGTCTCATGTGGTTGTCGATTTCCATAGTACTTATGTTTTCTTAAGGAACAACTCAAGCAGATACCATGCTGAATCCCTTAAGGAAGAAAAGAGTTAGAGTAGATACCATGCCTAACTCGTTGCTTAGGGAAATCAATAGCTTAAGGAGTAGATACCATGCCCTTAGGTTGGCAACCAGTAGGTATACATGGCATGAGTAAAGCATTGGCATACTGTTGTACTGTGGTAGCATAATTAGTGGTGAATATCAAGCCCCTACGCCTTTATCTTTATCAAAATCAACTCTTTTATTAATTTTATATTTTTATTACTGCAAAACTAATTCTAAAGTTAAATTTACCAATCTCAGTGGAGATGATCTTGCATTCGCACACTATGCTACATTGTTGACCTTGTGAACTTGCAAGTAAAACGAGTACGATTATTTACCCATTTATTTAGGTATATAAACGCACAACAAGTTTTTGGCGCCGTTACCGGGGATTGTGCTAAATTTCTGTTTAGAATTATTTCCCGTTTATTTTTCTTATTTTGTTCAAATTTTTTTTCTCTTTTTTTTCATTAAATATTTTTCTTAATCTGTTTTGTTTTATTTTATTTTCATCAATTATCTAACTTAATTCTTCGTTTTTGTTATTTTCTTTCTTTCTGTTTTAGGTGTGCATCAGTGCTAATTCTGGCACTGCGATCGAGCGCAAACCTAAGTGCGATCGAGCGCAAACCTAAGTGCGATCGAGCGCACTGATGTGATCGAGCGCAGTGTTTAGAGTGCTCGAGTGCAAATAGTCCAGAGACTACCCGAGCAGCAGTACTGAAGCTGCTGCACTAAGGTATTCCTGTGGATTCATGCAAGGGCTTCGAGTGAGGAACCTAACCATCCTTTCACTTGATATAGAAAGTGAGCAGATCATTCGAAAGAGGCCTAGAAACAACTTCAAAGAGAGAGAAGAAGAATTTGAGGGTGAAGCACCAATGGAACAGCTTTACAACCAACTGCCACCAAAACAGAGACCTATGAAGCAATCCTTCATTCCACAGAACCTCAACCATCCTTCATGCATTGCATATCAACCTAAGGTGGAAGAAAATTATTACATATCTCCGAAGATACTTAGTGCCTTGTCTCATTTTTGGGGTACACCTGCTGAGGATCCACACTTGCACCTTCGAGAATTCTGTGATCTCTGCAAGTTCCAGAATATTCGGGGCCTAGATCAAGAGGGAATCAGGAATTCTTTTTCCTTTTTCATTAAAAGATAATGCTAAAATGTGGTATCATTTATTGCCTATAGATTCCATCCATACTTGGGAAGAGTTATCCAATAGATTTCTAAGGAAATTTTTTCCAGCCCAAAAGACAAGGCAGATGAGGAAGGGGATTCAATCCTTCCAACAGAGGGATGGAGACCTTTTCTTCGAGGCATGGGGACACTTTAATGAGCTACTACTCAAATGTCCATATCACAACTTACCTCAAGATGAGCTGGTACCAGCTTTCTATGAAGGTTTGAGTGGTATAAATCAAGGTATAGTGGATTCCGGTTGTGGAGGTGTGCTGATGGAGAAGACTAGTGAAGAAGCCATGGAGTTGTTTGAGACATTAAGTGAGCACACCCAACAATTCTCCTTGAAAGGTAGACAAGGAATTAAAAGCAAGAGTATGTATGAGGCGAGCTTCAATGATGGATCTTCAAATCAGATGGCTGCTATAGAAAGAAAGCTAGACATGCTCATAAAAGCCATGGCTGATCAGAACAACTTATGTAGTCCACAGGCTACACAACGCCAGGTATGTGCTATATGCTCTCATTTTGATCATAATACTTATACTTATCCTCTGTATTCAACTACAGATCAAGAGCAAGCAAATTATGAGGGACCGAACGGCGTATATGCAAATACCTACAATCCGGGATGGCAGAACCACCCCAATCTCTCATGGAGCAACACTCAAAATGCTTTGAATCTTCAAGGACAGCAACGACACTTCCAACCAGCAGCCCAACCAGTGCCGGAATCAGAAAATAGTGACCTAGAGAATCTTATGAGGTAACTGATGACTTCACAAGAACAGTTCATGGTTGAGCAACGACAAACCACTACAAAACATGAGCAAGCCATTCAAAGACTCGAGGAACAAATGGGGCAATTGGCTAAGGAGATAAGTGAAAGAAAGTTGGGTGAACTTCCAGTCCAACCACTACTTACTCCAAGAGGACATCAGCAATTAAATGCCGTGACAACTCTAACAAATGGTAAGATCATTGAAACTGATGAGCCTACACAAGCATCCATATCCAAGGTGTAGCTCGAGGTTTCAACCCAAGAGGGGGGGTGAATTGGGTTTTTAAAAACTTTTGCGGAATTTATACAAGTTTATAAAAACTGATAAGCAACAAATAATTAATACAAGTAAAAAGCTGTAAATAAAGAGTTTAAGGAAAGAGGATGCAAACACAGTTATAGTGGTTCGGCAATATCGGATTCGTTCCGACCCTACGTCCACTCTCTTCAAGGAACTCCTTGAAGTAATCCACTAAGAAAACTTAGTCGCACAACTTAGCCGGGTGTTGCACAAACCGTACACAAGCAATTTACAGGAATTGCTTAAACCGAAAAATCCCCTTCCTTTCGGAAGTTTCCCCTTCCTCTCGGAAGTAATCCCTTTACAAAGATGGTGTAAAGTAAAAGGTAGAGAGACAACAAATGAAAGCTTATTACAATAGAAATGTCTCTCTTTCAAAGTAAAGCTTGAAGAAATGGCTCAATAAGATTATCTCAAAGCTTTTTGTGTTTCAAGAGTATAAAAACTTGATTATATGAGATCAACTCTTTTTGAATATTTGCTTCTTGTCTTTGAATGCTTTGCTGAATGGGTTTATATAGCAATCAATTAATATGGCCGTTTTGGACTTTAATTTGAAAAAGATTTACTTTAAAACGTTCAGATTTGGAGTCCAACGGTCATATTTTTGAACTACCAGTCGACTGGGTCGAGATACCAGTCGACTGGGTTCACTTGAAAAATATACGTTTTCAGACCTTCTGGGTATCTAGTCGACTGGTATATATCATCCAGTCGACTGGGGACTTTCTGTCCATTTTACTAGTCGACTGGGTTGAATCATCCAGTCGACTGGGATATTACTGGTCAATGTACCAGTCGACTGGGTTAAATCATCCAGTCGACTGGATACCTTCTGACCCATATACCAATCGACTGGTATATGTACCCAGTCGACTGGGTTGTCTTCCAACCCAGTTTTTCTTCTATTTTTTTTGTTAAAAACATTTAAAATTAATGGTTTTAGAAAAACCTTTTGTGTTTGAGCCATTGAACAAGCTAATACAATGTATAAGTGAGACTTACATTGGTTCTAAACCTTAAGACCTATACTAGATCTTCAGTCTTCACTTGATACTTGATTTGGTTCGAGTTTTTGCACTTTGTTCCTTGGTTGAATGTGTTTGATCCTTAATACAACTTAGTTTAAACATGTTAGTTAAATAACAGTTGTGTTTTGCTATCATTAAAATACGGGCGAGGGTCAACAATCTCCCCCTTTTTGATGATGACAAAACTAATAATGTAAAAACAGTTTTAAAAACTAAGTGTTAAATTTTTACAAAAATTTGGACATAGTCTCCTCTGTTTTTCGAGTAAAACCACCCTGTAAACAAGCAAACACAGTTTATATTTCTTTCAACCAATCTAGAATTAAACTCAACCATTCAATAAACATTTTTACACAGATATGGAGCAATGCTCCCCCTAAATCTATGCATTGGTTGCGTTTTACTTAGATTTTCTCGTTTTTCTCATTTTTCTCCCCCGTTTTGACAACAGCAACCAAAGGGGGCATAACATGAAAAATAAGCTACTTAGCCAATACAGTCAAATAGGTTATAAGAATACAAATATGTACGCGAAGATGTGGCTTTATTTGAATTTCAGAAGCCTTCCCGGGCAGAACCGGAAGTTTTTTTTTTTTAAGCATATAAGCAGTTTATATCAGATTTAGTGACTAAACAGATATTTAAAACAGCTCTAACATATCACAAATAGCGTAAATAAATGCAATAAATATGGCTAATAGTATTACATCATCATAGAGAAAAAGTCAATACAAGTAGGGCCTCATAGAGCCATAGCTAAGAAAAACAAACATGAGATGTCCGTGCTATGTGACAAAAACTGGAAAAGTGCTAAGAACTGATAAAAGAAAGAGACTCATGGTGCGGGAGAGTCCGAGCTGTCATGAAGAAGTTCCCTAATCTCAGCTAGGGAACCCTCGGTGTGCTCTCGATGTAACTCGAAATCATCCCGTAGGTGGTCTATGGAGGAGCTCAGCCTCTGATAATCGGACTGCATGGACTGAAAACCGGACTCCATAGTCATCTGAAGACTCGTGATAGCTCGTAGGATGTCACCATATCCAGTCTGACCAGTACTCGAGCCACCAATGGGAGGTGCTCGGGTATCTGTCTCCATCTCAGCAGCCGTATCAGCATCCTCATCACTGTCACTCGCATCCTCTCGAATCCTTAGGCGCTTTCCGGCCTTAGGATAGAGAAACCCTTCACGAACAGTACATCCCATCTTCTTCAGAGATGAGATGTTGATGATATCCGTCAATCCGATATCCTGAGCCTCGGAGGCAGGCAAAGGTACCCGGAAGTGCTAGAAGATGAGTGTAATGAGTATCCCATAAGGAAGACACCCGGAGTCGTTTGCTTCGCCGTTTATCATGTTGGCGAGCAGCAGAGGATATATATTGAAGTGGTGCCCAGATTTTAGGCACCAAATCAATACCGTATCTATTTTAGATAGATACCCTCGACTCCCGAGTCTCGGGTGGATGGTCCAACTGACAATCAATTGAAACATTTTTGAGTCGAGGGGCAAGTCACTACATGTGTGAAATGTAGTGGGTCTGTACACATAGTTAGGGTCGCCCCTGACTATCCGACAGGCCTCCTCAACTTCAAAGTTGTCTGGCCATCCATCCAGACTCCATTGAACCCCCTTATAGGGATTCTCAGAATGCTCATTAAGAGGTCAGTGTTGACCTCAAACTCCACACCGCTAACTCTGGTTCTGAATCTCAGAGCCAGAGGACTGGGTTTCACCAAGTTCGCATAGAACTGGTGAATCAGTCGCGGGTAATATTTTTCATGAATTCTGACCAGTGGGGTCAGATTTATTGCCTCAAAGGCTGGTAGAATATCGAAATTACCATGACGAATGGAGTCGAAATCAACGACTCTACCCGTCATGATTTTCTTGTGACGGATTAAAGAGTTATACCTCTTATGAGCCGCTGGGCTGAAAAACAGAGCCTGCTCCAACTCTGTTCTGGGCTCCTTGCTGGATGACCCTGCTACTCCCTTCCCTTTCGACTCCAAAGCCGAAGGTTTTGAAGACCTTGGCTTTTTGGGCGCATTAGGTCCACTTGTTGTGAGTTTTATACGGATTTTGTCACTCATTTTAAAGAAATTTGGAGTTTTTTGAAAAAGGAAATTTGGTAAAAATGAGAGATTTTAACCGTAGAAAGTTAAAAATCTCTTTAGGAATGAGTAGATCGGTGTGTTTAGAAGGGATTTGGATGGTTTTTAGATAAAAAAGATGAATTTTTCTAGAGAGAGAAAGCTTGGGCTCTTTGAAAATGGCGTAAAAATGGCGAAAATGAACAGTCCCTTTTATAGAATCGCGATACCAGTCGACTGGGGTCGATATACCAGTCGACTGGATCCTTTGAAAAGAAGAACAGTTTCTTTACCAGTCGACTGGGTAAACGTACCAGTCGACTAGGTAAATTGGCAGTGAGTTACCAGTCGACTGGGCTATTTTTACCAATCGACTGGAGGACACGGATTTTTCAAAAAAAATGGCTCCAAGCAGGATTTAATCTTATAGATGACTGGAGAAGACTTAACAGTCGTCTGGAAGTTTTGACAGAGAGTTACCAGTCGACTAGGTCAAAATTACCAGTCGACTGGAAAGACAGGCAGAGACTTACCAGTCGACTGGAGAACATTTACCAGTCGATTGGATCCTGAGTAAAATTTCCAGTCCTGAATTTTTAGCACGATTTTGTTTATCTATGACATTTTTGAGTGAAGGAAATAATTAAACATGGATTAATACTCTATCACTCAATGTCAAACATGCAAATGATGAAATGAGATGCAATCAAACATTCAATTTATCAAAATCAAGCAATCCCATTAACTTTCTAATCTTACAAAAACTAGCTTCACTTAAGGGTTTTGTAAGAATATCAGCTATTTGATCTTCTGAATGTATAAATTCTAATCTTATATCACCTTTTTTGAGCATGGTCTCTTAAGAAATGATGTCTAATCTCTATATGCTTGGTTCTAGAGTGCTAAATAGGATTTTTGGTTAGGTTGATGGCACTAGTATTATCACAAAATATAGGAATATTTTTGAGACTCATGCCATAGTCTTCTAGTTGTTGTTTCATCCATAGTACTTGGGCACAACAACTGCCAGCTGCTACATATTCCGCCTCAGCGGTTGATAGTGCAACTGAATTCTGTTTCTTGGAGAACCAAGAAGTTAACATAGCGCCTAAGAATTGGCATGTTCCACTTGTGCTTTTTCTATCTAACCTACATCCAGCAAAATCAGCATCCGAATATCCTACTAGCTCAAAAGATGATTCTCTAGAATACCATAATCCTATGGTCTGGGTCCCTTGTAGATATCTAAGGACTCTTTTTACTGCAACTACATGTGATTCCTTAGGATTAGATTGAAATCTAGCACACATGCATACACTGAACATTATATCAGGTCTACTTGCAGTCAAGTACAGTAAAGCACCTATCATGCTTCTATAATATTTAAAATCTACAGTTTTACCTCCTTCATCAAGATCAAGTTTGGTGGTTGTGCTCATAGGCGTTCCAATAGGCTTTGAACTTTCCATCCCGAATCTCTTTAGTAGATCTTTGATGTACTTTTGTTGATTGATGAAGATACCTCCTTTTAGTTGCTTGATTTGCAGTCCAAGGAAGTAGGTAAGTTCTCCCATCATGCTCATTTCAAATTCACCTTGCATGCACTTTGCAAACTCTTGACACATAGATTCATTAGTAGCACCAAATATAATATCATCAACATATATTTGAACTATCAAAGTGTCATTTTTGTGAGTTTTTGTGAAGAGAGTTGTATCTATTCTTCCTCTTACAAATTTATTATCAATCAAAAATTTACTTAGTCTTTCATACCATGCCCTTGGAGCTTGCTTCAACCCATATAGAGCTTTAGAAAGTTTATAGACATGATTTGGAAGACTAGGATTTTCAAATCCAAGAGGTTGTTCAACATAAACTTCTTCTTCTATAAAGCCATTTAAAAAGGCACTTTTCACATCTATTTGAAACAGCTTGAATTTATTAAAGCATGCAAAGGCTAATAACATTCTAATAGCTTTTAATCTAGCTACGGGAGCATAGGTTTCATCAAAATCTATTCCTTCCTCTTGGTTATATCCTTTAGCAACTAGTCTAGCCTTATTTCTAGTTACTATACCATTTTCATCCATTTTATTTCTATATACCCATTTA
This sequence comes from Bretschneidera sinensis, assembly GCA_023935145.1. Taxonomy (NCBI): domain Eukaryota; kingdom Viridiplantae; phylum Streptophyta; class Magnoliopsida; order Brassicales; family Akaniaceae; genus Bretschneidera; species Bretschneidera sinensis. Next base: position 151,502,094 of record CM043697.1, read on the forward strand.
GTTCCAATAATTGAATGATCTTTAGGTCTTGGAACTAGTTCCCAAACATTGTTTCTTTCAAATTGATTTATCTCTTCTTGCATAGCAATAATCCACTCATTGTCCTTTTCAGCTTCTATAAAGGACTTAGGTTCTACCTGAGATAGATAAGCTACATAATTGCAAATATTTCTAATAGAAGAGCGAGTTCTTACCCCTTGTGAAGGATCACCAATCACTTGATCAATTGGGTGATAGTTCACATACCTCCAATCTTTAGGAAGTCCATCCACTTGTTGGCTTGTAGATGGTTGGTCCAAATTATGAGCTTCCAGCTTTTCATTTGCTTGAGTTGGATTCTCCTTTGGGTCAACAATAGGAGTAGGAGTTTCCATTCTTGGAATAAAATCTGCATCATCTTTAAAGGAAACTTCTCCACTACTCATTGGGTTAGTTTCATCAATAGTTACATGCACAGATTCTTCTACTACTAGAGTTCTCTTATTGAAAACTCTATAAGCCTTACTAGTAGTAGAATATCCTAAAAATATCCCTTCATCAGTCTTGGAATCAAATTTACCCAAGTTAGCTTTATTGTTATTTAAGATGAAGCACTTACTACCAAAGGCACGAAAATAGGAAATATTAGGCTTTCTCCCTTTCCATAGTTCATAAGGTGTTTTATCAAGCAGGGGCCTTATCAAAATTCTATTTAAAATATAGCAAGAAGTATTCACGGCTTCAGCCCAAAAATATTTTGGTAAATTATTTTCACAAAGCATTGTTCTTGAAAATTCTTCTAGAACTCTATTTTTCCTCTCAACAACTCCATTTTGTTGAGGAGTTCTTGGAGCTGAAAAGTTGTGATTAATTCCATTTTCATCACAAAATTTTGAAAAGCTTAGATTTTCAAATTCTTTGCCATGATCACTTCTTATGCTTGAAATACAAATACCTTTTTCATTTTGTACCTTTTTGCAAAACTTTTCAAATCCTTTGAAAGCTTCATCCTTATAAGCAATAAAAATAACAAAGGTATATCTCGAATAGTCATCAACAATAACAAGAGCATATTGATGGCCACCTAGACTAATGGTACTAATTGGACCAAATAAGTCCATATGCAAAAGTTCCAAAGGTCTAGTAGTTGAGACAACATTTTTTGCTTTGAAAGATATCCTAGATTGTTTTCCCATTTGACAAGCATTGCAAATTTTGTTTTTCTCAAAATTGATTTTAGGAAGACCAATAACTAAATCTTTTCTTGAAACAATTTTTAGCAAGTTCATGTTTACATGACCAAGCCTTCTATGCCATAGCCATTGATTTTCACTAAAAGCAGGAAAACATTTTTCATTATTGGAATGTAAGGATTTCAAATCAACTATATAGACATTTTCATGTCTATGGCCAATGAATTTGATCTTGTTGCTCTTGATGTCTATAACTAGACAATGAGAGGTCTCAAATGTGACTTTATATCCTTTGTCACATAATTGACTAATGCTAAGTAAATTTGGCTTTAGGCCTTGTACTAGCAATACATTATCTAAAGTTGAGAAATCATTACCGACTTTTCCATGCCCGATGATCTTTATTTTAGTATTGTCTCCAATGGTCACAAGTCCACCATCTCTTAGAGTTAGCTCATTGAATACGCTTTTATCACCAGTCATATGCTTCGAGCAACCGCTATCAAGGTACCAACAGTTACCTTTCTCCTTGGTGTGAAGGCAAATCTACATCACACAAGGATATACGATAGCATTTTTAGGTACCCAAAATTTCTTGGGTCCTTTGGGGTTAGTCCTTGAAAATACGGTTCCTTTTGGGACCCATACTTTCTTAACAATATATGGTGCTCTATGAACATGTTAATGATGCACAATCCTAGCATTATAGTCATAGAAATTTCTAGGAAATTTTAAATGTGCATTCCTATAATCCTTAGGATGATAGTTCCTAGGATACATGATTCTATGGTAAGGGGTATGAAAATGCATGTCATTTCCAGAAAATGAACGATGATGCATTCTAGGATACATGCTAGCATATGTATGCAAGTTATTTCTAGAATAGCCATGATGGTGATTCCTAGGATGAGCATGAGTAGAATGCATTCTTTGATTATACACATTGTTCCTAGAAAGAGCATGATGATTATTTCTAGGGTGTGTATGAGCATTTCTAGAATGAGCATACAAATAAGCATGAGTATTTTTAGGATGCTTCAATTTAGTATGATCATTTAAGTTTCTAGACTTCCTCGGATTTATCAAGGGAGTGCTTTCAACAAGGTTAGGAGCTTTTGAAGTAGAAGCTCCATCTACACAAGAGGCTTTCATGAATAAGCTCTCTTTTGTTTTTTGTTTTCCCAATGGAGAATATCCTACACCAGATTTTCCTCCACTTAATCTTTGGGAAGAAAGCACTTCATCAAGTTTTTCTTTACCAAGCATAAGTCTAGACACAGTGCTGTTTAATTCAGAAATTTTATTTTTCAAATTCTCATTTTCATCTTTAAGAAAATCTTGAGACGAATTATACAGTAAAGATGATAATTTTTCTTTTTCTTCTCTAAGAACTATCATTTCTTTAGAAAGAGATGATACTTCTTTCTTAAGAACAGAATTTCTAGAATCAAATTTCTTTAATTCTTCATGCATTTCATTTATGACTTCTAGAAGTTCTTCACTACTAGTAACAATATTATTTTTTGAAGAGGGAGAAGAAGTTACCTCACTTTCATCATCGATTGCCATCAAACAAAGGTTGGCAATTTCTTTGTATCCGATTTCTTTGTCTGATGACTCATCTTCTTCGTCATCGCTCCAGGTAGTTACTACCATAGCTTTCTTCTTGAAGCCCTTGTATGGTTTGCTTGAAACCGGACAGTCAGCTTTTATATGTCCTGGCTTCTTGCAGCCATAGCACATAAGTGGTTCTCTTTTTGAGGTGGTATCCTTTGAGTAAGGTTTCTTGCTTTTCTTCAAGAACCTATGGAATCGTCTGGTGATTAAAGCCATTTCACCATCCTCTTCACTGCTCTCTGCTTCTTGTTCTAATTCCTTTTCTTTGTTGCTCGTAGAAGCTTTGAGAGCAATTTGCTTTTTCTTCTTCTCATCATCATTGACGATGGGAGTCATTTCTTCCATCTCGTATGTCAATAATGACCCAAGCAGCGTCTCAACATCAAGCTTGTCAAGATTTTTGGCCTCTTGAATGGCTGTCCTCTTTGGTTTCCATTCTGGTGGCAGAGATCTCAAGATTTTTCTGGTTAGTTCAACTTTCTCAATATTCTTGCCTAGCAATTTTAAACCATTTATAATAGTAGTAAATCGTGAGTGCATTTCAGAAATGGTTTCGTTAGGAGACATCTTAAAAGATTCATATTCAGAAATTAGCATGTAAATTTTAGACTTTTTTACTTCACTTGTTCCTTCATATGTGACTTGCAATTTGTCCCATATTTCTTTAGCAGAAACACATGCAGATATTTTGTTGTATTCAGAAATATCTAATGCACAATGTAGCATGCTTGTTGCTCTGCTATTGAGAGACATCGTTCTACAATCCTCGTCAGTAAACTCAGTTTTGAGTTTAGGCATTGTATGAAGAGTCTCTCCAATAACTATTTCTTTTGAGGGAATTTTAGGTCCCTCTTCTATAATTCTCCATAGATTGTAATCTTGTCATTCGACGAAGATTTTCATTCTATTTTTCCAGTAGTTATAATTTGATCCATTGAACAATGGTGGTCTAGTATAAGAGTGTCCCTCAGAGTAGCTATTTGCTGCCATTGGATCAACTCTAGGAATTTAAGCCTTATAAAGAGAACGAGGCTCTGATACCAATTGTAGCTCGAGGTTTCAACCCAAGAGGGGGGTGAATTGGGTTTTTAAAAACTTTTGCGGAATTTATACAAGTTTATAAAATCTGATAAGCAACAAATAATTAATACAAGTAAAAAGCTGTAAATAAAGAGTTTAAGGAAAGAGGATGCAAACACAGTTATAGTGGTTCGGCAATATCGGATTCGTTCCGACCCTACGTCCACTCTCTTCAAGGAACTCCTTGAAGTAATCCACTAAGAAAACTTAGTCGCACAACTTAGCCGGGTGTTGCACAAACCGTACACAAGCAATTTACAGGAATTGCTTAAACCGAAAAATCCCCTTCCTTTCGAAAGTTTCCCTTTCCTCTCGGAAGTAATCCCTTTACAAAGATGGTGTAAAGTAAAAGGTAGAGAGACAACAAATGAAAGCTTATTACAACATAAATGTCTCTCTTTCAAAGTAAAGCTTGAAGAAATGGCTCAATAAGATTATCTCAAAGCTTTTTGTGTTTCAAGAGTATAAAAACTTGATTATATGAGATCAACTCTTTTTGAATATTTGCTTCTTGTCTTTGAATGCTTTGCTGAATGGGTTTATATAGCAATCAATTAATATGGCCATTTTGGACTTTAATTTGAAAAAGATTTACTTTAAAACGTTCAGATTTGGAGTCCAACGGTCATATTTTTGAACTACCAGTCGACTGGGTCGAGATACCAGTCGACTGGGTTCACTTGAAAAATATACGTTTTCAGACCTTCTGGGTATCTAGTCGACTGGTATATATCATCCAGTCGACTGGGGACTTTCTGTCCATTTTACTAGTCGACTGGGTTGAATCATCCAGTCGACTGGGATATTACTGGTCAATGTACCAGTCGACTGGGTTAAATCATCCAGTCGACTGGATACCTTCTGACCCATATACCAGTCGACTGGTATATGTACCCAGTCGACTGGGTTGTCTTCCAACCCAGTTTTTCTTCTGTTTTTTTTGTTAAAAACATTTAAAATTAATGGTTTTAGAAAAACCTTTTGTGTTTGAGCCATTGAACAAGCTAATACAATGTATGAGTGAGACTTACATTGGTTCTAAACCTTAAGACCTATACTAGATCTTCAGTCTTCACTTGATACTTGATTTGGTTCGAGTTTTTACACTTTGTTCCTTGGTTGAATGTGTTTGATCCTTAATACAACTTAGTTTAAACATGTTAGTTAAATAACAGTTGTGTTTTGCCATCATTAAAATACGGGCGAGGGTCAACACAAGGTAAGAGAGATGGAGAAGGTAAATAGTGAGAAGGTTAAAATCAAAAGATATAATGCATTAAAATTACCCCCAGATAATACAAAATGTTTTAATGTATGCATGACGCAAAGTGTTGTTGAGGAAACTTTTCAGGTCCATCACGTTGATCCAATAGAAACTGCTCTTATCTATAGTGTCCCAAGATCGGATATTGAGCCCAAATGCAAGGATGTTACTGATGACATCATTGACACTATGCACCTCCTTGAGGCCTTTCCAAAGCATCCAAGTAAGTACACCGATCCATTTGACCATCATGTGCCTCTTAATATTATTTTCCCTTCTATTGTACAGGCACCTAACTTGGAATTCAAGCAGTTGTCAGAGCACTTACCATATGCTTATATGGGAGAGAATAAGACGTTTCCTATGCTAGCTGCTGCCACTCGTAGTTTTGGGGAAAAATAAGGCTTGGTCCGGCTGAAGACGTTAAACTTAGCGCTCATGGGAGGCACCCCATAGCTTATCTTTTTATTTTTATTATTTTACGTATTTATTGTTATTTATTTATTTTTATTACTTCTTGTTTTCCCATATTACGTCAGTTTTTATTTTTTAGGGACAATGTGTGCATCCGTTCAAGTTTGGGGGTACGCTATGAGCCATGCTAACCTAGCTAGTTCTCTATCTCCCAGGTCAGCTCTTTCCTTGTTATTCACACATTGGGGACAATGTATAATTTAAGTTTGGGGGTATGGGAGACACATTCACACACACCTTGTCCTAGTTTTTTTTGTTTTGTTGTTTTTCATAGATAAATACATGTTCATTCCGTTCCAAAATTTTTGGATGTTCTAAACAAACAATATGATTTGACTTCATAAGTGAGCTTAACACCTGGAACATATGGGTCAATAATTAAGTTTTGAACCATAATCACTTTCTTTTAGGCATTTAAGGATTCACAAGTTCGACTTAAACTAAACATGAGCATATTGGCACATAGTTGTGTGGGGTATGACATGTAATTTTAATTTGTATGTTTCTTTTGCTTGACTGTGAACCAGATGACCTATTAGATTAACGCGGTGGCATAAGAAAATAAAAAAAGTTCGTTATTGCTCAAAAAGAAAAGAAAAAAAATGCTCCTAAAGATCATTAAAAAGAACTTTCCATTGAGTAACTGGCCCTCTTGCCTCAGTAAGCAGTGAGTGTCACGTCAAAAGATGGAATATTTTGATCGGTAGCATTAAGATCAGTTAGTTTCGTAGACTTTTTGACTCGAGTTAGTAAGTCCTTAGGGGTGTTTCTACACCTAATGCCCTAAAACCATCTGGTTTGGGAGTCATTGGCTAAACACTCGTTACACGAGTCAAATAGAAAGCTTAAGGGAACTAACTTGGCAAAAATCTCACAAATAAAAGAAAAGAAGAAAATCTATGCCATCTTTGTTGATTCTAATAGAAAATTTGGTAAATCTTGAGTCATCGAAACACTACACATTAGAATTATTTGGAAACCCAATCTTTTATGTGCTAGTCCACCACACACTCAGTTAAACTTGTGATGTCTTAACCTGCCTCATGAAAGTGATTTGCATTCAAAACTCGTATTCATTGCAAAGATGTGTTTATACTTGTTAAGCTTGCTCATGAATGCGCATCATAATTTTGTGTGAAACCTAAACTTTTGTTGGACACCATGAGCATTGGATTTATCTTTGCGTCTTTGTTTTTCATTTAGTTTTTGGTTTTGTATTGCTAAGGGACTAGCAATATGTAAGTTTGGGGGTGTGATAGGAGCTTAAATATTTTAAGCCCCTTAATTTACATTTGTTAAGTTCTTTATCTATATGTTTTAGTCTATTTTACTTCACTTTTGTGTTTTACACGTTTTTATAGGGTCTTGGAGAAAAAGAAGCATTTTTGGCACTTAAAGGAATAAATCGAGAAATCCTAGAGCAGCTGCTGGCTAAATTGCGATCGAGCGCACTCCTCTGTGTGATCGAGCGCAGCATTGCGATCGAGTGCACCACATATGCGATCGAGCGCACATGTATGGGCGTGAACAGTAAACTGCAGAACCCTGTTTTGGAAATAACTCTATTTTGGAAAAAAAGGAGTTTTGTGTTTTAGGAAAGTTTAGGAACTCATGAGCCGATTAGGACTTCTCAAAGACCTATAAATACACTTGTAAATCACACACAAAAGGCATCACTTCTTAGGGGGATCACTTCTTTTATCCCTTCTTTTATCTTTTGCTTTAGCTTGGAGAAGGAGACCGTGGAGCGGAATTGACGACTCTTCTCTCGGGTTTCTTCTTTCCTTTTTATTTTATTATGTGTAATTAAATTCTTAGTAGGCCTTGGTTGAAGCCCTAATTATGTTTACTCAATAAATTTAGTATTGGCGCCTTTGCGATATTTATGTTATGTTGCTTAAACTTGATTAATACCTGCTTTTATTTAAATTCCTCATATGTATATGTCTGATCAATATGTGCATGTGGTATGGACTTGTTAGTTAGATCAATTTGGATGACTGAGTCCTGGGTCTAACATTAGTAACAAGGTATATCTTATCCGGATACCCGGGTTAATCAACATGGGAAACCGGGAGTAGATACCATGCCCTAGGTCTCATGTGGTTGTCGATTTTCATAGTACTTATGTTTTCTTAAGGAACAACTCAAGCAGATACCATGCTGAATCCCTTAAGGAAGAAAAGAGTTAGAGTAGATACCATGCCTAACTCGTTGCTTAGGAAAATCAATAGCTTAAGGAGTAGATACCATACCCTTAGGTTGGCAACCAGTAGGTATACATGACATGAGTAAAGCATTGGCATACTGTTGTACTGTGGTAGCATAATTAGTGGTGGATATCAAGCCCCTACGCCTTTATCTTTAGTATTTTATCTTTATCAAAATCAACTCTTTTATTATTTTTATATTTTTATTACTGCAAAACTAATTCTAAAGTTAAATTTACCAATCTCTGTGGAGATGATCTTGCATTCGCACACTATGCTACATTGTTGACCTTGTGCACTTGCAAGTAAAACGAGTACGATTATTTACCCATTTATTTAGGTATATAAATGCACAACAGGAGATTAGTTCCAATTGATCGTCTTTTAGCTATATCTGCTGGAAGACATCGTAGAACAAGATGTCTGTCGAGCTCTCGTCTTCTACCAGGATGCGTCTGACCTCGTGGTTAGCTACAAGAAGGGAAACTACCATGATATCATCGTGTGGGGTTTGTACTCTATCCAGATCGTCGTCTGTGAAGGAGATCGTTTGGTTTATCTTTCTTTGTTTATGAAGACCGCTGACGGAAGCCACGGACCTGGCATATGCTTTACCAGTGAGGCCCCCATAGATTATCTTGATAACCTTAGTCGCTGCAACTTCTTGGCCCCTTCGGTTAGATTCTTCTCGGTTGGGCTTGGGACTTTTTTGGAGAGCTTGACGTTCTTGGATCGGATTGGAATGAATCTCGGGGTTTTTCCTGCATTGGTCAGGCATTCTCTCTTATTGCGATTTGGTAAACTCCTTCAGGTGCCCTCGATTGATGAGGGCCTCAATCTGTTACTTTAGGGCGTAACATTCCTTAGTGTCGTGCTTATGGTTTTTATAGAACCGACACCACTTGCAATGATCACCATTGAGGTGCTGCTGTCTCGAGGGTCACTAGAGGATCTCCTTGTCTTGGAGTTACATTAGGACGTTTATCCTAGATATGTTGAGAAGATTGGAGTTCTCAAAGCGGGCAGGGGCCTTGTACCTACCCTCACGGGGGGGTCTTTTGACTGCCCCACTATGAGGGTTGACGATATCTTTCTTTTTTTTCTTCGTCTCCCCTTCCCTTTCTCTTCGGAAGGCTTGGTCATCTTCTGCTAGCTTGTATTTCTCAGCTCAGGCCAAGATCTTGTTCATGTCCTTAGGTGGCCTCCTAGTGAGCTTGTGGCTGAAGATTATGGATCTTAGTCCATTTTTGAATGCCAGCATCTGAACGTTGGGATCTCCCAAGTGATGGTGTTGAACCTCGATATGTAGGCCCAAAACCTCTCCCCTCAGTGCTAGATGATGTTGAACAGGCCCTCTGAGGTCTTCTTACGTCTTTTGCTGCTAAGAAAGTGGGATGTAAAAGCGTAACTGAGCTCTTTGAAAGTGGCGATGCTTCATGGTTTCAATTGGGCATACCATGTGCCGACTGTTTTTTTTTAGCATTAGGGGAAATGCTTGGCATATAACCGGATCGGAGTGTTGATGCAGCATCATGGTAGTTTTGTAATGCTGGAGGTGATCCAAGGGATCTGCTGAGTCATTATAGGGTTTAATTTGTGGCATTCAAAAATTTTGTGAGAGTAGGGCTTCAAGGACTTCCTGTGTGAACGATGGGTCCCGGATGCTGAGTTCATCAAGAACATTATGATTTTGTTATTTGAATGCCTCGTTGATTTTTCTTCCATCTCCTCAATTTCTCTATCTAGGCCAAGGTTGCTTTCGGAAGAGGAAGCTCCCTTAGACTTACTGGCACGAGGTGGTGAGGATTATGCAGTGGAGTGATTGTCGATGGGGAGCCCGTTACTAGGAGAGCTAGCTTGCTTGATTGCGCGGTGGTAAGATGAGGGTAAGGGCTGTTGACCCCCTCTTTGGACCTCAATGGCTAGGTCCATTACGAAGCGAGAAAGCTCTAGGAATTGTACTTAGCTTATTGGAATAGTGGGGTGCGTTGTGGCAGCTCCTTGGAGATTATCGGGAGGGTCAACCTCCGCGTGGTGAGGGTGTTGTGCTCCCGGGAGGGTCCGCGGGTCACAGCTAGAGGTCCTACGCTCGGACATGGCAGGGAGCCTTAAGCTGGACTGTTGGTTGTGAGCGCTGATTTGTGTGGGCATAGTGCTAGTTCTGGCGATTCCCTTTTCAGTGTTCTTGGTGGTGTTTTTAGGCAGCATGGTTATAGATGAGTTTTTTGGATTTCTTTGCTTTTATTTGTTAGCGAGAGATTGGTATTTCCCATAGACGGCGCCAATCTGTTGATGCTGAAAATTTGTTGCTGAGTTGGAGGTCCAATGTTCGACGGCCTACGCAAATAACGAGGGGCGAACTAAAGAATCACCGTAGGAAAAAAGTGGTGGTGCCTCCGAAGACTCTCTGATGCCTTTGTTAGGACAAGGTTTTGAGAAAAAGGGGAGTGATGTGATATCAGTGTTTCAGTTATGAACTTGAAATTGAAGGTGATCTTGAATCCACATACCTTGGACTTTTTATAGTGTTTTGGAGACAAATTAGCCACGTACCTGGGATGGTGTGATCTTTAAGATCTCGCTTCTCCAGTTAAGGGTCTTATCGCGTGTTCAAAGACGGCTCAATCTCTGCAATTACGCTTACACTTCTGCATGGAGAGTCCGCGAATGACGATGGTTATGTCAACTGCTTGCACACATGTTGTTTGGTCATTGAAAAGAGATTATCTATGTATCATCAAACTACTGAAAGATAATTTACTGATGTAATCATATATTATTTGATCATTAAAAAGAGATTATCTACGTGTTATCAAGCTAACGAGAGTGATTTATTGGCCTTATCACCACTCCTAAACGAAATTCTGGTTTTTCTAAGGTTGCAACAGTGCTGCCTCATACTCGTTAAGTTTCAAATTAGAACCCCACAAAGATTATTACTTGATGGCTTAATCCCTTTCACAATGATTACAAGCACAACCCACAATCCACGCGCCTTGCATCCCACGCTCCAAAAATCTGATTAGGCCAGCAACTAAAAAGCCCAAATTTCTAATTCAAATATGCACTTTAATAAGTAGGTAGAGGCAGAATCAATCGTAATTGGGACTGTTGGATATTTTTGTGGCATGGGCCATTGATTAGTGAATTTATTAGGCAATGGACCACTTAAAGGAGGGAAGATTCTTAAGGAAATTTACTTTTACATTTGAGGGAAAATTTGGTTAGTAATTTTTTAAAATTTTATTAATAACATTAATTTAGTATATATAAACATTATTAGTTAAATTTTTCAAATTATTAATCAAGTTTTTATTTATACAATTTCTTTTATACTCGATACAAAAAAAAGTTTATTTTAGTTATGTAGTTTATGAATTCTATGAGATTGATATGACTGAATAGCATAAATTTATTCAGTTTTTAAATGATATGGTACATTATCACGTCATTAATGTTAACTATTCAAATCTTTATCTTTTACTTATATATAAAAAATTATATTTTTAACTTAAAGAAAAATATAGTAAACACAAAGTTCAATTAATTGACACATATCCTTTTCAAAAAGAAGATTTCGAGTTCCTCATTTTCTTTAAATCATTGTACATTAATTGATAGAAAAATGGTTCTTATTTTGAGAAGAAATTTTTAATTGTACTCGATGAAAATCTAAATCGTTCGTAGCATAATTTTATTCTCTTCCCTTTTTTGTGCAAAATTTAAATTTATAATAGTCGTCAGGTGCATATTCGGAACACAACCAATAATTATTTAATAAGAGGGCTTGTATGTCTAGGTTTTCCAAATTAAATTATCTTGTACATAAAGATTTATATTGAAAGTTTTAATTATTGTTTTGTGGGTATCAATTAACTTAATCAAATGGATCGTTTGTTATTATACAAAATATTAAAGATTAAATCATAAGATAATTACTCATTGTTTTTATATACATATATTTTTATATAATTAAAAATGAAAATACTTGAATTTTATAAAAAAAAATAATAATTACCAATTGACCTATATGAAGAAGAAAAAAAATCTAAGTATAGCTTCAAAATTGAAAGGCTTGTTTTCCAATCTCCTTGACATAGCGTGGGATGCACACAATTCAGATTTAAAAGAAGCCCCAATAAAAACATGCCATGAAAATATGAAACACAAAGCCACGTGCTTAGTCTTGAGCATCCATCTTTGTACTTATTTTTCTTGGTTTATAAAAGTTGAAAGGAACAAACAACCTGTCCCTATTAACCTTTCTTCCTCAATATATACGCATTTCAATCAAACCCTAAATAAGGAAAAAGGAAAATATTAAAATAAGAAACTGAAGTAGTGAACTTAAGAAAACAAAATAAATCAAACCTCTTTTTGGCCTTTCATTGGAGCAGCTCATTTTCCTCCTCTTTCTTTTTTCTCTATCACTGAGCTGTTTCTTCTATTGTATCCCTTCTATTTCTTTACTCTTAGCCTTTATTGGCATTCTGCTAATGGTTAAAGGGAGTAATTTTTCTTAACCTACACACGGACCCCAGCTTTTAGGATTTTTTTTTATATTTTTTTTCTTGGCTACCCACTTTATTGGTTCTTAAGGGAATCTATGTCAGTGAACAAATGCCTGGGAAGAGCAAACCGGTCCTCTTCTGCTGAACCCATCTGTAAGTACTCTCTCTCTTCTCTTTCTCCTGTTTTTTATTTACTGCTATTTCTTTATTTCTAGTTAGTACCTTTCTTATTTGCAGCTTCCAATCTTCTTGGAATCTTTCTGCTACTATATCGCTAGCTACCCATTTATACAGTAAAAAAATTGACCTTCTGATGTGGGTTTCTTGCCTTTTATTTTATTAACAAAAGTTCAAATGTGCTTTTGAGATACCCATTTTTTGTATTTCTTTCTTGCCTAATTTGTTTATATTTACTTTGTTTTTTTTTATCATTTGTTTAGTCATACTTTCCGTTCTTGTTTATTTGAAAATTGACAGTGCTAAGTTACCCAAATAAAGAAGTATCGTTAATTGAGCTGTTATTTCATATAGTAGATTGATTTAATTGGGTTGATTTTCTAACACAGTGCTGATTTATTCAAACTCTACTGTAAATTTACTATTAACTCCTTTTTGTGACGCAACTGTGAATTGATTTCCTATGTAAGGTTGATATCAATAGTGAAAGGAAATCTTAGCTGACCGAGGGGTTAGTGAAGTCTGGAGAATTAGAAGGATAACGAGAATTAAATCTTGAAGTGATAGATTTTATGGACTGGAACTTCAAAGCAACTACTTGGGATTTGACTGAATTTGAGCAAGAAACTATTCCAAACATAGATTCAATTGGTGGGTCAAGTAGTTTTGGGGATTTTTCAATTGATTTGAAACTTGGTCAAGTTGGTAATTCAAGAAACGAGTCAATGAGTAAGTGGAAGGAATCTGGAGTCTCAAAAATGGAGTCTTCACCTTCAGGGTCATCGAAGAGGGCACGGGCAGCTAATAATGGAATTCAGAGGGTGTCATGCCTTGTTGATGGCTGCAATTCGGACCTTAGTAATTGTAGGGACTACCATAGACGCCATAAAGTCTGTGAGCTTCATTCAAAGACTCCGCAGGTTATGATTAATGGCCAGAAGCAAAGGTTCTGCCAGCAATGCAGCAGGTATGAATCGTGGTTTCGTGTTCTTAATTGCTGGAATTATGTATTGAGAATGTTGGTCTTTTAATTACGAATTCTTTTCTCAATAATGGATCTCAATCTTGTATAGCTTTTTTCTTGTTTTAACTTGTTGATCACTCAGATTTATCAACAAGACCTGTGTGTCTGTGCTGCTGCAAAGATCTTGGACTTACTTTTTAGGATAGAGATGTGAGTAAAGCCCATAATCTAGAGATGTGAGTAAAGCCCATAATCTTAAGCTGTGACACTCCTGTCAGATTCGAGTTTAGTTTGAGGCCGAAAGCTTGATAAGTGCTATTGTGATATGAAGGAAAGAAGGAAAAGTTCAAGGAAATCTTGCAATGTTAGTCCAAATTTTGATATTGACTTATAGTGTCACACCAAAGGATTTCTGGAGAAAATGCTCACTATTGTTAGCTGAAAGTTTTATTGGACATTTTTTCTTTTTTGCTGGACAATGATTGTACCATGCAGATTTTTCCTTTGTTGTCTTTCTCTCTGGAAATTGAATCCTCCTAAAAATTTAAGAGTTCTCTTTCATGTCCTTGGAGTCTTTACTTTGTTCTGTTTCTAGTCTAAAGCCTTAAGATGATTTATTTCGTCTAATATGAATAGATATGTACTCCATTTTCTTTTACTCTATAAGAAAAGGTAGTGACAATCAAAGATGAAAGTATGATAAACTGGTATACCGGGAAAAAAGAGGGCTAGAGAAAGTTCCAGAGTTCTTCATAAAGTCTTCACTGATTATTGCACAATCTAGCCTTAAATGATTCCTTAAATTTTCTTCTCGTGTAAATATAATGGGATTCGAGTATTGGTTGTGTTTCTTTTGCATATCACTTGTTGCAGTGTAAAATTTCTAAACAGAAATATTATGTTTATTGTAGGTTTCAGTCACTGGAGGAATTTGATGAAGGAAAGAGAAGCTGCAGAAAACGTCTTGATGGACACAACCGTAGGCGAAGGAAGCCTCAGCCAGATCCCCTCTCACGTTCTGGGAATTTCTTGTCCAATTACCAAGGTTAGTTGAATTTTTTCATTTTCAGATAAGAAGCTGGCATTTGCACGCACACACATTCACAACTTGATGAGTAAATGAGTAATGATCTCCCCTGGAACTCTTTATAATTAACTAGTGCTCAGTTTAGTGCTTAATCAATACACTTGGGTTGAGGGTCACATAAATGATGATCTAGTGGCCACTAAGGTGATTTTTAATGGTCTATTTCCATCCTACTTCAATGTGAATACTTTTTGCTCAATCTCCATCATGATCCTTTAAACTCCTACTAAACGGCAAGTGTTTTCTGCTTTAGGAAGTGCAGGAACTGCAAAAATTAGTGAACCAAACATGATCCCGAAACTTATATGATTGTTTCATGTGAAAACTTCCTTTCAAGTTGCTTTCAAATGCAACCATGCTCCCATATAGTTCTAAACCTTGAGCTGATTCTTATATTTTGAATTTCACAGCATCAAATATTACTTATTTGGGGCTTCCAGCTTTTGTAACTTGGTCTGATAATTTGTTGAGAGGAGACTCAAGAGAGCAACCTTAAAATTACCATAAAGCTGACATTTATCTTCCCAAATAAAAGGGGTTGTTGTCGATTTCTTGGATAAAGATATGTTCTTCTGTTTCAGGTACCCAATTGCTGCCGTTCTCTAGTTCACATGTATATCCATCAGCGAATATGGTGAACCCCACCTGGGCTGGGGTTGTCAATACTGAGGCAGATGCTAGGCATTATAACCAGCACCAACAATTACACTCCCCTGAGAAACAGAGCCTATTTCTTGGATCCCCTCCAATCAGCAGCTATAAATTAAGGAAACAATTCCCATTCTTCCAAGGTGATCAGGATCTCCACCTTAACCATCAAACATCTCAAGAAGCTTCTGTCTGCCAGCCTCTTCTCAGGACCATTGCTTTGTCAGAAAGCAGCGATGTTAGCCACAATATGTTTTGTGACGACAGGTTGACAACTCGAGTCCATGACTCAGATTGTGCTCTCTCTCTTCTGTCATCACCGCCTACACAGACATCTGGGATCAGTTTGAGCCGCGTGGTGCAGCATCATCATAGCTCAATCCCCATGGTGCCCTTAGGTCCCGGCCTCAGTAAACACAGTTTTGAGCCCATGGATTCGGTTCTGGTATCTAACGGTAGGGATGCTAGTGTCCCTTGCCCGGGAATGTTTCACATCTCATCTGATGGGTCGTCCTCCAGGAACGAAGCTCCTCAAACACTTCCCTTTCATTGGGAGTCGTAAGACATTCTGGTATTTTCTTCCTGTCGTGTGATAATTCTGGGTTCCTTTGTTGAAGATCCTGAAGGAATTCCTTTTGATTAAAAACTATGATGTTTGCTTCTTGAAATTGAAATTCTCCTGTTGTCTATCATAATCAGCCTCATCTTGGTTTTTCCCGCTGGTATCAATTGTAATGTTTCAGGAAGAATCTAAGTTTTCTTTTTTTCAGGTCTGTGCTTAGTCCCCATTGTTAGGCTACACAAAGTCCTGTTAATCTACGACTTCTTTGAGTTGTTTTCTGAATACTTTTATTAATCTAAGCTTTAGTTTGGATTCAGAATTCAACTTAGATGTTAAAATATACTTTTAACAAAAATGTTTTGTCTACATGCTCAACTGTTGGATAAACTACTGTGGAATTGCTATTTTAAGCAATAAAGCAGTTTTCTCTTTGGGAAGTTTTTAAAGAAACATGGGCATAAAAGTCATATAATAATGAAATTATTTGTTTAATGATGGAGCTTGCTTTTTGTAACACTGGTTTGTGTTCTACTTCTGCTGGTTTTTGGCATCTGATATGCACGTGCACACAAGATATTAATCATACTGTATAAGCTAATTACAACTGGTTGGAGAGACAAAGTAGTCACATGTTTTAACTCATGGTTTAATATTACGAGATACCACCTCTCCAAAAAAAATAAAAAATTTTAGGACCTTTTCAAAATTTGACTTTTGCTTCCATTTATTTTTATCTTTTGAAATCTTATATATATATATACACACCAAGTATGCTATTAGGATTTATATCAAGTCAAAACTCGACTTTATACCCCTATGTTCTTTAGGAATATAAATCTGTTTGTTTTTTTCTTTTTTAAAAAATGAAAATCCTAATGTTTGATCAATTTTGGGATATAAAAGGGGCATGTTAGTGAAGCATGATTTTTCTTGTTCAATTTTCCCATGATTTATGAAAATATTCAATTGCTTCTGTTTACTAACGTTTGGAGCTCATTTGTAACATTTGAAATGTGACTGATGAAAATGAGATTAAATGTAAACTTTAAGACATCAAATGTAATTTATGTTTGTCTATATCTTGTGAAAGTAGATGTTCACAAAAATTTCGGATGACTTAAAGATCAATTTTTTTTCCATCCATGTGATGGGAGGAGAAAATTAATAAATACTTATACAAAAACGATTTGATGAGTTTGAGCTTCCTTAAATTTTTTTCCTATTGAGTAAATTCATAATAAAAAAAAATGCTTGAGCAAAATGCAGTTACAAAGATGAGTGACATGCTTAGTTATTGTGAATATGGGAAGGCTTGAATACACAAAGATTTTGTTTGTATGAGAAACAATATTTTTTTAAAAAAATTAATTGATATAACAGTTACATTACATTCAAATAATTAACTTCATATAATGGATGCTAGTTTTAGATATTGATTCTTTCTAAAGGAGAATGAGATTTGACGTCGACAACAAGATTTAAAAAATATTTAATATGTGAGCTATCTGTTAGATAAAATTTAATACTATTAAGTTATAGTTAAGTAAAATATAATTACATCCCTCATATTTGATAATTGTTATTATCAAATCAGAAAGACGTGTACTTTACTCTAACAATAAATATAAATAAGTTATTATCTAGTTATGAGTTACAAAAGATACATCGAGTAGAGACTTACTCTAATATTCTACCATTGGATATATAAAGAGAGAATATTTTACTTAATAATAGATATAAATAAGTTATTGTCTAGCTCTGAGTTAAAAAAAAAAATACATTGAATAGAGACGTATTTTATTATTCTACCATTGGATATATAAAATTAGGACATTTTCTTACCATTAAAGAGTTAAAAATATCTTGTGTTATATACCTTTTATTAAAAGCGCAGTCGGTGATGAGAAAACAACAGAAAACCATTAATACAAGAATCCAAACTAAAAACCCAAGAAAGAAGAGAATCTAAAACTCCATTAATAGCCTTAAATGCAATGCAGAAACCACTCCTAATAATTTCTCTTTTCCATGTTTATCAGACGGCAACGTTTCCTAGTCATCTTCATTCAAAACTTGTGCACTAGAAGTACGTGTTCGTAGCAGCAAATGAGCAATCCACTGAAGAAGAAGATGGGTGGTTTCTCTATGGTGACTGATGATATTCTTCAGAACATACTATCAAGGTTACCGGCATTATCCTTCGCATATGCGGCGTGCGTTAGCAAATGCTGGAACCACGTTTGCAGTCGAATCCTCTGTCGCCCGAAGCTTGTCTCTGCTCTCTCTCTCAACCCTTCCCTTCAGGTAAGTGACATGACATTTACATGTGTAAATGTTATTTATTTTGTTTGTTTTTCTTTATAATGAGGTATATGAGCTTCCGATCCGACTAATCCCGGTATATGCAAATCATACCGGGAATCGAATTATCGATCCCAGACAGTCTTAGGGAATCGAGTTATCGATCCCAGACAGTCTTCGGCCTACTAATCCCGACGTATGCGAATGGTCCCGTTCAGATTAAAAATTTAAAGCTCGAAATAAATTCAACAGAAGATAAGTATATGCACTCTTCATTTTGCCTGCCTTGTCTGTGTCCCACACCCATACGCACAGGAGTGGGCAAAAGAAATTATTTACACTCACCGGGTAATCCATGTATCGAACCCAAACCTACGCTAAACAGGCCCTTATCCATGTTGTCAGCTGCTTAGTTAACATATAGGTGAAATTAAAATAACAAAAAAAGAATTTGTTTTATATGAAATTTTGTATTGAATCCGAGAAAATAGACGCCTATGGTAAACTCATGAAGCCTACCCACTTCATGCTTATGCCAGTAAAGTAGGGTGATTTTTTTTCTCGAAATTTATGTTCTCCATTTTTTTAGTGATAAAAAACAGAAGCTAACTGAATCTTTTGATGTCTGTTACATTTAATAGCTTGCTGTAAGAGAGGTTCTTGATAAGGCGCTCTCCAAGCCTATTCGTCCTGACTTCGTCATTGCTTTCGTTGGTTTGCAATTTAGCTTGCAAGAGATTCACCAACTTGTAATGTTTTATTAGTAAATCTTTTTATTTTCTTTCAATTTCTTTAATATTTTTAATATCAAACAAGAAGTGGCTTTTGGTTTTGATTAGGGTTGCAATGCAGATCACTGAAAAACTGGGCTCTAGAACCCCAGTCATCACTAATGCTGCTGGTGGAATCATTGGTATGGATGCTTTTAATGCTCTGAGAGAGGTTTGTTCCTTCTTCTTTTTTTTTTTTATTTATTTCATTCATGTTGTTAGTCATTTAAAATCTTAAAGGGAAGATAAAGCAGGAAATCTTACCTTTTCTTATGAAAAATGTTCTGTAGGTGAAGTGGGACATTGTTTATCCCCAGGGTCCAAATGCTAGAGGACCTCATTCAATTAATAATCTTAATAAAGGGATTGTTTTGGTCGTTGGATTTGTTCCTGGACTAAAAGTTGATGTTATCCCGCTATTGCGCTCTCATATGGTATGGTTGCTGCCCTTAAAAGATTTTTAAAGTTTAAATGCGAGTAAATTTTTGTTGTTGGTTTCTTTATTTCTTAAAATAGAGTAAGTTTTATATAGACTTTGTTTGATAAATTAAACAATCATGAGTTGCTTTTTAAAATTTATTATATAGTTGATATTTTGAAATCTGCCCCTTTTTTATTGACAGAACATACAGAGTCCTGCAATGCTTTTGTGTTTTGTGTGTATAACAGAATGCTAACTTTTTCCTTTTTCTTTTCAAAAATAGGAACCCGAAGTGGTTATGGTTGACCAGTTTTTGATGGATATTAAAGATTACTCAGCCTCTGTTTCGGGTAGCGGAACCCCTGCTGGGATAGTCTTGTTTGGAGTGAGTTGTTATCCCTTTTTCAGGCTTTAGTTGCCTAAATTAAAAAGAAATCTCATCCTTTTAATTCTTCAAGTGGGATTTATTTATTTTGCATATTGCTAATGTGTTACATGGATGATGTTATAGGATCAATGTATTGACATGAAACCTGTCATTGCAGAAATTGGTGAGTACTTCTCACATAAATATCGTTTTCAATAGGTTGCTTGTTCCTTGGTTCACTGCTAAATGTGGATCATGTTCTACAATCTAGTTATTATCATGAAGTCTAATTGTATCTAAATTATGGATGGAATCTTGTTTGTAGTTTTCAAAATAGAGAAATCTAAATATTCTTTATTGGCCTTGTGGAATTTGTCAACAATATGAATTGAAGTAAACTGCTTAGTTGGTTCCCCTGATGTTTATCCACAAATAATTTGTGTTTTTGAGCTCTGTTGATATTATTTTGCACATCTTGTAAATGGTTAAATGTAGATGATGACCTCTTGTATTTGTCAGATTATGCCATGCCTGAGGAAACATTTATTGTGGGTGATGCAAGTGCCTGCTTCTTGTGGAAAAGTTGGGGTAATTCTCGACATTACCACAAGGATCTTTACATTTTTGATGCTGTGGGCCTTGTATTTGCCAGAGACATGGAAAAATCTCAAGGTACTACATTTTTTTTTCTGGTTATGATGAATTAGATACTAGTTAGAATGTTATTTTCTTACAATTGCTAACATTTAGATTAATAATATTGAAGAATCCCGGAGAAATGGCAATTTTTAAAGATTATCATTAAAGGGAACCTAGGGGGTGCATACTTCTTATATATTATCATCTTGAGGACAATTTTTTATGCTGTTGCTGTTCTTATTTGGCACTACTGTGATAATTTGTTTGTAATTTGGTGTTGCTAGGTTTCCCCTAATTTTTAAAACATTATCATTGTCAAAGATTATAGGCTTGTTTTTAGATGTCTTTTCTGTTTTGTTTAAATAAACAGGTACAGGAGAATATCAATTCCATGTTACATTGTCTACGGGTATATTACCGTTTGGTCCCCAACTCACGGTAGTTTCTGTTGAAGAGAAAGGCGTTGAGTGTTCATGGTTCACTGCTAAAATGGAAGGATATAATGATATACTAGATGGCGAGGGACTTATAGAAGATATTATTGAAGAGGTATGTCAATGTTGGTCAAACATGACTTTTAATCCATTCTATTGATTTATAAACATTTTATTGTCATCGAAATTTTAGTTCACTGAATGGCTTTGTTAATGATACTTAAAATGGAAACAGTGGAAAGAAGATTGAGATTAGGCTCCAACTTGAGACTTTCTGAGTAGTTGAAGTTACGAAATTTGCTAAAAATGCATTTGGTGTGAAAAAGAAAACTGTTTTTTCAGTGATAATTTGTCTCTTGAAGTCTCAATCTCATCTCCCTGTGAAGTCTTCAAGTTACTATCCATGTTAATATACATGATTAGAGACCAAAAAAATGAAAGTCTTGTTTTGAGAAATCAGGTGGTGTTCCTAAATATTTAAAAAAAAAAAAAAATTGAATGTCTAATGCTTAGATGATCACTTGTTAACTATTTTATCATTCATTAAACTCTTTCTCTACCTGATGTCGTAAATGTAATGTTGCAGCTTGAGGATGAGTACCCTCACATGTACATCGGGGTCACAAAGTACTGCTCCATTGGGTCAGAGCAGTTGGGATTCGGACGCTACTTGGCCTTATATCAAGTTTTAGGGTAAGATCAGGGAACAAGTTTTCCATCTATATTTTGCCTGATGTTTTATTTGGATTTTGACTAAATGCCTGAACAGAGGAGATTGAACTTTAAACTCAGAAAACAAGTTACCATGTCAAATACCTATTGGTGACTTGTTAAAATGATAGAACAACTAGGGGAGGAGGGGAGGGGTTGAAATTCCTCCCATGGTGTTTCTGAATTGAGTATTTATTTAAAAAGGCTTAATCACAGAAGTCCAAGTGAACTAGACTGACTGATGTACAAAATCTAACTGATCAAATCTCACCTATTTTGCCTTAAGTATAAGCCTGAGGCCCTGGGCTCAGTGTTGCATTTGAATTCTTGTAACCCTACCCTACCCTCCCTGTCCAATGCCTAGGACTGCTGCATGAAAACAAATATCAGATATTGGCTGAATACTACATTTTTTGGATTAGGATGTTCGGCATCATTTCTCTTATATCAAATGAAGTGCATATTCATAAGATTTAAACGTAAGGATTAGCATTGACATGTTTTAAGATTATTTGGTTTTTGTTTTTTGAAGAATGCTGATAACATCTTTATAGAGAGGTTGTTATTACTATTTTACCTCTTTGTCTTCTTGCGAAAGTCCAAAGGGAAAAAAGAAAATAAAAGGGTTGATCGTCAGTTATTCTGGTTTTCAACAGATCAGAAGGAGAAGGCTTTATTGTTGATGGTGTTGGCATCAAACCCGGTGACTCCTTCCTGTTCTACCACTCGGATTCTGATACGGCAAAATCTTCTTGCCTCATAGCCTCTGAGAACCTCGAAACTCTGAAGGCTTCTTTGACTTGCAAAAAGCACAAGCACATGATGAGGGGAGATGCTGATATTGGTGAAGTATTTGGAGGCATGATCTTTGCTTGCTATTCTCGCGGTGAGTCATTTTTCGGACGCCCTAATATTGATAGCTTGCCATTCTGGAAAAACTTTCCCGGCTCTCCAGTTGCAGGAGCATATTGTCTTGGGGAAATTGGACGCGCCTCGATGGTTGGGGAACAGAGCAATGAAGAAGAAAGCTCACTCCGTTGCTGCCTGCATTCTTACAGCACAGTTTATTTAGCAATGTCATATGTTCCAGCACATCTAGAGAATTAATATTGCTAGCTCTTTTTCTTTTTTCTTTTTTTTATCGTACTGTATGTTTGCCACTTAAATAAGGATCACTCGTATCTTGGTTGTTAGAGTTGAATCTACAGATCTTTGCAAGTAGTGGTCATAATGTTTGTTTGCTATATATAATAAAAACTGAGTTTGAAATAGAGATATTTTTATCGGTGGCATCAAAGCGCTCAAGTTTATTACCGTAAACTCAAACTCATTTTAATGGCAGCTTTTTGGCATCTTCGAGTCCTCTGTCTCCTCATCAAAATACCACACTCATGAAAGTATTATTTTTATAATTTGTTTGGAATAAACAAATTCCACTAATTCTATGAAATTTATTTGTAATTTTAAATTTATTATTTTTAAATATTGAAGAACTTTTGAAATTTATATATAAATGAATTCATTATGAAATTAAATAAATTTATAATAAAATTTATCAAAATTAATTAAGTTACAAATGAAAAGATTTTTATGGTAGATCACTTTTCTTCAATCCTCTTTTCTTCCTGTTCGCCCCTATCCTCTCCTATAACTCACTTCTTTTTCTTAAACATGTACTTTGTAGCTGAACTCCACTCTAATTCTATATTCTTTTCAAAATCCAAAACTCATAAAGAAAAAAAATTCTCACACTCTGTTTATTTGAAATGAATTTTATAATTTTTTTGAAATTCATTTGAATTTTATAGATTTTTTTGTTTGGTTTGTTAATAAAGTGTGAAATTCATTTACAAATGAATTGATCGAATATTTGGTTTGATAATAAAAGCGTATAATTCATTTTCAAATGAATTTTAGTAAAATTAAATTAGTTATGGACAAATTCAATCAAAACTGATAAAATTTGTAAATGAACTCTAGGTATGAGTTTTTATAAAATTAGAAGGATAATTACTTTTCTCTTCTCTTCCTCATCTCTCTATTAGATTTCTCTTTACTCTGACTTTCATGGTTGTTTGATCTATATTTAGTTAGAAACACCAAACTTTTTGTTCCTTTATTGTTTTAGAAAAAAATAAAAAATAAAAGAATAAATTATAAAATTAAAATAAATATGTTACTATATTCAAATTGATGTACACTCAAGTAAAACTAATATTTTTTAAAAAGGGTTAAATTAACATTTATTTTCTAGATTTCATCCCACAAAAATATCATATTCTATTTTTGGATTATAAATTCATTTTGTGAATTGAAAAAGTAAATAGTATTAATTTTGTTGAATAATATTAAAAAATTAAAATTTATATGTTAAATAAATTAAAACTTGATGTAATTAAAGGTATTAAGTAAAAGTTAAAAAATAAATTGAATTCTTAATTAATCCGAAACATAAAGTTTTGTTCAACTATACAAACACTAATCATAAAAATTCATTTGAATTCTATTACAGGTGAATTTTAGTTTAATTCATTTTAAAATAAAAATTTATTTAAAAATAAATTAAATCCTATACTTGACGGTATTAGTTTTATCCACATATCGTACCCTGATACACCCATCTAAATAATTTGACAACCCAAAATTGTGTGCTTGCATTTGAAGTCCTTCATCGTTTTATCAGCTTTTCTACGAAACCCGGTTAAAAAGAGAAAATTCTTTCGCATTCCCGTTTCCATTGTACCTTAGGTTTCTCAGTATTTAAGAGTTGTTCGCATTGAATATTGTATAACTTCTTAACGGCTTCTTAAAGAAAGAAAGAAAGAAAGAAAGAAAGAAAGAAACGGTGCCTATCAAAACAGAATCTTGTTACCAGAAACTGAAAAACTAAACGAGCTTTTTGTGTGGTCAACTCCTTCGATGGACAAGGAGAAGCAGTCATCATCAAAGAAGAAAGAACAAAAGGAACAGAAAATGGCGAGCGAAGGAATTGGTGCGCTAAACAAGGACGTTCTTCAGGACATACTTTCGAGGTTATCGGCCTTATCCTTCTCATACGCAGCTTGCGTTAGCAAATCATGGAACGCAGTCTGCAATCGGATCCTCTCTCGCCCTAAGATTCTCTCTGCTTTCTCTCTCAACCCTGACAGGCTAGTAAGTTTCCGAATTTCCCTGTTTGGTTCCCAAGAAAGCTCCATAAGACCATTTTCTTAACCACATAATTGAATGAAATGTGATAAAAACATAGATATTTTTTTTGCAATTTTATGTTTTATGCTCTTTTTTATTTTTTAAAATAAAAATTTGCTTTTGCAAAATTCCGATTTTCATTTCTTTTTTTAATTCATTGAAGTGATTTTTATTTTTAACATTTATCGTGATTTCATCTTTAGACGATGTTTATGCTTATCTTTACTCTTGCTGAAGATGGGATTTCTTTTGTAATAAATAGATTGCTACAGGAGAGGTTCTTAGTAAGGTTTTCTCAGAGCCCATTCGGCCGCATTTTGCCATTGCTAACATTGCCAATGGAATGGACTTGGGTCAAACTTTTCACTTCGTATGACTTTTTCATCACAAAACTTTCGTTTGGTATAGTCTGATTTCAGTATCCTTTATGAAATTATGGTTTCTGAATGTTATATGATGCAGATACTGGCAAGAGTAGGACCTGGAGTACCAATTATCGTATCCTGTGTTGCTGGAATCATAGGAAGAGATGCCCGTACTAATGAAGTCAGACAGGTTTCAAACGTTTCTTTTCTTTTCCTTTTAGAGGGAGGACAAGGAAAAGGAGTAGTAATCTTATCTGATTTTTTTAAAACTGTGTTTATAGGTCGAGTGGGACGAACCTTTTTCTTTTTATTATGATGAATTAGTTAGACCCGCCAACTGTGCATATTCTGGCATCCAGTTGACTATAGGCTTTGTACCGGGGCTGAAAGTTGATGTTATCCCTCTACCACGGTCAATAAAGGTGGCTGTTTCTTCTATTTATACTCATTGTTTTATGACATGGGTCATTAATATGGAAAATGGTGTTCTTCTTCACAAGTATTCCATCTCAAATAATGTCACTGGATTGATTTGAAAGTAATAATGGATTATCTCTTACTAAATCACAAAGAAAAGTGAATAACCATAACAGATGAAACTAACATATAGACATTTTTCACTAAAATCAGGAACATCAAGCGAAAATAGTGGATAGATTTGTGATGGATATTTGGAATTATGTAGCCACTGTTTCAGATTACACAGCACCAGTTGGAATTATGATGTTTGGGGTAAGTTAATGTTCTCCTGCTTGCTCACCTATACTTCTTTTTTTTTTTATCTTAAAGTGAGATTTATTTTCTGGTTGCATTGCTAACATGTTGCATTGGTGATGCTGTAGGGTGGAGGTTTTGACCAGAAACTTATTATGGAAAAGTTGGGTGAGTATTGCTCACGGCCCTTTCCTTATTTTTCTTTCCATTTCTCTGTTCACGATGAAAAGAAATTAGTCCTTCATTTGGTGTTTAACCTTGTCTATTGCGATTATATGGCTTAGATGTCACAAGAATTCATTCGTTTTGAAACCCAAACCAATTACAAATTTCTTGTTATCCTCAGTCTTCCCTGCCAGAATTCTCATAAAAGGTTGTGATTTATGATAGTGATCGAATAAAGTAGATTCATTTTTCTTCTGTGCGTGTCTTTTGTTCTAGTTTCTATGGGTGTCTAGAGTAGATGTGGGTTTAATAAATTCTGTTCTTAGCTGTGTGGATAAGCATTGTAGTAAACACTGAAGTCGGAACGTACAGGACATGTCCAATCGACAAGCTTTTAACTGTTTCTTGTTAGTTTTAATTAGTTCTTTGTGGTAAGTTTGTATACGTGGTTGGTTAACATCCTTTATATCACAGATTATGCCATACCTATGGAAACCATTATTGTGGGTGATGAGAGAGGCCAACTTTTGTACAGAAGTGGCAGTGCCTTTGGAAACAATTATTCGGATGTTGGTACTCGTGTTGCTGCTCTTGTATTTGCAAGGGATAGAAACAAACCTCATGGTAATTATTTATTTATCTTTTAATTTTACGTACTTTATTCTCATATTGCGTCGGAAAGAAATTCACCATTGCAACTTTTGGAAGTGTACCATGTTTAAGAAAGAAAAGTGGAAGAGGTAATTGTTATAAATCCTTGAGAGACCTAACATTAACCTTGTCGAATCTTGGGCTTGAGCACTTTTATTTCAGTGTTAAATGAAGCATAGCTAGAGGGAATTTCCATGAATACCTGATTTTTTTATAAATAAAAAAGAGGAATCTTTCTTTGGGGTTGAGTGGCAGATTCCTTCCAAATTATGGAATCATGTCATTCAAAAGGGTAGAAGTTCCTTCGTTATATCGAAATACCAAGGGCCATCTCTTAAAAGTGCTAACCACAATTACTTTTGGATTCACAAGGCCTTATGTATAATATATTGTTGAGAATCCTATTAGGATTCCTATCATATGTATGTGTTAGTAGGATTCATAAATCTTATCTAGTTTATGTCTATCCTATTTAGTTTATTTCTTATAGTCTTATTAGGTTTGATATTTATAAGTCTATATATAGGACTGTATCATCAATCAATAATACAGAGAATTCTTTTCAATACTTCTTCTCAACATGGTATCAGAGTTCATGGTTTGAGATTATGACGGTGATCTAAGATGAACACCATTAAAAAAATATAGTTTAGAATCTTTTTTAGTTTCTATTTTTTCTTGGGCGTTTCTTTGGTGCGTCTTCTTTTTCGGTTGCTTTTTTTTTTCAGCAGGTTATTTTTCTGTTATTCCAACGAGATTCTGCTGAATTTTGTATGCGATTTTGTTTCTCTGTTTCTGTTGGAGAAAAAGAAAGAAAAAAAAAGAAAAAAATAGCAAAGCAAAGGCAGAATAAAAAAATATTCGTTATGTGTTCTTGTGTTTCCTCTAGAAGAAGAAGAGTTCTTGACCGTTCTTGAAGAAGAGTTCCTGACCCGATGTTGATGTTGTTGACCCATACATGTTGATGTTGTTAAACCGATCAAACTTATGTTGATGTCATATCCTTTTGACTCATTGATTGCAGACCATTCAAGTCAAAGTTAATATTTGTAAAAAAACAAGTAAAAGTCATTAGATGGTACCGACGTGGTGACCTAACTATTTGTCGTGGGTGTGAAGCCCCTACTTGTTCTCATGGGTTATTGTAATTTATGGGTTTTGGTTTATTTGTTTTAGATTGGATTATGTTTGGTATTGGTATGAGTTTCTTTGTAACAAGTTGGTGCATACTCATGCTCCAACTTGAGGGAGAGTGTTGAGAATCTTATTAGGATTCCTATTATGTATTCTAGTATGATTCCTAAATCTGATCTAGTTTATGTCTATCTTATCTAGTTTATGTCTCCTAGTCCTATTAGGTTTGATATTCATAAGTCTATATATAGTATTGTTGATTTGTATTTAGATGATCAATCAATAATACAAATAATTCTTTTCAATACTTATTCTCGACATATATATTAGGATTTTTCCCATTGTACTACCTATATAGGATGTGAGTCATCATGAACTCTTCTTGTTTAGGCTCATTACGCTAGTGATATGGGATATATGTGGGCACAAATCACATAAATCAAATTGATCAAACAAACACTATTGACTAGTTGGGAACTCAGATGCTCTGATAAGCTCATGGGCAGCCTAGAATACCCACATATCCATATGGTAGTTGGCCTTAGTCAGCTTCAGTACCATTTGAGACGCAACATACACATAATGTGTGTAAAGTGAAACCCCACAACCATGCAAGGAAACAAGTGCACAACAAACTCTTATAGGAACTACAAGAATCTTTAAAGATATGTAATCCAAACAATTACTAAACCTCAAATCCGAAGATTAATGAATCAAAACATGCTCCAAGTTGGAAAAGCGCAAATGTTCAAACAAACAAGAGATGAGACCTAACAAGAACTAATTACAAGCCCGTGCAAAAGAAGAGAAGCACAATTCTTGAACCTAATCCAAGGGTAACTCTCATGTACTCCTGCACGCATACACATTAAGCTCAGAATTTGGAATATAGAATGAGCATGAGCTCGACAACCAATAAGTAACATACATTCTTCTTTCTAGGTGCAAGCATGGAAGAAAATAACAAGGTAGTAATTATATCAAATCAACATATATAGATTTGTGGATGGGAATTTAAAAGCAACGTTTTAACATGATTTCCCAAAATGATAGTTTAAGAACCTCATAAGGAGAAAATCACAAGGTAAGTGGAAAAAAATATAAACATGTATTCAAAATCACTAAGTCTCCACTAATAGCTAAGGTCACACGTAGCCCAAGTGGCACAGGTCACGAAAATGTGCTTTCTTGACTTTGTTATTAAGTCATTTTTGATTCATTAATCACAGTTTTGATTCATGGAATATGGTTTTGATTCATTAATCTTCGGATTTGAGGTTTAGTAATTGTTTTGGATTAATCACAGTTTTGAAGATTCTTGTTGTGTACTTGTTGTCTTGCATGTTTGTGAGGCTTCACCTTGCAGGTATGCGGCGTGTGTTCTGCCTTTTGGGGGAGTGACTGACTTGGATCTCAAGATGCTTCTAGTCAATTCGTTATTATCGGTGGCAGTTCTTTGATAGTGTCAAAGAATGTTGCTTCATGTGTTTTACGTTCACTTTTCTCCTCCCCTACAACCTTGGCAAAGAAAGAAAGAAATTCTTACTGCTCTTGTAGTCTTATATCTTTTTTTTTGTGTGCTTGTAATTCAATAATGTCTTTCTTTTGTCTATACATTTGGCTCTTGCCTAATGCTATATGGGGAAGCATACTGTTATATATGTATTGATTTGGTTTAAACGATCAGGTATAGGGGAAATTCAATTCCATGTTGCGTTGTCAAATGGTGTTTCAGCAATAGGTCCAAGGTACAAGGCAGTTTCTGTTAGAGTCAATGACTCTCTTTGGGATACACGGATCACTGCCAGAAGAGAAGGACAGCAAGAGATTCTTGGTGGCCAGCATATGCTAAATGATTTAAATGATGATGTAAGCTTGTATCCTCTAAAGATAAACTTTGGTATATTCATTATGCTGATTTCTTATACATTTCTTTTGCATTTTAATAAAATCATGTCATTGAAATGTTGATAAGCTTCAAGTTATAAGCTCTTGCTGCTGTTTATGCTATATAAACTGCATATACATCCTTATTCATTAGCTTTGGTTCTCCTGTATTTATTTACTCCGTATTATTTATTACTATCCTGTTACTATCATTCTCAAGCAAAACTATATGGCAGTTGGAAAATCGTCATCCTCATCTGTACGTTGGGGTTACAAAACGAAGAAGTTGCTCCATTGGATCAGAGAAGCCAAGGTTGATAACATCGTTGATATTTCATCGATTTCTGGGGTGAGATGTGATTTTGGACTGTTTATTGTATTGATGATAATCTAAATAACTAACGTGACCTTCTTGCCAATGGTGACTTAGTGCCAAAAGAACTTTTAAAAAGTTAAAATGTCTATCAGAGCTCTAAAATGCTGTTGCATGTTTTGGTGGAAGTTGTCGAACTTTGCTTTTCGATGCAAATGACTGTTATTCCTTTTTAACCCAACTAGATTGGTGGCTAGTTATTGGATGTCTTGGCTCATTGCAAGTGCGGTTTGATATAGGTGAATGAGATGTGTTATTGCTTCATCTGAACCAATAAAATTACTACTTTGCTGAATCTTTACATGCTTAAGCCCAGGTATCCGATACGACTGCACTGTAGTTCTACCTAAGTTAGTTACCAAAAAAATAGTAGCTCTAGCTAAATGAAGGATCATGAACTCCTGGCAAAGAAAAAAACTTTTTGGTTTCTGTTAATCCTATGTATTTGGCTAACCAAAGTGACATATGAGAACTAAAGTTGATACTTCGAGTGGGCCATGTTCTTCAACAGCAACAATGTTAGGAGAAACTCTGTAATTATCATGATGGTTTTCTCTACTTTGTAATCAAAGCAAACATTTTCATACACAAATTTTAGGGGTTATGATTCTCAAAAGAAGATGAGATAACTGTAGTTTCTTGTCCTTAGATGTTGGGGAGTGGGGAGGGCATTCCTGTTTAAGAGGTTGAGCAATTGGTTTTCTGTCTGTATTTTCTTAACACTTTTTTGACAGTTGACTGAATCATTTTTTTCTCGCATTCTTTTTTCCCTTAAGTTGACAATACACATTTTTTTTAACAGAGAAGATGAAAAGTACCTTTATGTTGATGGTGATGGTATCAGAACTGGCGACTATTTCCAGTTTCATTGTTCAGATCGCAATGCTGCTTTAACTTCATCTAATAAGGCCACAGTAGATCTCAGAAATTTGAAGCTGGCCTGGAAATCCAAAAATTTCTTTCACACAATTGGTGCTGCTGATAACACTGATAAGAGGGAAGCTTTTGGCGGTTTCATTTTCTCTTGTCGTAGACGTGGAGGGTCGTTCTTTGCACCCATCAATGTTGATAGCTCTCCGTTCTTGGAAAACTTTCCTAGGATGCCGTTTGCTGGAATATTTAGTAGTGGGGAAATCGGACGTGGCTCCACAAGCTTGACTTTGCAAGAAAGCCTAGGAGAAAGCTCTGCTCGTTGCTCTCTGCATGTGTATAGCGCAGTTTATCTGGTGTTGTCATATAGTCCACCGCCTCAACAGCCCTAGAACATATACATAATTTTTCGAGAGAGGCTCGTGAACTTAAGTATAGTTTTTTTTTTATATGTTTAAGCTCAGCTTGTTTAGTCATACAAAGTGGAGATTGTGTTCGTGAAAAATGAGTCAAACCGAGCTTTTCACGAGTTGAGCTCAGTAGGTCACAAATAGCTGGGTTCGTGGCTAGCCTTACATAAACCTTAGGTGGTGGTGGTGGACAAGAGGATGAATAGCATTCTGCTGGTGTCTGAATGCGTAGTGTTGTGCTCTGTTTGTCTTGTATGAAGAGCGATCGATATATGTTCCCATTATGAAACTTGCTTACATAGAGTAGTGTCTTAAACTTGCTAAAAATCTAGAAGAAAACACATTTGAAGAATTAATGGCTTACACAATTTACAAGTCAGCGAAGTAGTAAGATGAATTATTTGTCTCTGATTATTAGGAGATTTTCATTCTTGTTTGTTTTCATCACTGCCTGTTATAAAATTTGTTTATTATTTTAATGGGCCTATTCATTGGACATAATAAATCTAATTAGTTATTAATTTGGGTTATTATTACGAAATATTTTATATTTTATTTTATGTTTTAATGTTTTGATTGTATTTTAAATCGATTAATAAGTATCTAATAGCTCGTTTTAATAAAAGTTTGAATCAAATGAGAATTGGTGTTCACGTATTGGAACGTGAAAAGACAATTTTAAGTTTCAAGTTGGAATTGAGTTTGAGATTCAATTTAAGAGTGATTGGAATTTGATTAACTTTTTTCAATCAACCCAGGTTCGAGCACCCGAACTCGAGCTGGAATGTATATATATTAATTTTTTTTAGAGTACTCGACTAGAAGAGGAGAATGGTGCTTCTGGATAGCGTTTATTTTATTTTATTTATAGTTGTACAAACTCTGGTTTTTTTTAATCTATTGGGAGGAGTTGGCGTCAAATGCTAAAAGCGATCGTATATGTAACTTTTCCTAGCACATGTTTCATACAAATCGGTTACCAGAAACGGTGCGTCATGTGTTTCGTACTTATTGACGATATACGATGCTAGAGTAAGATGAAAAACTGGAAGTCTGTTCCCACAGAAGGATCAAAATTTGAAAAACTGTAAACAAAAAATATTAACAAATTCGAAAAACTCGAAGACCGCAAACTTATTTGTAAATACGAATTAATTGTTGTGTTTACAAAAACCAAACCAGGTTTTTTTAAGTTCCTGCAAATTGACGAGAAGAAGCATTCATCATCAAAAACAAGAAGAACAAGGAGAAAGAACCAAAAAATGGCGAGCACAGCTTTCAGTGCGGTAAACGAGGACCTTCTTGGAAACATACGCTCGAGGTTACCAGCGTTATCCTTCTCAGACGCAGCCTGCGTTTGCAAATCATGGAACACAGTCTGCAATCGGATCCTTTCCCGCCCTAAGCTTCTCTCTGCTTTCTCTCTCAACCCTGTCAGTCTCGTGAGTTTCCGAATTTCCCTGTTTGGTTCCTGAGAAAGCTCCACATGACCCTTTTTTATTCCACATAATTGATTAGTAATTAAATTGAATGAAGTGATAAGAACATGAATTATTTTCTTGCGATTTTGTGTTTTTGTGTTCTTTTTTTCCCTTTTCTTTTGGGTATTCCTATTTTTAAGTGATTTTTCTGACATAATAATATCGTGATTTCAGCTTTAGAACATGTTGTTGCTTATCTTTACTCTTGCTGAAGATGGAATCTCTTTTGTAATAAATAGATTGCTAGCAGAGAGGTTCTTGAAAAGGTTATCTCAGAGCCCATTCGACCGCATTTCGCCATTGCGAACATTGGCAGTGGATTGGACTTGAATCAAATTCTTCACTTAGTATGAATTTTTCAATGGACTTGATTTGAGATTTGTATTGGTGTATTGTTATTTTAAAGAGTTTGTACAGTTCTACAAGCTTGTTCTGTTGTTTAAAATAGCAGAGGAAACTCACATTTATAAATTCT
Source organism: Bretschneidera sinensis (assembly GCA_023935145.1). Lineage (NCBI taxonomy): Eukaryota > Viridiplantae > Streptophyta > Magnoliopsida > Brassicales > Akaniaceae > Bretschneidera > Bretschneidera sinensis. The sequence continues at coordinate 151,535,217 of CM043697.1, forward strand.
TCACCAGATTCAGGAACCTCAAGCGAAAATGGTTGACAGGTTTGTGATGGATATTAGGAATCATGTTGCCACTTTTCAGTATACGCAACACCAACTGGAATTATAATGTTTGTGGCGAGTTAATGTTCTCCTGCTTGCTTACCTTTACTTCTTTATTTTTAAGTGAGTTTCATTTTCTGATTGTATCACAAACACGTGACATTGGTGATGCTGTAGGATGAAGGCTTTGAACTGAAACTTATAATGGAAAAGTTGGGTGAGTATTGCTCACGGCCTTTTCCTTATTTTATTTTTCATTTTTTTGTTTACAAATAAAAGAAATTAGTCTTCCATTTGGTACTCAACCGTGCCTATTGTGATTATATGGCTTAGGTGACACGAGAATTCGTCCATTTTGAAACCCAAAGAGAATAGAGCATGTCATTTACAAATTTCTTGTTATTCTGAGTCTTCCCTGCCAGAATGCTGAGAAAGAGTTTTGATTTATGATAGTTATTGAATAAAGTGGATTCATTTTTCTTTTGTGTGCATCTTTTGTTCTAGTTTCTATAGGTGTCTAGATTAGAAGTGGGTTTAATATACTCTGTTCGTAGTTATGTGGATAGGCATTGTAGTAAACACTGACGTCTGAACATATAGGACATGTCCAATTGACAATCTTTTAACCGTTTCTTGTTAGTTTTAATTAATTTCTTTGTGGTAAGTTTGTATGTGGTTAGTTAACATCCTTTAAATCACAGATTATGCCATGCCTATGGAAACTGTCATTGTCGGTGATGAGAGAGGCCAATTTTTGTACAGAAGTGGCAGTGCCCAAGGAAACCGTTATTCGGATGTTGTTACTGTTGCTGCTCTTGTATTTGCAAGGGATAGAAACAAACCTCATGGTAATTATTTATTCATCTTTTAATATTTTGTACTTCATTCTCATATTGCATGTGAAAGATTATCAACGTTGCAAGTTTTGAAAGTGTATCATGTTTTGGATAGAAAAATGGGAAAGGTAATTGTTATCATTCCTTGAGAGACCTAACATTAACCTTGTGGAATCTTTAGGCTTGAGCTTTTTTATTTCAGTGGTAAAACGAAGCATAGCTAGAGGGTTGAAGAGCGTTTCCATGAATACGCATTTTTTTTATAAATAAAAAGCAGGAATCTTTCATTGGGGTTGAGTGGCAGATTTCTTCCAAATTATGAATTTGTATCATTCAAAAGAGTAGAAGCCCATTCGTGATACTGTAATACCAAAGGCTCATTACTTAAAAGTGCTAGCCAATATTACTTTTGGATTCATAGGGCCTTTTATATATAATATATATTAGGATCTTCCCCATTGCACTTCCTATGTTGGATGCGAGTCATCTTGAACTCCCCCCTTTTAGGCTCATTGGACTAACGATGAGATATGTGTGGGTAAAAATCACTCAAATTGCTCAAATCACAAATCACATTAATCAAATTGATCAAACAAATGGTTTTGACTAGTTAGAAATTTAAACACTTTGATAAGTTCATGGGCAGCCTAAACTATCCACATATCCATATGGTAGTTGGCTTTAGTCGGCTTTGATACCATTTGTCACAACACGAAACTGAAGACGCAACATACGCATAATGGGTGTCAAAGTGAGACATCACAAACATGCAAGGAAATAACAACAAACTCTTATAAGAACTACAAGAATCTTTAAAAATGTGTAATCCAAAACAATTACCAAACCTCAAATCCAAAGATTAATGAATCAAAATGTGCTCCAAGATGGAAAAGCACAAATATTCAAGGAGACTAGAGATGAGACCTAACAAGAACTAATATAAGTCTCAAATATTCAAATAGTTAGAAGACCTCAAGCTGCAAAAAAGAGACACAATTCCTGGACAGAATCCAATGGTAACTCCCAAGTATTCTTGTGTGCATACATCAAGCTCAAAATTTGAAAACGAGTAACTGAGCATGATATCGACAACCCATAAGTAACAAACATTCATCTTACTAGGTCCAAGCATGCAAGAAAATAACAAGGTAGTAATTACTATATCAGATCAACAAAATCAACATATATAGATTTGTGGATGGGAATTTAAAGGCAACATTTCAACATAATTTCCCAAAATGACAGTTTTAGAACCTCATAAAGGAGATAATCACAAAATAAGTAAAAAAATAATATAAACATCTATTCAAAATCACTCAGTCTCCACTAATAGCTAAGGCCACACGTAACTCCAGTTGCTACATTGGATCAGAGAAGCCAAGGTTGATAACATCCTTGGCATTCCATGGAGTGTTGAGGTAAGATCTGAAACTTCCATCTCATCTTTATTCGAACTTATGATTTCTTTCTCTCTTTTTTCTCATGTATTGGTAGGGAGGGGGATCGAACCTGGGTTTTCTTTATGGAGAACTCGGAATTAACCAGTAGGCCAAGAAGCTTGGGTTAATTGGAGCTTATGATTTCTTTTGCATGTTTTGATATCTTAAGAGATTGTCATTTTCCACATCCTGCATTTGATTTAATTGGTGAACTTGATCTGTAATCAAATTCATAGTTCACCATGGTGTTGGAAATATCAGGCGAGGTATGGAAGTAAATAAAATCCAAGTCTTACTTTGCTTTCACAGTTTACTGCATAAAGATGCAAATAAATTTCAGGATACAACAACACAAAACTAGAAATTTAATGTTTTTTTTTTGGGATGATTTCACCATATTGAAAATCTCATTGTTTACAAAGTGATTGCTTACCATTTATTGTATTGATGATAGTCTAAATAGCTTATGTGACCTTCTTGCCAATGGTGACGTTGTGCCAAAACAACTTTTAGGAAGTTAAAATGTCTATCAAGGCTCTAAAATGCTATTGCATGTTTTGGCGGAAGGTGTCGAAGTTTGCTTTTTGATGTAAATGGCTGTTAAATATTTTTTAACCCAACAAGATAGGTGATACTAGACTGATAGATAGAGAAATATAACAGATTGAGAAGTGAGGGAAACAACAGATATTAGATCGCAAGAAAATAGATCAGACAGAAGATAGATAGACAAGAGAGGAAACAGAACAAGTAAGGGAGAACAGAACAAGCAAGGAAGAGCAGAGAAATAGAGATATAGGCTAAATATCAAATTCCATAATCATCGTCTGTCTTACAATCTTAATATCAATGTTTTTATATAGACACCAAATATTATTTAAATAAGAAAGTAAATCATATCCTAATAACTATTTAATTGCCTAAATCTAATTTTTCTAAAATACATCTCCAAAATATTGTCATTACAACATAATCTTAATATCCCAAAATAATAAATATTCTCTTTCCTATTCTGTATTGGCTGGTTATTGGATGACTTGGCTCAATGCAGTTCAGTTTGCTATAGGTGAATGAGATGTGTTATTGTTTCATGTGAACCAATCAAATTACGACTTGGCTGAATCTTTGCATGTTTAAGTCCAGGTATCCTATATGACTGCACTGTAGTTCTAGCTAAGTGAAGGATCAACAGCTCCTGACAAAGTAAAAAGATTTTTGGTTTCTGTTTTTCCTCTGTATTTGACTAACCAAAGTGACTTATGAGAACTAAAGTTCATACTTTGAGTGGGCCATGTTCTCCAACAGCAACAATGTTGGGAGAACCACTGTACTGTAATAATGAGATTTTCATATACAAATCTCAGGAGTTATGTTTCTTAAAAGAAGAAGAGACAACTGTAAGATTTGTTTTTTTTTTTTTCCTTTTTCTTAGGTGTATTTTTTTGGTTTTGGGGCGTGGGGTGGGGGAGCACATTCCTGTCTAAGAGGTTGAGCAATTGGCTTTCTGTGCGTATATTTGTTTTCTTAACTCTTTTTTGACAGTAGACTGAATAGGCTTTTTCTCACCTTCTTTTTGTCCTTAAGTTGACAATACACATTTTTAATAGAGGAGATTGAGAGTACCTTTATGCTGATGGTGTTGGCATCAGAACTGGTGACTATTTCCAGTTTTACTGTTCAAATCCCAATGCTGCATTAACTTCATCTAGTAATGCCACAGTAGACCTCAGAAAGTTGAAGATGGACTGGAACTCCAAAAATTGCCTTCACACAACGGGTGCTGCTGATAGTGCTGATAAGAGGGAAGCTTTTGGAGGTTTTATTTTTTCTTGTCGTGGACGTGGAGAATTGTTCTTTGAACGCCTCAATGTTGATAGCTCTCTGTTTTTGGAGAACTTTCCTAGGATGCCGTTCGCCCGAATTTTTTGTGGTGGGAAATTGGACGTGGCTCCACAAACTTGACTTTGCAAGAAAGACTGGGAGAAAGCTCTGCTCGTTGCTGTCCGCATGTATATAGCACAATTTGTCTGGTGATGTCGTGTTGGTGTGGTCCCTCCTATATAAAGAGTAGCAATTCTCCTCTGTTGTTGGGACAAGTTTCTTTCTTTTCTTTGAGCAGTCGAAATCAGTTTGGGAGCAATTATTTTCTTGGGTTTTTTTTTATTGTTCTGATCTGATTTATTTGGAGTTCGATTTCATCGCAGTTTGAACTCAAAATTTTGAATGTTGATCTTACATGGTGAAGGTCTCAAGTAGATGTATTATGTTTATTCTTTGGCTTCTATTATAGCTTGTTTCGGTGAGATAAGTTTAATTTTTGGTATATTATTGTTGAAATCTACTTTTTAAGGTAACGATAAATTATCTCTTGATTTAGGGAAGATACTTTGTATTCTCATTATTTTATAGTGTAGATTTATGTCTGGACTAAATCCCATGGTTTTTTCTTTTTACGTTGAATGAGTTTCCACGTAAAAATTGGGTGTTTTGATTTTGGTGGTTTGGCTATTAATTTTTTCGTTGTGATTACTTGGTATTATGTCTTATAGTCCAGTATCTCGAGAGCCTTTGGAATATATAATTTTTTGGGTCAGGCTCGTGTCTCACAAGTAGAGTGTTTTACGGTTAAGCTCGGCTCATTTACCGTTCATAAAACTTAGGTGTAGGTGGTGGACAAGATCGATGAATGAGGCGCATTCTGTTGGTGTCTGAATGTTTGGTATTGTGCTCTGTTTGTCTATTCTGTTGGTATCTGAATGTTTAGCATTGTGCTCTGTATGTCTTTCTTAAACTTGTTAAAAGTCTTCTTTTTCACAAGTCAATTTTGTACAATGATTTAAAGCATCTTAATTTCATGAACAAATAAAGAGAAGTCCCACAATTTGTAGTATTGTTCATGCAGGTCCTATATAATCATTTAGCCCATTTTTCAAATTTGACAATAATGGAACAGTATGAGATATTCTAATTTCTAGATACAATTTTGTTCTCAATAATGTTATCCACAATGAAAAGTCAATTAAGAGTGCTTAAATTTGTGTTTTTTCTTTTACAATAAAATGACAGATTTTATTCAATGATTTAGCACTCGCGTTTGACTCATGTGGCTATCAATCTTTTGATTTACCTTGGTAACTTTTTTATTTACCCACTAACATTTTGAGGTGAAAATGGGTTCTAAACATATGATTTGAGATTTTGGGGTGCAATTTTTATAGGATTTGATTTGTGATTTTAGGGTTGAATGCAAGACGTGTGTAGTCATATAGTTGGAAGAGGGAGGAGAAATGTGTATAAGCCTTTCTTTTTTATGCTTATGCCATAAGAGTAAAACTGGACCGTAGCAATAAATATGGAATTGAATATTAAAATTGAAACAAAATTATATTTTTTCAATAATAAAATTGTAAAAAAGAATTATTATGTTTTCACCTCAATTTTAATTTAAAGTTTCAGTTTCAAACTACTAAACATAATGTTAAGAAATTCTTTGTGCATAATTAATGTATTTATAAGGAAATACTAAGGTAAATTATATCATGTGATATCACAAAAATAGAAGTCAATGATGCGTATAACATATCATAACCTTTAAAGCAAAGACTCAGAAATAATGTTTAAAAAAAATAATTTTTCAACAGAAAAATATGAAAAATCATTCACTTCTCAGATAATAACACTGACATGTCTTGTTTCTGTGTTTTTTTTTTTTTTTTTCCCAATATGTCTTTCTGTTAAGGTTGCAAAATTGAAAGAACCAGACGTGATCTCTTTCACCGATGGACCAAAAAACTACATGTTGTTGGCTTCTTGTGGAATTAAACAACAGGTTTTTCGCTTCCGCCTTTTGCCTTTAGCTCCTAGCTTTAGCCTTTAGGACATGCCCCAAGCCTCTCCAAACATGTTCAATCTTCCCGAGAGTTATAAGTGTTTTTTTCAATATTTCAAATAATAATGGTAAAAATGTAATAATCTATTATCTCAAAAGTTTAAATAAATAAAAAATAATAATAATTTTTTAAAACTATAAGCAATATGTTCCACAAAAAAAAATTTCGTCCTAAGCTTTATAACTATCATATAGTGCATGATCAATGACAGATCAAATGCCAAACCTTAGAAAGCCCATTTCTTTCCTATTTTACCTAAAACAGTCTTAACAGGTGAAGCTTAAGACAAAGACATGTTTTATCATAGACTTGTGCCATGATGATTAAGAGAGAGATTGAAGAAATTTTCAATTTTTTTCTCCTTTATCTCATGGTGAAAATACTTTTAATCCAAACCAAATCTAAACAAAAATCCATCCACTAACATGCACAAATATAGAAATACTTCAAAAATACATATGATTTTTATGTTCATCTATATAGAAACTAAGCATAAAAGATCAAAAGATCATGAAGATAAGACAAACAGAATATAAATACGTGATATTGGCACGGCTCAATCAGATCAAAAGATCTAAAAGTTAGAAAATTTGATTTGATTGAGCCATTCCAACATCTCCGTTTAATTTGTCTATACTTACCACATAACAAGATCCATCATTGATTAATTAAGAAAAAAAACCCATTGACATACCTTGATCACCTCATATTTATGCCTTTAAAGTGTCTTGGATACTCAAAACTTAGCTATCAAGATGATCATCATCATGATTTTGATGAAGAAAAGTTTAAGCAAAAAGGAGAAGCAAAATTATATATATATTTGCAACCAATAGTCTTGTGACGGTATGATAGAATATAAGCAAGAAGGGAGTGAAAAATATATAATGGAAGAAGTATTTGCAAGTTAGGTTAGAATGGTTGAGATGTCATAATCTTTGCTAGATTTAGGTGTTCCATAATTATTAATAGTGGTTGATGACATTGGCTTAAGTGCACAAATAGGTTGCTTTTCCCTCACTAATACTTTTTATTTTCTCATTTTTAACAAATAGGTTGCCAATGATTGAAAATTTGTATTTTTAGGAAAAAAAAATTGTTTGTATAGAGTGTAAATTTTTTTATTTGCACCGGTTGAAAACTTAATTAATAAATTTTTGAAAACTTTATTAGTAATATTAATTAAGTATATACGAAAATTATTAATTATCATCATAATATTAATCGTAATCATAATGTATGTTTATTATAATTTATTACCATTTGGAAGGAATGGTTTTTTTTTTTTTTTCTGATTGTTTAATTAAGATCAAGAGGTTAGTTGAAAAAGTGACTAAATCATTATCCTTAAGTTATTAAAAATATATTTGACAAGCAAATCCACAACTAATGGGGAAACAAATGATAATTAGTATTTGGATTTTTTTTCCCTTTATTTTAGAGGAGAGGGCTGTCCTGGAGAAGTTAGCTCAATGATTAGCCCTTCCTCTCCACTAAAGACACTAGGAAACCATATGTCCACTAACGTACGAGCACTTGCCTAATTTCTTGTCCCGATTTCTCCACAATCTAGTACATAAAGTATTTAAGGAAGTTGATTAGACAAAAACATTCAAAACAAATTTATATTTAACGTCGGCACGAGAAGAAGAAGCTCGGTTCTTTGCCTATAAATATCCAACTACTGAAGAGGTAAGATCCTTTCCAATTCCTCTACATTGAGAGTTCAGTTTCGTCCTTTGTGAATAAGAGAAGAATCTAAGTAACTCTTTCATCCATCTGTACCCTTTAAAAATTTATTTATTGTTTGTTTGTTACACAATTTTAATGCAATTAAAATCAATTTTTTTTTTATTTTTATTGAAACAATGTTATATATAAATCGAATAATAATTGATTTGATTACAATAATATAACTTTGTATTATCTCATTACCATACAGAAACCTACAATACTAACATAACCCATCTAAAAAAATAATTGATATATAAATCGGACAAATAACCCACGCATCGTGAAAATCGAATCTAAGTAATGTGCACGTCGTAAAACAAAAACTCTGAAGCATTGGCCCCTTACCATAACAATTTGATTGGAGCTCACAACACATCCAGCAAAATAAAAAATACAGAGACAAGGAAACCCAAAATCTACAAGAAAACTCAAAAGTTGCCGTACATGTTCTGAAGCTGCTTATTTCCTAGCTAAAGAACTCCAGGTAATTCATACACAGAAACATGAAAGTAGAATCCCATTAAATAGTAATTTCCAAGGACTTCTTAAACTTCTCAACCTCCAAATATACAGTTGAGTAAGGGAGAAACTCTGAGAAATGATTTTTGCTCAGATCATTAATTGCAACGGCAAGTTTAGGGATCTCTAAAGTCTCTTCATGGGTCAGAGTCCTCACGAACCTTGCTGGATTTCCTGCCCAAAGCTCACCAGTTGGAATTCTCCTACCTGGGGGAACTACAGATCCAGCTTCAAGAATAGAGTGTGTCTCCACCAAAGAACCTTCCATGAGGATTGAATGCTGCCCAATAATGCATTCCGGCTCAATTGTGCATGATCGCAAGAGACTGTACGCTCCAATGGTGACAAACCTCTCAATAGATGTCTCAGCCGGGAGTCCTGACATAGAGAAAGAAAATGTGTGTAAATTAAACTCTTAAGACACAAGTGGTAACATGAGAGAACTCTGACACACTAAAGTGCCTAAAAGATCTGATTGGTCAAAGGAACTTCAAGCTGTAAAATCAGGGTTGATCTCCCATGACTCCATGTCTAGTAGGAAGAAACAAAAAGATTTATCACAAGAAACTCGAGCAGTATTCATCAGACACACCAAAAAAAGGACACATAAATCATCTATTCATGTTCTTAAAACATGAAACAAATGGACATTGCCAATAAAGTGAATGAGACAATTCCGAAATGCAACATATGGCCCACAAATTCAAAGAGAAACATGGGTGGAAAAAGGAAAATGAAAAAGAATCACAGTTGAATTGCACATCCAGTAGAAGCTCATTCTAGAGTCTAGAAGATAACCACTTCTCAAATTTGTGCTAACTAAAAGGCTACAAGCTTTTGGGGGAAAGGAGAAGTTGGCAAGAGGTATAACAGATAAAAGCAGGTGCTAAAGCTAAGACCATCCATATGGTTAAATATAGAAACATTTATTTATGACATGCTAATGTAAGATAGAACAAACCCAGAGAATTATGCAAGAAGTATCTAACTGAAACCTTTCTCAAGATTGAGAAATCTCAGGTCTCTACTGCAAAAACTTAACCTGTTAAATAGGGATAACATTACATAAGAAAAGACACTACTGGAAAAAGAATTTAAGTGAAATTGGCAACTAGAAGATAAATAGTTTGCTCTTCAAACAAGGAGCATTTAACAGAGTTCTATTCCTGGCCCGTTTGAGCTCTTAACTACAAAGAATCAACACATGATCAACTCTTGATACTAGCCACATGCCTATCATTAAAGCACAAGGCAACTTGCACTACCATGATAAAATGGTCAACACCTTTTGTACTAATATTATATGTGTCAACCACATGGCAAATGGTAACTTTCACTATCATGCATCAACAATTATCCATCAGCTCATGTAGAATGTGTCCAGCCCACTCTTTTATTCCTCCTAGAAGTGGGATGTTGGAACTCTACCCTTGAAATGGGTTTACATTTCTCCTCTATCCAATTACTTAGCCCTAGTTACTCAACAACTTCCCTGTCTATAAAGACATGTCAGGTTAGAAAACTTAAGCCGGTTTTATATACGACATTCACATAAAATAGCATACACATAAAAAGGAAGCCCTTTCCTCCCCCTAAACCTAATCGAGGATCATAATTTGTCCCCATTCCCACTCCCATCCCCGTTTAACTTTTCCCTGTATCCGCCCCATTCAGCATGGGCAAGCCAGGGACCCAAATTTCTGGGACAAAATACCGTCACTAACAGGTCTCAGTAGTATGGCCCTATAGCCATCTTGTTCAGTCAAAAAATCTGGGCCAGAAACCACATACTGAAGACCTACATTTTCAGGAAAGCCAGCACAAAATTTAATAAAAACAACTGAGAATTTACACATCACATCCGACAGAGAAAGCTATGAAATAGAGGAGAGTAACAAAAGTTTTATTCAGAGTTTGGATCATTAAAGTTTCTCATGACAATAACTCTTCATGGTATTCCCCAGAAGTATCCAGTGTATGGTCTGATCAAACCAATGCTTAATAAAGTAGATTAAGTGTTTCTGGGCTTCCTTGATGGAATCCAAATCTAACCACACATTCACAGAGAGAAAACTAAGTGAGGGAATATGCACAATAGAGAAACAGAACACCGGGCAGCCTCAAAATCCCAGTAACAGAGGATGAGCACTGAATAAAATTTTCTTAAGGATAAAAGTAGTAACATTTAGCTGGTAGTCATTTCTTAGAATCAATGCTTCCATCTTCATTTAATCCAACAAACTTGTGCTGAATTGAAAAACCAGAAAATAGAGAAGTCAAACAAACTAATAGCTTGTTACTTATTAAAAAAGAATGTCATTTCCATTATTTTAGGGGGATGGAAGTTTCCATTCTAAACTGTAAGCTATGTTTCATAGGTTCTGGACATTGAACTCAGAAGGCAAGGAAACTACCACACTTTAGCTAAGATATGTCTTAAAGACCTGAACTTCAACTGCAACATGCTCTCCCAAACCTATCCTTCCATGCCTGTGTTAACAACAGGCCAATAATTTCGAGAGACAATTTTTCTCAACTTTATACCTGCCCCTGATAGCAACTTTGGTTTGCCTTCAACCACTTTAAGCAAATGTGCTTTAAGCATGCTTAAAGTGGTTCCCAAATGTTGTCATTGGTATTGGTCCTACACATAGTTGACATTTTTTTTGCCGATATCAAAGCTCTAACCAATAAGCTGGATAACCAATAAACTTCTTTTTTAATAGAAGAATAATAAAAAAAACTTAGATGAAAACTCTCTTCAAAATAAGATACAGTGCTTGAAATGAGAGGTCTAGTCCACCTGACTTCCTTTCTCATTTCATTTCCAAAAATTGTATACATCAGAAAGTTCATAATGATTATATTATGCTGTATATGAAAATTTGAATGCATACAAGATCCACAGAAGCAAATAGAACGGAGAAACGAGATATTATAACAAAGGTAGAAGGTTTTGATATGGAAATTTAGGCAGCACTAGAAACCAAAAAGAGCAAAATTGTTATGAATTCTTTACACGAAAGTCGAAACCTTTATTCTCACGTTCCCTAAGGTCTCCAAAGGAAAAGTTTTCACATCAGATGGCCTTTGGTAACCTTGTCTAGCACATACATCTCTTTGATACTTCAGGCAATGAGGTAGGCATAGCCCATACACCAAAAAATTTGATCAAGAAGTTAAAATCATTCAACACATTTTAAACATGCTCTAGCAGTTCCAAGCCGCACTACAAAGGAACCAGACATAGCCACACATGTATTATGTCCACGATGACATCCATGAAGTAATGTAGTAAAACCGAGGCCTTCTTCACAGCTCCTCCACCGAGTAATGGTGAGGCTCAGAAAACAATCAAGACACCACACCTCTACTAACAAAGTAAGCACAATATTACCAAGTGACCAACGCTTAGGAGCTCAGAATCACTAATAAACCAAAACTAACTATCCTCAGGAAGCCTCTTTCTAATTACAGCAGCATCATTGAAACCAAAGTGTGAATATCTCCATAGTTCCATTTGTTACATCCACTGCTACACAAAATAACTATCGATTTCAATCAATTCTAGTTTTCACAGTCATTCTTAAGCCACATTCATGTAATCAGTAATCACAGATCAAAATTATCATAAATTACAAAAAAAATGTCCTCAATTCCACAATCATTCCTTGCAACTTCTCACTCCCTCACATTATGGCAGCAGCTTAACAAAGTCTAAACAAAAAACATAAAAGAACTAAAAATCCGAAAACCCTACAAAAAGAAAAAAGAAAACACTGAAAACAATTTCACATTTCGAATGAAATACCTGTAGGAGAGGACCAGGCGGCGTGGATGACGCAGCGTTCCTGGACGTTGGAGGAGAAGCCGACGGTGATCTTGTTGAGATCGCCACGTAATACAGCGCCGCTCCACACGGAAGCCCCGTCGCAGACCGTGACCTGGCCAGCCAGCACCACGTTTGGCGCTACGTAGGCTTCGACGGCAATCTTTGGGAGCCACTGCCCCAACGGTATTATCTTCCTCTGGCCCCTGTAGTCCCAATTCACCCGATCCGCAGACGGCGTTATCGACTTAGACGCCTCCGTCGCAACCCCCGCGCCGAATCAGGTCAGGAGCCACCGTAGACGTTAAGGCCCTCCTAGAGATGCGAGCTAGGGCGGTAGCCATTTTCTCTTCGTGTAAGGAGTATAGAGAAAAAGTGTGAGCTTTTCCTAGAGAGAGAGAGAAACCGAAATTGGTAGATGTGTGTTTTCAGGAGCTGAGAATGGGAGGAGCGAGAGAGTGCGGGAGAGAGAGAGCAATGGGTATATTGGGCCACAACTGTTAAAGAGTTGAAAAAACAGTCCAACCCAAATTGAATTGGTTTTTGAGCCCAATCAAAATATGGGTGTGACCCCAGGCCTTTAATAAGGCCCGATCTAATCAGATTCGTACAAGCTATGGGCCTGGATGGCTTGGCCTAGAAGCAAACAATGTTATACCCTTACTGTTACTGACTTAGGGTAAAATGCAGGGGAACCCCAAGTTGCAAGTGTATACCCATAATTTTGTTCTGTTGTGGATAATAGATGTTGGGGTATTGCAAGACCAGCCAAGTTGCATGACTAGGGAAGTTAGGATAGGATTTTCAGAATCATTAACAGTATCTTGCTCATACAAGAAAAGTGGAGCATCTCTTATCTACTTGGAAGAATAAAGGGGATGTTGGAAATGTCTCGTTTTAACAACTTCTTTTTTCGACTTTATTAATATTAAAATCGTAAATGCGATTCAAAATAGCTATTTATACTAAATAGAGAATCAAATCCAAAACTTACCCGTGCAATCATATGTTATGTCTGCAACCAGAATGGATAAATCATTAACTCATCCTTTTAGTTTTGATCTCATCCCCAACTTTCGGTAAACCAAAAACATAGAAGCATAGAATAACAATATTGGATAACTTTTAACTAAGGAATATATATAAACTATATCTATAATCTACTCAGTTATATTCATATCTTTTAGCTAATTAAATACTCGTTAATTATTACTCTTCCCGTTTTATATTTTTAATTTGTATAAAGTTTAATACAAAAGTTATTTATCTAAAAAAATACCCTTAAAAGTTATAATTAACTAAATATACGTGGATCATATAAAAGTTATATTTTTAACATAAAAAAAGTAATTAAAAGTATACAAGCAAAATGAATGGATTTTGTATCTTATTTAAAAAAAATTGATCAATAATATAAAATATTTATTTTTAAAAGTAAACTAAAAATATAAGACGAGTAGAATTAAAAAGGTACATGAAAGGATATCTTTCACATCCTCACTCAAAAGTTCCCAATGGAAGGATAGGAACAAATCTAGAGAGAGCCGTAGCCCCCATGGCCCTTTTCAGTGCATTTCAATATCATTTTCATGGAGCACTTTGTGCACGAAAATAAAAGATATTTATGGGGCCATGAAATTTGCATTTTCTATTTAAAATATCTACCTGCTGATACGTATCCTAGCTACAAGATATTTTATCGAGGAGAAGGGTGAGGAAACCACCGTATATCCACTGCAATTAAAGTTTTGGCTAAATTTTATTTTTGATCCTCTAATTATTTCGTGTTTCTCAATTTATTATCCCAATTTAAAATTTTCTCAATTAAACTTTAAACTATTGATTTTGATTCAATATTACCCTTTTGCCTGATTCCGGTAGTATCTCTCTGTTAAATGTTAATTTCGAATTTTGACATAAACCTTACTCGTAATTTCGACATACTATACCAGAATGCTTATATCCCACCCAAATTCCACCCCTGGAAATTAATGTGGTCCGCACCATAAGTCAAACAGTTTAACCACCTCAACGTTTTATAACCACAATTGTGGTCAGATCAGCATGCTGAGTTTGAAATTAATAGGGAATTGCCACCAGAATCAAACAAAAGGGCAATATTGAATTAAAATCAATAAATCAAAAGTTCAACTGAATTTTTTTTAATCAGGGACCGATTCAGAAAACTCCAGGTAGTCGGGGGATCGAAAGTTAAATTTAGCCTAAAGATTTTTATGTTTATCTTATCCTTTATGCAACTATTTAGGAGCAAAAGGAACTGCTATAAATATGCATCGAAATTCCATTCCTTTAATCAACTACACACACACACACAAAGAAAAACTTATTGCAAAAATGGAGCCAAACTGTAAGAAGAGTAAAGGGTTCTTCAGAACCAAGCGGGTGATGTCTTCATATCAAGCATCGAAGCCATCATCATCGTCTGTGCAAACCAAATTGGTTGAGCCTAGCGGCACAACTTCTTCGATTGCTCAATACAGAGGCTTATATGATAATGCCTTTGTGGGGAACGACTGTGATGAAAGCATTGATGCAAGGGCTGCAAGTTACATATCAAGCGTTCGTGAGCGTTTTAGGCTTGAAAGAGCTAATTAATTGAGCTATATATAACTTCATTTAGAAGATGTTTGTTTCATATTTTTCTTCCTCTTTTTGATCAATTGATAAGATTTGAATTTTTCAGATGTGGTACTTCTGCATACTGTTACAGTTCAGTCATATCAGCTATGTAAAAAAAGTTTCTATATTTCATAAGATGCTTATGCATGATTAACAAAGGTTATCTTTTTATCCATTGTTTGGATTGTGGGAAATGAAGAGAAACGAGAGAAGAGATTCTAACGTTATGTTTGATAAGATAAAATTGAGACTTTAGAAATGGAGTTTAATGAAATTGTGATTTTTTTTTAGTTAGTAAAACCATTGGAGGAAGCCATAATCTCCATCCAAATTTATTTCTAACGTCTCAATTTCATGCTATAAAACAAATACGGAGTAGTAAATATTTTAGTTTTCTTGTTTGGGAGTTTGGAGGGAGAGTAAAAGAGAGGAAATTCAGATTGGGGAGGAAGCTTCACTGTAAATATATGAAAGTCTACTAATAATTTTCATATAACCTCTGATTCGTTTAATTGTTGTTAGGGTTTGTACGGTTTTCTCTACAAAATCAATCCTATACCAGTATAGACTAATATTTCTCGAAAATGGGAGAGTTTTGGATGAGTACTCTTTTACTCCCATGTACACTCTTCTCTCTTCAGATTCAAACATACATACACTTAAATAAAACTAGAAATAGCCTTCAGGGCATATGGCGCAGTAGTAAGTTCGGTTTTCGAGATGGCGGTTTTCTTGAGGTTTCGGATTCGAGTCCTATCACTGTGCTGCACATCCTGCGATTTATATCCTCCACAGGGTCCTAAGACAAAAATTGTGGGACGGTCGTAATGGTCCGTTATCCAAAAAAAATAAAACTAGAAACATGAAGAAAATAAAATGCTAAAAATTGTATCAACTAATGATAAGAATTAAATCTCTCCTAAGATATCTATGCCATTTTGGAGGAATCAATATTTCCACTCTTAGTTGGAATATTTGGTGGATGATTAATTATATATTGTTTTTGTCTAAGCTTATCATACAGAATTACAGATGTCTCTTCACATCTAAATAGCTACATGACACTTTCTGTGCCAAAAGTAATTATTTATAGAAATAGTAAACAAAGCCAGTGACCTACGTATTACACAATCACAATATCCTACAGCTGAAGAAACTGAGTTATTCTGGTGAAGAGATCGTTTGACACATTTTTAATGAAATACTGCTCCATCTTCAAGAACCCTGCATTTCAAAATGCAACAATATTATTCAGCATAGCCAAAATGTTTTGGGCTAGCTATGATAAACCAATACAAAGTAATTCTGCTGCTAGAAGTTTAGGGTGTATTGTTTAGTAAGAGAGAAAAGTAAAAAGACAATAAAGTGAGAGGAAAGAAAAATTTATAGAATGAACCTTTCTTTTGTTCAGTAAAAAAGAAAAGTACATGAAAGTAGAGAAAATTAAGATGATTGGTGTTTTCTTCTTACATATATAAATCATAATCCTTCAAAATTGTGTAATATGAGATAAAATAGATGAGATTATCAATTTATTAATAAATCCTTATCTAATGTCTCTCATTAATATATTGATACATTATGAAAGATATAATAATAAAAATTATATTGTTGTATTTTCTTTCCTCTCAGTTTTCTATCATCTCTGTTAAACACTTGGAAAGAAAATACTCATCTTCTTAATTCTCTTTCTCTTACTTTCATTTCTTCTTAGTTTTTTTTACTCACTTTTCTCTCACTAAAGACACTCTTCGAGGCAAATGCTAGATCAAATAATTATAAGGCAACCAAAGCATGGAAATTAAGAATGGCCCACAATAATTTGAGTTACATAGAATTAATAATATGGTTAAAAAAAATTAATCTAGCAATAAGAAACTTTGAGATTTTAGTGCTAGTTTTCACTTATAACTGAAGGAAAAAATTTGCATTACCTCTGCTGAAACGGACTCCACATGTTAGCTCCCAAGATTCTTGAACTTGTGTTGACATCCTGCTGCTCCTGCAACTTAACCTCAGAGTAATACACCACAAACTAAGGTGCGATTCAGACTCTCTAATGTCCAACATACGTAACATAGAAATTAAGTAGTGTACTAAATATGCACACAAAAGATTTAGAAATCTCACTTTCTTCTGGAGTCGAGTGTTCTCCTCTTTCAGATCTCCATACTGCATGATTTTAAAGAAAACGACAATTTGATTTGCACATAACTGAAATTTCAGCTGTTATACTTTTTTTGCACACCCCCTCCTCCCCCCCCCCCCCCCCCCCCCCCCCCCCATGTGCCAAGTACACATCTCTATTGAACAAACAAAATTTTGCAAACTTTAAGTTTTTGAACCTGAAATGAGCTTTCAAGCCAGCAGACTATGTATAATGAACTAATTAACAAATGCACTATGTGGGTGATTTTCTTACCCTTCTTTTCAGCAAGTTGATGTGCTCTGATATGATGCGCCTCTGTTGATTAAAATCATAAATTAGCCAAACAAAAAGAAATTTATTGAAATCATAGTACTACTCATAACTTGTTTCATTCAGTTTAGCTCTAAAAAAGCCCTGTGTTTTTAGTAGGTTCTCAACTTGGACCCTCTTCTAATTTCTACATTCAGCATCTTAAACTTTTTCTTCTATAGTATATATGATGGAGAACTTTTTATCAAGCATCGGTCCATAAAAGTTACATGACATAATGATTTTTTAACCGTTTAATGGCGTGAAAAAAAAAAATTTGAGAGATCTTTTTTGTCATTCAATAGTTGAAAATATTTTTATATCATGCATCTTTTATGAATTAAGATTAGATAATAATTTTTTGATGTCCGATGCCAACAATATGTATTATAGTTTGCCTAGAACTTTTGTGAAACACATGCCTCCCTTCTCTTGAAAGGGTGTCTAGATTTAGTATGAATATATAATTCTTCAAATTAATGTATGGTAAAAGTAAGAATAATTTATCTAAATTGAAATTTTACCTTTTTGGAGCGGACACGTTCAACCCCAATCTTCAGTTGTTGCTCTAATTGTTGTAACTCTTTCATGCCCAACATTGACACATCTTCTCCAGCTAAATACCTTTAATTATATCATATTTATGGTGAGAAAGCAACGACGATTAGTGAAAAAAAAATAGTTTGATAATAATGAACTTTAACTTTTTTACAGTAAAAATTGTGAAGTAAATCTTTCAATACTTTTACATATGAATTAGGATTCTTTAAATTTTGGTATGTGATGTTGATTACTTTATAACCAAAATTTATTTGTACTACAAGTTTTACTTCACAAGTTTTTATTGATGATGAAGTGATCTCGACTATAGCATATTCCACTAGGTAAAGAATAATTAACTGCACCTTTAAAGAAGAAGTCTCATATTCAAATCATTCATGCATTTTCAATCGTCGTAGTTAATTTTATTACTGAAAAACAAATATACAAAGCACAGTTCAAACATATGTATATATACCTAATTCTAGCTTCCAGAGTGTCTATCGATCTTTTTAACTCTTCGATCTCACTTTTCCAGAACTGTGAAGAGCAGAAAATTCAAATTAGTACATGTATTAGCCAAAATAGTGATAGTAATAAAACCAGCATTAAACAGATTAGCTGCAGACAATTAACTGTACTCACGTCTATATATAAAGAGTAGTTGAACATGATATGTACCTCTATGGTTCTAGAGCATTGGTTACTTGAATCAGGCAGCCCTACTTCATTCCTGTACTTGGCGATGGTCCTGTCCATGCTGCAACATTAACATAAAACACAAATTAATTAATATGGCTGTATTAATTATACAAACCAGTACTGTTTAAGCTGCCATGTAAGATAGAATTCTTGCTTAGGCCCGGTAAAATGGATTTTGTATGGATCAAAACAAATTTCTTTCCATCATAAGATAAAGAGAGAGAGATAAAATTTCTCGTCTTTCTATTTGACGGTTCAGAATATCTTTCGACTAAGAAAATTTCAAAGCCCAGATATATTAGGTACCATATCCAAATATTAGAGTTCTTTTTCTCTTTGGGGAACATTTAATGATTGAATTGAGAGTGGATATATAAGAGAACTAACTCATGGCTGGCAAACTGGTAAGCCTTTCCAGAAGGAGAGAAGATAAGAAGGGAAACTTCAGCATCACAAAGGATAGACAACTCCAAAGCCTTCTTTAGAAGCCCATTTCTCCTTTTTGAGAAAGTCACTTGCCTGCTTGTTGTGTTCTCTATTCTCTTCAGCTCTACTTTCCCTCTCCCCATATTAGTTCTTTTTCTTAATTCGAGCTCTCTGTTGAAACAAATAACCTAATTACAAAGTTATATAATAGAACATGCCCATGCAAAGGAATATTTATGACATGAAGACACATCTTGACATTGGGTATAAATGATATGACGCCAAAGATGAATTCAGGAGATTAATTGGCTTACAGTCTGGCGCAGGTGACTCTAACTCTGGCCAGTGACACGACGGCACTATACCCATTTTTTCCTTATTGGAAATTATATGTTTCTCTTTTCATTATTGTTAAAATTTGACTCTATTGTTTTCTGTTTCCTGCATCTTCATCTTTTTCTCCGAGTTTAACCCTTAAAGGGCGACAATTAGGGCTTTTAGGTTTTACTTTGACAGACAACTGGAAAAAGACATGCTTACGGTACTACTTTAACCACAACTATGATTTGGTTATTCATGTCAGTGTTTTTTTTTAACGGGTACATCACTCTACCACCTAAGAAGTATGTTTAGATGGGGAGAGTAAAGGGAATAGAAGATATAAAATGTGGGTTAGTGTATTTTTTTTCTTCTTGTTTGGATATCTTAAATTGTTTGGCATTGTATGAGATTATTAGTTTTGATTGCTTGTTGGGGTAGATGGTTGAAATGGTTAGTTATTTTGAGGTTTCTCTAGCATATATTGCCTTTTCTTTAAAATGAAGAAAAAGGATTTGGAGAGGATACACTCAATCCTTCAATTCTCATCAAAACCCCATCTTATCAATTCATCTAAATTAAAGGGAATAAAGATATATAAGAGATGCTACTCTACTTTTCTTTATATAATTCCAAACAAGAGAAACCATAATAGTCTTAATTTTCACTATTTCCTCTCTTCTACTGTATATCTATGAAAAATTCTTGTTTAGTTAAGAGTCCATGAAAAATACATAGCACAAAAGTCATCTTGTGTTAGACAAGAGCTTCTCGTATGTATGTACCATCTTCTTTACTTTCTCTTCCATCATATAATGTAAACTAATATTTGAATAATGATTGATAATTAATTAAGCTATGCAATTTTATGTGTGTGACGATTAATCAAATCAAAAGAGAGTAGCACTTTAAAATTTGAAATTTCTGTCGAGGTGCTCCTAGAGAATGATTTACTGCAAAACTTATCCAAGAAGAAAAGAAGAATGATGAGAAAATTTAAAAGATGAGATCGAAAATCTGGACCAACAATCAATAGTAGCTAGCAATTTTTTTTTCAGAAATGTCAAGATAGGCAAATTTGATAGTAAAACAATGGTAACTTAAGAAATCCTAGCTAAGCAAAAATAGGGGTGTGTATAGATTGGATTGGATTGGATTAGTGGTCAGTTTTTAGCCCAACTCACGATATAAATTTCTCCATCTTAACTTAATCTATGATGAATTACATTAAATCTTAAGAATAACTCAACCCATAAAAAAATTGCATTAAGCTTGGATTTATTCGAGTCGATTTAGATTTTTAAATTATATTTTTCTATTTCAAATGTCAAACATTACAAATAAAAACATAAATTCAAATGTCATCCGAACATTTAATTATCCGAAAACAATATAATAAAAAATTCTACATAAATTCAATGCTAGTAAAACTAATAATTAAACCATATATTTCAGGATTTCTCATAAGTAAAAGAACAAAATAAAAATGACTTTGATAATTTGGAATATATTTTATATTTAAAATCGAGCTCATGTATCAATGAATGAGTTAAAATTGGAAAATTAATTCAAACTTCTACACTCTACCCCAATCCAAATTTAATTTGAATTCGGATTTTTCAACCCTAGTTAAATCCAACTATAACAACTCTCAACTTAAGCGTGCCCAAAGTCCGGATTGGATCGGACTACGTTTAAGATGAGAGCGTATCAAATGCAAATTAACAAGTAAGTATAATTAATTTGGAAAAAAAGCTTGCCAACCACCATTTTTATTTTATTTTGCTTTGGAAGATAATTGAGGTAACATTCTTAAGATTGATAATTTTTAAAAAAAAAAAAGAGAAAGTATTGGTCTAAGGGCGTCATCTTTGTAAAAATTGGATTGAATCCATATATCATTTTTTGTGATATTCCTTCATCAAACAGTTATGAGAGTTAACAAGTTTGGTGTGTATTGAGTGGTTGCTGGCTCGGTCTAAGATAAAACGTAAGTTAATGCAGATTGAGAGGTTCAAAGCAAATGAGAAAAGACTTTTTGTTTGATTTTAAAAAAATATTTTTCAAATTATTTGAAATTAATGAAGTAGAAAAAATTTTATGATGAGGAAAAACCTTTATTTAGTAGTTATATATATTTTAAAAGTTTCACACTCCTTGGATGCTTTTGATTAATATATTTTTTACTGATAAAAAATTTAACTACTTCTATTTGCATGATGGGGGGCCAAAAATATGCCATGAGCAAAGTTCAGTTTCTGCTTACTTGGTGGGTAAAATTTGACAAACGATTATGAGAGATCGACAGGTAAAAAAGATAGAGTTACTACTTACTACATGAAAGGGTGACATGATTCTTTTTTAACTCCTAACAGAGTTCGACACGTATTTCAGAAATTTGATTGATTGATTGCATTGTTATGGAATTCCATTCGACGTACTTCTTTTGTAAAAAAAAAAAAAAAAAAAACAAAATAAGCAGAAGTTCATGAAATCTCGTCATCATACCCTTTTTGAATTTGAAAACTCGAATTTTACTCTCAGCTTTTTGAAGAAAGAGGATGGACAGGTGTCGAGATATGTGTTTGTTGAACGGTGGGGGTAAACAAAGGTCATACTCCCCTTTGGTCAAAACAATTTTGTTGTCGGGCTCAAACCTAGGATAGCAGCGCTTTCCTTTGAATGGAGTCCTTTTGGGCTTTTGGGTAATATTGATGTTGACAGATGTGGCCATGTGGTGGGGTTTATTTTACCTCATCGCCAGGGCTCAATTTTCTCCACTTTTCCAGTTCCCCACTTTTGCTTGAAAAGATTGCAGAAAAAGTGGCCAGCCACTACTGGGTTCAAGAGGTCTCAACGAAAATGTCATAATGTTAATCCTGATTAGGAGTACCTTTTCTACTTCATAAGAGTACCGTTTTACTTGATTATCATTAAAGTGATAGGCATAAAAAAAAAATGACGGTAATCTCTTTTTTTTAAAATTGAATTTGAAATGAGGTTAAATTGAATAAATTTAAATTTAAATATTTTTTATTAAATGACGTAATATTCATTCTCACTGTAAATATAATTTTATATCAATTTTAAAATTGAGATGATATCCTATAACGATGGTGAGAAGGGTGAGTTGGGTATAATAAATGTTCGAGAAAAAAACAAATTTATCTTTAAGGTTTCATGAATTGATCAATTTTACATTAAGTTTGAGAATGCAAATTTGCTCATGAATTTTATTTTTAAGTTAATTGTGTATTCCGTCCAATTGGACAATCAAAAAGCACATAAATTGACCTAAAAAAAAAAGCACATAAATTGACCTAAAAAAATAAAACTAAACGTAAATTGATATGAAAAAAAAAACTCTCACTTTCTCGAAACCTATGATCAAATTGAACCATGAGTGGAACATCAAGATAAATTTGTTATTTTCCTTAAATGGTAGCTATGGTATACCAGACTTCTCATTGCAAATACGAAACTAAAATTAAACCATTGAGATATTGGCATAATTGAAAGAGCATTGTGTAGCCCATGACCTTGAATGGACCTTAAACTAGAAGCTTAACTTGATCTCAACATATTGCGCATTTGAAACTAACCACCCGGCCCACCACCAATAAGTCGTACCAAAAATTTAGCACTTTCCCGTGCCGGATTAAACTTAAATGCGTATGGATTAAGCTAAGAATCTACGATCAATTTGGGACAATTGTTTAGGCGTGGTTAGAGAATCGGGTAAGAGAAATTGCTTTAATCCTCACTTAAATCGGTTATCAAACATCACTTTAGGAGACTAAATCACAAGCTCTATATAACCCATTAAATAGCTAAACAAAGCTTGTTATGTTAAACAGCAAAATGGGAAGCATATTTTGTATCCATCACAAACGTAAAAAAACAAGAAAAAAGAAAAGAGTAAAAGAAAGCCCTAAACGCCAAAATCCAGATCGAACAACAGCAGATTCATAAACTAACAAAAGCAGAGAATAATAATACAAAATAAAAGTGAAATGACTGATACTAGTATTATTAGCCAGCGTAGATATGAACACCGATCGCAATAAGGAAGATAGTGAGGAGGCCAAAGTAGATAACAGTGTGGACAAGAATGGAAGCACCACTGGTCTGCATGTTTCCAAAATCAACAACTCTGTTCCTGCCTGGTATCTGAATCAGCAGCCCTGGCGTTAACAGCACAAACAGCACCACTGCTACCACCACAGGACCCCAATCTGCCATTTTACACCTCCTTTTTCTCTCTTTTCCTTAATGAACAAAACAAAAGCGTAAAGTAGTCCGAAAGGATAAGGGTACTAATTTTCCTTCTTTTGAAGATTTTGAGCAGGGAAAGTAATTGAGATCTGAGGTAGGGAAGGCACAAGAGAGGAAGAGAAGTGGTGGGGTCTGATTACTTAGAAGAAGAGGACAGAGGGGACACACAATCGACAAGTGCATCGAAATGGATGTTTCTCGTGACAGGTAGGGTTTCCCATGTCGTCCAGCGGTTTTGACGTTTTGTGGCTTTGGGGATTCAACGACTGTGACTTCACTTTCGACAATTGTGTTTGTAGCCCAAATTATTGTCCCAGTTCTGTAAGTGGGCTCAAGGACGAAAGGTGGCTAGCCCAGTGGGTGTGTTTGAAGCGTTGAAGGAAATGTCCATGTTTATCCCACTAGTATTTCATTTTGAAAATGTTTTTATTTTCGATTTTAAATTTTTAACATTTTTTTAATAACTTAAATATTTTTAACATAATTTAAAAAATAGTTATTAAAAATATTTATTTATAATTTAAGTGAAAAGTTAATTTCACAAAACACATATTAAAAAATAGCTTTTTTCATTTTTTTTTATTTCTTTTAAATTGATTGGCCTAAAACCACTTGACTATTATTGGAGTGAGGACAAACTAAAATATTTACCAGACATTTTCAAAAAAACTCTTTAATAATTTATAGAAATATTAAAGGTCATCAGGATTTCAGTGCAAATTGAGCTTACACCAAAATCTAGAGGGTGAAACATGGCCGAAAATTCAGGCTTCAAATTTGGTCCAAGCACCACCCTAAAAAATTAGATCAATTTGGTCCGGATTTTTCATTTTTTTCTCTATTTAAAGTTAACCCAAAAAACAATATTATGTAAAAAAAATACACCATTAGTGTAATTTTTTTAAACCCACAAAAATTAAGGTCGAATCAAACGAGTCAGACAATCACCTCAAGGCCTAACGTGGATTCGTCCATGTGTGTTAGGTTCATCTTGCCTTGAAATGGAAATGACACTTAAAAATGGGCCACAAACACTATCAAGGCAGTTGCAGTGATGGCTTGCCAAATTGTAAGTGCTCCTAAAGGGTCATTGGTGATGGCATTCTTAAAGACTTTTAAAAGCTTCAATTTCCAATTCAAGGCTTGGTTCTACTAATAGAATCCTGACTAAAACATAGTATGAATAAGATTAAGGTAGTACAACAGAATCCCTGGATTATTTATTATCAACTTCAAATTCCATTAGACTTAGCCCTAAAATGCGTTAGAATATGACAGGGACATGATCAATTTCATTTGACAGAGTCCAGTGTTCATTAGATCCAAGCTGCAAATCAAATTAATTAATAATAAACCTTCGAGAGAAGAACAATTTGGCCTCCTAAAGAACCATTTGAAAAATAACAAAATGCCTAACTAGCTAGCCGGTGTAGATGTGGATGCCAACAGCCAAAATGCGGATAGTGAAGATGCCAAAGAAGATGAGGGTGTCCCAATGGTCTTGAAGCTGCCCAATTCGATGCTGTGAGAGGTTCCCGGGAGCTGGAAAATGAGGCCAGGAGAGAGAAGTACGAAGATCAACGCTCCTACTAAAATGGGTGCCCAATCGAACATTGCTGCACCTACTTTTTCTTTTTTCATTTTTTTCAAATTTGGATACTGACAATTAAATTTTTTATTGGAATTTGGACAGTCCAATGATCAGACAGCTAGGGTTAGAAATGGGTAGGGTTTGGTTGAGTCAGGCTTTGGCCCAATTCAGTTCATCAACTCAAAAAAGTTGGGTTGGGCTTCAAAATTTAAAAAGAGGTTGACATTGCGAAAATAAGGAATTTTGAGTTAAAAAAATATATTGTTTAATGGGCTAACCGGCTAAGTACGCATCCAAAATCGAATGATCAATGAGGATTTATAGAACCAAAAGAACATTCGACTCAAAATTATATTGTTTTTCTGCTTGATTAATTTATAGATGTTTTATCAAATTTAGCAAATCTTAATCTTTTGATCAGGAATTCTAA
The DNA here is from genome assembly GCA_023935145.1 of Bretschneidera sinensis. Taxonomy (NCBI): domain Eukaryota; kingdom Viridiplantae; phylum Streptophyta; class Magnoliopsida; order Brassicales; family Akaniaceae; genus Bretschneidera; species Bretschneidera sinensis. The sequence continues at coordinate 151,560,883 of CM043697.1, forward strand.
GCCCAAGAAGGATATACGTACAATTTTTTGGTCTACATGATTTTTATTATTGAATTGAGAAAAATGTTAAGTTGATTTGTATATAATAAATAGTTGATCTATTTATTTTTTTTTTACACAAAAATGATTTCAACTAATATTTATCAATGTTTAAGTCGGTTAAAAATATGTTATATTTTATTGTTTTAAATAAAAAAAAGTAACTGTTCAATATGTGCAAATATAGCTTGATAAATGTATTTGAGAATGTATTGGAGAACATCTTTCATCCTAATGAATTTAGATGAAACTCAAAAAGATAATTTTCATCATTTCATTCATACAAAAAGGGTTATTCTTTAGTGTTCAATAACGTTTTTCTTAATGGATTTGAGTATGAGTCGAAAAGAGAAATTTGATATGTTCATCCTCCTAGAAAATGTTGTTTCTTTGTGCTCAATAATAATTCTAGTAGATTTTAGTAAAAGTAAAAAAGATAATTTTCATCAATCCATCAATTTGGAAAAATATTGTTCATATATTTGATCTAGTCGAGTAAAATTTTGCCACCTCTACTTTCGTTCTACATCTGTACAACTTTTAATAATTCTTTAAAATATATTATCTTATCTATTACTTGTTCTAATTTGTATGAAACACGTGTCCTATTGAAAGTGTATATAAAACTATTATATAATAAAAAAAATTATATACTTTGTGAATTTATAGTAATTACTAAGTAATTAAAAAAATTATGATCAAGTGCATGTAGAATCGATCATATATTTCAACCCTACTCCAAAAAAAATTATAGTTTCATCCACGACTATAGTTTTAGGCTTTTAGCGAGTAAAGCGTGGCTAAATGAGTTAATATAGAACTTGGTACCAATAATATGTTCACTTTGGAGAATAATCTTACGTAAACTCATATTAAAGTCGTTTGAGAGAAATTTAAGTAAGTTTACACCAGCTTACTTAAAACTTTTAAATATAATTTATTGTTAATTTTTTTCTTCTTCTTTTTTTGGTGACCCAATTTATAAAAATTGAGTAATGGGCTATAGATTCTAGTGATTGGGAGAACTTAAATTGACATTCATAAAATTTTCTTAAACTAAGATATATTTCATTGTAAAAAAAAAAAGATAAAATTTCTTCGGCCTCTCTAACAAATTTGAGAGGTACGTAGACGTTGGTTTCGTTTTCTTTCTTTCTTTCTTTTTTTGGTTCAAAGCAAAGGAAAAAAATGCATAGCATGGCATCAAAGCCTAAAATTAATTAGGGCATATCTCCTTTACCTGCATATACAATCAGAAGAAGTCCTAAATTGAGATTCAGATTCCGGCATATTAGAACAAAATTCCCATGCAAAACCATGTTTCTTTCCTCCCAAGAAATGCATCAATTGCGTGGAAAGAAAGCCACTGAATTGGGTTTCAGCAACTCTTCCTTGTACTTGATTCGTTCATAACTGAAATGCAATTTTCCTTAGCCAGAGCATCAAACGTTAGCACATTGAGCTGTACTATATTTCTTTCTCATTAGTCAGTATTCGTTTAACAGTACTAAACTAGAATATCAAGATACAAGTGTTATATTTCTTTAAATCCATTCAATCATAAAGATAAGGTTTGATTACAAAATTTCTTTTAAATTTAAGGTTAAGTAGTAGTTTGTCACTTGAATGACTTTGTCAATTTAAATTAATTCAATTCATTGGTTTGGTTTTAATCAAATTTTAACTAAATTTCAGTCAATTTTTTTTTGAAAAACTTAATATATTTACTAATTTATCACGTCAGATAGGAAATATATTAAGTTTTTTTTTTCGGTAATCCTAATCATCTAACATGTTAAGTTTACAAATACATTAAATTTTTCGATAATTTTTTTTATCGAAATCAGACCAATAAATTGAATTGCTCCAAATTAACAAAATCGAAAGTTAAATTATCAATTTTAAAAATTCAAAAAGCAAATTACTACTTAACCCTAAACTTAAAAGAAATTCTCAAACTTTTGGTTTGGTAACACACTTTTTAAAAAGAGAACAAATTCTTTAGCTTCTCTTTTTATTTGAGGCTGAAAGTGTATTTAATCTTTAAAAAAAACCACATGAAGTAAGTGTAAATAAGAATTTTTTCAGTTGAACAATTGTATATTAATGGAAACTTTATTGAGAGAGTCGGTCATCAAAAAACTTAAAAACCGTACTACCATTTCCGGTTCTGCAAAGGGCGTGCTTAGATCAAATAAGAAGGCTGCGTGATGTACTGGCATGATAATAATGTGTTTTTATAAAATACCTTGACCACCTCAGTATTTATTTTATAGTTATTGATGAAAATTATATATCAACCTGTGGAAGATAATATATTATTCCTATTATCTTCTTTTAGAAGATAATATAAATAATAAATCAACCAGATCACACTATTTTCTAAGCAAAATAGGTTTTGAATCTTCAATTATGGAGTTCTTCATAATTAATTTTTTTTTTTATGTTAAGACAAAATATCATTTTATTTGTAAATAAAATTTAGGATTATAATTCGTACCCGAAAAAATGTGTGCACTTGATGCTTTGAAATGATTATTTTGCATTGACTTTAAGTTTTGTGTGGTGATTCATGTATTTTGTGAGAGTTATCACGGAATTGAAAAAGTTCATTAGTAATTACAAAAAAATCGAATAGTAATTTCAGTATTTAATTTATTTAAAAATAATAATTATTAAATTTTTTCATAATTACTAATGAACTTTCTTGATTCATGATAATTCTCATAAAATCGGATCAGTTGAATCACAGCTCTTAATTTTTTTTTACAACTTTATTAAAAGCCTTATGTAATATTTAGAATTATATTTATAAATTTAAAAAAATATATTTTTATTTTCATTTAAATGTGAAATTGAGATATACCATACCATATATTTCTTATGGCTTCCTTTTAGACAAAAATTTTTCCATTGGTAGAGAAGCGCTCTGTTTCGATCATCTGTTAAATGACTTTAAAGTCCTCTAAGCATTAAGAGCAGTATTTGATAAATCTAAAGCACCATCGAATATCGTTTACATTGTTTGATAGGCGTAAACATGTAATTGCTTGTGTTTTTCATTTTCATTTTGCTTTTTTGGGTATCCTTTTTCAATCAAAGTTCAACCGCTTTCGTGAAAATTGGGAGCCTCACAAAATACCTTTGAAATTGGAGCGATTTCAGTTAAAATCATTGACGTGCACGAATCTTATTGGTATCTTCTCCAATCCTACAGAAAATTCCCCATCTTCCCATTTTATTTAGGGTTTCTTTTATTTCTTTCTCTTTCTCTTCTGTCACCTCTCTCCCTCTCCGGTCGGTGCTTTTTCCGGGAAATCCAATTCCCGACAAAATTCCCCGACTGCGATTGTTCCGCTTTCTAGTAAAAAGTTTCAAAAGAAAAACCCTTCAAATCAACTTCCTCAATCAATCTGTTCCTTCTCCAACTCAATAATTACATCACACTTTTCGAGGCAACTGATTGCTCCTTTCATCGTAAGCGTCAGCTTCTTGATTTATTCGATCCTACTTGGACGATAAAACAAAAAATCAGATTCTAGCTTTTCGATTGAATTCTTTTACCTCGACATAGAAAAACTATCTTTATCGCAGAGAAGATCTTCAGGTATGTTATATTTTCACGTTTATTATATTTTGAATTACACTGTGTATGGTTGTTGATAAATGGATGAAAGATAATGCAAAACGGCAAGATAGTTCGAGTCTTGTAAATCTGGAGCTGAGCTCCCCCTCCAAACCAGGAAAAAGGAAAAAAAAAAGCAATAAAAAAGAGAAAACACTTCAATGTATCATTTTCTTATCCTCTGTTTTCTCTGAAACCAATGGGGCCTCTAGTTCTTTCTTTCTTTCCTTTTTACTATAATTTCCTCTTTTTTTAAGGTTATACTGGTTGTGTGGAGAATTGAAGGCGCTTCAGTTGCAGGGATTTGAAGGAGGAGGGATAGGAGATTGTGTTGATTATCTTTGGAGATGGCTAGTCAAAGCGGTTCATCAAGGAAAAGTCTGTCCTTGACAAATTCCTCGTTGCGGAAGAAGAAAGCTTCTGAGAACGGCGGAGGAGGCTCTGTCCCCACGCGAAAATCTCTTACAGCTTCTCGTTCATCTGGGTACGTTTCCTCAGTTATATTTTACTATCTAGTTGCATTTTATCTGCGTTATGTTTGTTATGTGAGTGAATAGGTTCTTGCCTCTGAGTTTGTTATTGGTTCTTGTTTATGATTATGAATTGACTATACTAGCTTCTGCTTTATGATTATCTTTAGAAGGAATTGAATTGAATGAGAATTAAGTGTTGTTCTACTCTTTGGTAGTGTTTTACATACTGGCTAAATTTTATGATCTCCTCGGGGTTTGTTGACAATACTTGTTCAATTTAGAGTCCCTTCTCTATGTTTTGTCTTTCTTTTATCTGTATACCGTCAAATTATTCAGTTTTTAAATTTTGTGTGGAAGGGAAAAGAGAAATTGAAATTTCACAGTGGCTATGCAATTGCAACATATTGCCTGATTCTTGAGTTAGTTCTTTATTTATTTTAAAAAATTGAAGTTGGCGATATGATTACTTTTGAGTAAATTCTTACAATTTGAAAGTGAAAGGGTATTCTATATTGCCATCAAATCATGATTTTAAGCTGCTTCTAAGTTCTAATGCTTTCATATAAAGATATCATTTCCTCATAAAACGTGAAAGGAGAACCAATCGAGTAATTTGTGTTGATTGGTAAAAAAGTAAAACCATTTTATTTAACTTGACAGAGAGGAACCTAATGCTTGTGCCTGTCAAGTCAGTTACGGCAGTTGTACTCGTATGAGAAATTTTGGACTGGCTCGGGTCTAAACCATTGGGTTTATACCAGCTGAACTCCACGGGAAATTTTAAAAACTTTATTGGTAATGTTAATTTTTGGGTCTGACACCTATATTGATGTTATCAATGAAGTTTTTAAAATTATCAGTGAAGTTTTCAGCTGATCTAAACCATTGGGTTTAGGCTCGAGGCAGCCAAGAATTTTTGGTACTCGTATTCCTTCATGTTGGGAATAGCACTTTCTAACAACTCTTTATTTGGAGATCATAATGAGAGCTGGAACGTAAATGTAATTGGGATTCTCAATGGCTTTTAGACCTTAGCTGTTTGGGATTTATCTTTTCAAGAGGCATGGTAGATGACTGTCTAGCGTCTACTTTGCATGGCATCAGATGTGCTTTAACTCTGTAGATGTTCTGCAAAGATTTTTCTTTTTGAGTTCCCTGGGATGGCCTTGAATATTTACTGTTGAATTGTGTAAGGTGAGCTGTGTGGGGTGCCTCTACTCTCCTCTCTCCCCAGCAGCCTCTTTAAAACAAAAAGGGTTTATGCAGGTGCAGAAGTTCACATATAAAGGGAGTTCTGGCTGTAAGAAACATTGCATTGATGCTTTTAGTTTTTGTGTGGCAGCTTGATTCAAGACACTAAATCAGTCAAATCTATGTATTGGATGGCATACTTGCATGAAATCTCGAAACCATCATATTATGTACTCAGGCACATGAGTCCACAGTTAAAATAATATTAAAACATTCTCTAATATGGTACAGAAATGATTGGTGTGCCAAATCAATCAAAATTTAATGCATTGGAATTGCAGTAACAGTATCTTTGGTTTCCACTTGCATTTGGAACAGGGGACTGACTGGAGAGCGCACTGTAAAACGATTGCGGCTGTCAAAGGCTCTTACAGTACCAGAAAGTACAAATATTTTTGAGGCTTGTCGTCGGATGGCTGCTCGTCGAGTTGATGCCCTCTTGTTGACTGACTCTAACGCGTTACTTTGTGGAATCCTTACAGACAAGGTATGATGTCATTATCATTTGTTATGTTGCACAAGGGCGATGGGGTTAGAAACCTTTTTGTGCTGCTTTTAACTGGGTTTCAATGGCTATCATATAATTCATTCATTCCCTTTGTGGATAAAGGACATAGCAACAAGAGTCATTGCTCGTGAACTTAATCTTGAGGAAACACCTGTTTCTAAAGTTATGACCAGGAACCCGGTATTTGTGCTTTCTGACACACTTGCAGTGGAAGCGCTTCAAAAGATGGTGCAAGGTTGGTAATACTTTGAGTAGCAAATCCACCTTTTTTCTTTAATGTACCATTCTCCTTTCTGTTTCGCCCCTGAATATGGTCATGATTTATGTGTCTACAGGAAAATTCAGACACTTGCCAGTTGTAGATAATGGGGAGGTTATTGCTCTACTAGATATAGCAAAGTGTTTATATGATGCTATTGCTCGTATGGAAAGGGCAGCTGAAAAGGGGAAGGCTATTGCTGCTGCTGTTGAAGGCGTTGAAAAAAATTGGGGGACGTCGTTTTGTGGTAGGCAGAGAGTGTTATCTTAAGTAAATTCTATAGATCTTCCAGTGCTCTCTCAGTCTTAACTTATTTTTTCCTGTTGTGTAATATTTAATTGATCAGTTTCCTCAATATAAAAAATTATTTCATGCTATTTTTGGGTTTATATGTAGGTCCTAACACGTTTATTGAGACACTTCGAGAGCGGATGTTTAGGCCTTCTCTGTCTACAGTTATTCCAGAGAATACAAAGTAGGTAATATTTTCTTTTGAAATTTTATATGATATTTCATGTTTCATTTTTTATTGATAAGGACATTCTACAAGTTGCCTGGTTTAACACATACTGGCCTCTTTCAGGGTTTTAACAGTTTCGTCAACTGACACAGTGTTAATGGTATCTAAGAAGATGCTTGAATCTCAATCAAGCTCTGCAGTTGTGACAAATGAAAACAAACCACGAGGAATTCTAACGTGTGTCCAATTATAATTTTAACTTTTGTGACAATTGAAGATCTCTTTCTATGGTTTTTGACCTTTTGTTTTTACAAAATAATAATTTTAGTTTTTGATTTTGATTTTGTTAGCTCAAATGATATCTTGATGCGGGTAATAGCCCAAAATCTTCCTCCAGATTCGACTACCATGGAGAAGGTATCTTACATCTCAGATATCAAAATGTGCTATTTTGGTCATTCTGTTAGAAGAATTTAAAGATTTTTCAGTGTGATGATGGTAACTGGGATCGAACCCAAAACATGCTCCCACAAAGAGGGAGATGTAACCGATAGGTTAAGCCCCCAGTCACAAGAATTTAATGTTAATTCTATAGAATTTCTGACTTGCGAAAAGTGGTGGCATCTACTGATATAAGGGAGCATGTCATGTCTTGCTTTTTTTATAATCTGGTGTTATTATTGCGATTTCATCTACAGGTCATGACTCCTAATCCAGAATGTGCAACAGTTGATATGCCAATTGTTGATGCTTTGCATATCATGCATGATGGAAAGTTTTTGCACCTTCCTGTGGTAGATAGAGGTAATACTATTACACTAGGATTAAGAAAGTTAAATGTAAATCATATTAGCTTCTGATGAGTGTGAATCTTTTGATGCAGACGGAGATGTAGTTGCTGTTACTGATGTAATCCACATCGCTCATGCTGCTGTTACAATGGTAGGTCAAGTTTACTTTTCTTGAATTGATGCAGGTTAGTCATGTTTATGCAAGTTATGTTGGTTTTGGATTAGATTTCTAGGATACCAGGCTTAAAATGTGCAGACAGTTTCTGTCATTAGTCAACTCTTTCAAAGAGATATAACTATTTTTAGGAGTACTGAGTCCACTTTGTAGTTTGCAAGTAGTTGGATAAAACCAAAGGAAAATATCAATAACATAACTTGTGGTGTGCCTCTTTTAAAGATGCAACCCTGTGGTCTAAAATTTATCGTCTAAGCACCTTGAGGTAGCTCAGTTAACAGGTAGCACATAAGGCTAACTCCGTCAAAGTGCTCAGGTAAAACACGTGAGCACTGGTTTTTATTTTTTTTTGGGGCGGGGATTAGCTTCACTTTGCGCCAGACAGAACCATCAAGTCTCAATAAAACAATTAATAGAACCATAAACATCATTACTAAAGTTTTAATGACCAGGGTTTTTATAAAAGCCACAGATAAAAGAATTTGCACAAATAAAAGCGTAGTAGAATTACTTATTTTCTATGATTTGCATTGACCAAACAACAGTCCTTTCCTTTTTCCTGTCTTCCAATTTCTCAGCAGCCAAAGAAACATTAAGAGACCAATGATAAATTAATAATTACTATTAAGAGAATATAAGGTCATCATCTTCAACAATTTTCACCAGGTTGCTATTATAATTCGTAAGAATCAATTTACCCAAAGAAAACAAAAACAAACAGGGCATTTGTAGATTTAAGTTCACCATAATCATGCATATAAAACTGAAATTTGGTTAGCACCTGCTGAAAGATTTTCTTTGGGTTATTTGTAAGGAGATGGATGTTATATTTCTTAAGAAACATATAGTAATATATCTTTTGTTCTAGAGTTTCGAGGTCTTTTTCTTCTTGAGAGTAATATGGTCATGTTATTTCCTTCACTAACTAGGCTGGTAGTACTGCTGGAATAAGTAACGAGGCAACAAGCACAATGATGCAAAAGTTTTGGGATTCTGCCATGGCCTTGTCTCCTACTGATGATGAGGAGGATTCTAGGAGGTTTTATCCACTCATGTTACTTTGACTATTTAATATTTTTTGGGCCACTAACATTTACTTACATATTATCAGTAATATTTCAGTGAAGGTTCCTTGAAAGTGACTTCTGAAGCAGAGACTGGGAAATCTTTTCCCTGTCCTCCACCAGGGATGCCGAATACTTTCGCTTTCAAAATTCAAGATACAAAGGGCCGAATGCATAGATTTATGTGTGGTATGCTACTACTTTCTACTTGTCAAATAAGGCACCATCTTCTTTTTTCACAATGTGACAAAGGCTTTTTGTTAAGGAGGTTATTTATATGTCATCTAATCCTGGGTTTCTTCTTACTAATAAAAAAAATTCCTGTGTTTCTTCTTTTTACAGATACTCGGAGTTTGACAGATATAATAACTTCAATCCTTCAGAGGGTGGGGGGTGACATCGACCGTGACAACTTCCCTCAAATTCTGGTATATATAACCTGAGAATATCGTTTTTCATTATCATAAGTTTGGATTCTCTTCCCTACTCCTGATTTTATGCTGATTGGTTGGGCACAATTTGTAGTATGAAGATGAAGACCATGACAAAGTTATGTTGGCATCGGATGGTGATCTTGTAGCAGCTGTGGACCATGCGAGATCAATTGGCTGGAAGGTATGATAGGGCTGTACTGATCATCAATACTTACTCCAGATGATGTTATTGGGTTGTTTTATTGACAACTTTTCCTGGAGTTGAGGAGATTGCTGATTTTAAATTCTACACTGAGTTGGATTTTTTCTCTAGAATTTTTTAAAAAAAAATAAAAAAAATTGGCAGAAACCATTTCTTTTATTTGGTGTGTCAGGGATCTGTTTTACAATTTCCTCCACCATACTGGATAGAGTTTTTTTTTCACTTTAAAAACTTATTTGTTCCACAATGTGTGTTGGGAATCTGTTAAGCTTGATGTTCTGATAGTTTGAATAATGGTTGTTGCAGAGTTTGAGATTACATTTGGATTATTCAGGAGCACTTAGTCATAAAAGGGCTTCTGGTTCAGAAGGTCTGGATTATACTCATTCAGATGCATGGGCTGCTGCATACGGTGGTGTTGCAGCAGGGGCCACCCTAGTTGCAGGATTAGGCGTATTAGCATACTTGAAAAGAGGTGGAAATTAATTTGTCAAAACATTTCCAGTTTATAGATGATTTTATAAGAGAAGCACAAGTGAATTCTTCCCAAAAAATGAAGGCCACGCATCTTGTGCTTGATATCCATTTTTGTAAACCAAAATACACAGGGAAATGTTGTTGTTTTTTTGTGCTTGTTTCATTTAGTATGCTTGTATGGCCGAGTGTATTTTTTGTCACTGAAGCTCCGAAACTTTTTGTTTTTTTACTTCAGGCATTGTGTACAAAAGATTAATGATGCCTAGAATCTGATACGTACTATTTTGTTTGAGAATTACCTTGATATGCCAAAGATCCAATCCAAGAATCTCTTTGTTATTTGACTATCGTGTAAAAGTGGAAATGAGTCTTTGAGTCGGTGGCATGCAGAAAACGAGTTGAAGAATTTGGTGGAAACCAACAAAAAATTGACCCACAATGCACTCGGGGTCCTGTGTATAACGCGATTAATGTATCAAGTTATACTGAATGTGTTTTGTCTTGTACCGACATCGGGTGATATTTTGGGATCTGGAAAATTAATTTTTGACAATTCTTGTTGCAGTCAAGACAGATGGCTAACCAATTCAGTTTACATGATCAATTTAATTGATATAAAATATAACGATGTTAAGTGGGATTTAATGAGAGAGATTTAATTGGATCAAATTGAAATTATAATTTGAAGATTAATTTGATCAAAATATCAAATTATGAAAATAATTTGTCAAATTGTCCAACTATAAGAAACAGTGATGATATTTAAAAGCGTGATTCTTTTACCATCATGCACTATTTTTACACATAAATTTAAATTTTAAACTTTTAAAATTTAATAAAAAAATATATTTTATAATGAAAATCTCCATGTACTACGTGCTTTACTCACAAAATTTTAATTTAGGCTATTGTATAGCACACAAGTGAAGAATGAGCACTTTAATTTCAATCACAGCACCAACCCCCACCAAAAAAATAAAAAACAGAAAATGAGAAGGATTTGAGCTGTGGAATACAAATCCACTGGAGATGGAACTCTGGGCGGTTTGTTTCAACTTGATTGCATGAACAGAGGCATCTTGAAATGCAACCTTCAACCCTCATGTTTCACTCACGGTGTCCGGGGCCCACGTGGCCCAATAACTCAATGGTGTTACTTATTTTGACTTTTATGGTAGATTTTTTTGACTTTTGGTTCCCCTAAGTCTTATTTTAGATTAAAAAAAAACAGTAAAAATGCAGATTGTCACATTCATATCATAATACCTTATCTTTTAGCTGAGAAAGCAGTGTGCACATACTTTATTCCTTTTCTCTTTGAACGTAAATCATGGGATTACAATCATCTGTATTTAAAAATAAAAATCAATATTTTAAATTTATTTAAAATTTTATTGATAATTTTAAAATATTTTATTGATGAAGTTATTTTTTATTTACACATATTATTAACAATTTTTTTTAAAATTATTAATAAAATTTCAAACGCATCTAAAGCATTGATTTTAAATCTAACATAATCAATTTTTTTTTTAAAAAGAGAATTAGATAACTTGTTGACAACTACTCAATCTTCAAATAATATGATAATGTGAACGGGTAACACGAGTCTCCCATACAACAAGAGTTTTACTATCTCTCATATATCATAATTCGAGTAACAGTTGCCCGTTAAAGAATTTGATTAATCAATATGTGAAATGAAAGAGATAAAACATATTTACTATTTTGTTAATAAAAAACTTAATATTATTAACGGTTAAAATGAAAAGTTAACAATTGGCTTATTTATAATCTGATTGAAAATGGAATTTGATGAAAATATAGAGCTCTTCTTACAAATTTTTACTATTTTTTATTAAAAAAATATAATCTCACTCGATTTCAAATTTCATATTTTAAATTCCGACGATCAAATGCAAGATAATTATTTTATTTTTTTAAAAAAAGTAATTTTAAAAATTTACTAATATTTTGCTAAGCCAGTGTGACTCAAATGATATTTTCAAAACAAAACAACACAGCATATTCCTTGGTAATTAAGCAAATCCGATTTTTGATTTCTTGCCATATTATTATGACTTCCCATTTTTCTATACTGCCAATTGTAGAAGTTCCTGCAGGGAAGTCTTCATATTGCCAGCACAATTGGATGCTGTCTTACTATCAGAATAAAAGAAAAAAAAATGATAAAAAAGGAGAAAATAAAACAAAAAAAGTGCTGAAATTGAAATACCTTTGATATTAAACATGATTAGCTTTTTTATAAGGATGATTCGCACCAGAAATTATTTCCATAACGTATGTTCAATGAATGGTGACCATCACATTAATTCTTTCCAATAAAAGCCAAATCAGTTGTAAGCCAATTTGCATTTCACAGCGAAATATGAGGACTGTACTATTTGACTGCGTTTAATTCGAATTTACCAACAAAATTTCATGAAATGAAAACAGACGTCGTTTTCTATTTTTTCTTTATTGAATTCTTTGTTTTTCTTCCAAACAGAGAGCACAAAACCAGAAGCTTCTCTTTCTCTGTTCGTCTCTGTCAAAAAACAGTACATTGGATTTCTCTCCTCTGCAGTATTGATTGAAAAATACCTAAAGGAAAAAGTACAGATATAAATTACGCAAGATTCCTAATCAACTTCACTGCTCATTACCAACTTACTCCATTATATATGTTCTTGATTCCTCCAAGCCACGTATAAAGCAAAACCCAAGAAGATAAGCCATACAAAAGCTAACCTATTTGCCTAAAGGTCTCTCCCTTCAAATCCAACCATGACAGAATCCAAAACCAGACCTCTGCCATCTTCATTTTCCTCCATTTTCTTGCTGTTTCTCCTTCTGTCATGTGTTTTATCACCACCCCATTTTTCCATTGCAGCCGAATCTCCCATCAAGACCATTGTTGTTTTGGTCATGGAGAATAGATCCTTTGACCACATGCTTGGGTGGATGAAGAAATCCATCAACCCATTAATCAATGGGGTCACGGGAGAAGAATGCAACCCGGTTCCAACCAACAACACAGATACTCAAACCATTTGCTTCAAAGATGATGCGGAGTTTGTGGATCCGGATCCGGGTCACTCTTTTGAAGATGTGAAGAAACAGGTATTTGGCTCTGGTTCAATTCCTTCAATGACTGGTTTTGTGGAACAAGCTCTGTCAATGTCAGATAACCTTTCTGAGATTGTCATGAAAGGCTTTAAGCCTGAATCTGTGCCAATTTACGCTTCTCTTGTACGAGAATTTGCTGTTTTTGATAGGTGGTTCTCTTCAATTCCTGGCCCCACCCAACCCAATAGGCTCTTTGTCTACTCTGCTACTTCTCATGGCTCAACAAGCCATGTGAAGAAGCAGCTGGCACTCGGGTACCCACAAAAGACCATATTCGATTCGCTTCATGAGAATGGTGTGAACTTTGGTGTTTACTTTCAAAACTTACCCACAACTCTGTTTTATAGAAATTTGAGGAAATTGAAATACATTTTCAAATTCCACCAGTTTGATTTGAAATTCAACAGTGATGCTAAAAATGGGAAATTGCCCAGCTTAACTGTGATAGAGCCTCGATATTTTGATCTTAAAGGATTCCCTGCAAATGATGATCACCCATCTCATGATGTTGCCAATGGGCAAAAGCTTGTTAAGAAGGTTTATGAGACATTGAGAGCTAGTCCTCAGTGGAATGAGACCCTTTTGGTCATTACTTATGATGAGCATGGCGGGTTTTATGATCATGTGGAAACTCCTTATGTCAATATTCCTAACCCAGATGGGAATACGGGCCCTGCTCCTTTCTTCTTTAAGTTTGATAGGCTTGGTGTTCGTGTGCCCACGATTATGGTCTCTCCTTGGATCAAGAAAGGAACTGGTAAGCTCAAAATTCTTATAACAGGACCTTTTATTTATTTATTTATTTTGCTTCTAGCTATTGTTTGGTTAAATCTGTTTTTTAAGACATACAAATGCCTAATCTTGATTTTATTTTGGGATGGCATCATATTTTACGTCATTTTGTCAATTAGCATTGATTTTTAAGATTATTTTTGGGTTTGGTTTGGCTGTTCTTCTTGGTAAAGAAAGAGTCTTCTGTCTTAACCTTTCTTTGTGGATTGAGTGGAATTTTGTTGAGGTGAGTGGTTATGGTTTTGAATTCAACCGACTACTGACAAGTTGGTATAAAAATTTCCAAATGCAATCACAGCTGAAGGATATATTTGATTTAGTTAGCATATGCTGTCTTTGGTGCATATTGTGTTGAAATATACTTGATTGTTCTTTGCTGTTTTTTTTTTCAGTGATAAGTGGGCCAAAAGGACCTGCTCCAAACTCTGAGTTTGAGCACTCTTCCATTCCTGCAACAATTAAGAAAATGTTCAACCTCTCCTCTAATTTCTTGACTCACAGAGATGCTTGGGCTGGCACATTTGAGGAGGTTGTTGGGGAGTTGACCTCTCCTAGAACTGATTGCCCAGGTACTAACTCATTCAACCCAATAGCAATTGTGGGAAAATTAGGATGCATTTAGTTGTAGCAAATTCACCAGTTTTCAAGAAAATTTTGCATTTTCAAGAAAAATTTGCATTTGGAAGGCGTTTTTATTTTGGAAAAAAATTCATGAAAGTTTGCCATCTATTCTAAATTTCTAATCTAGAAAGGAAAAAAAAAGTCAATAATGAGTAGAAACATAGAAGTTTGTTGCAGCTTTTTTGTAGATCAGTGGTTTACTGGACAAAATTTCAGCATTTATTTGCTATGAATTTGTTGCAGAGACATTGCCAGATGTGTTACCATTGAGGAGAACAGAAGCAAAAGAAGATAGCGGGCTATCTGAGTTTCAAGGTGAGGTAGTTCAACTAGCAGCAGTTCTTAATGGTGACCATTACTTGAGCAGCTTCCCAGATGAGATGGGGAAGAAGATGAGCGTGAAAGAAGCTCACGAGTATGTGAGTGGAGCTGTTTCACGGTTTATAAGAGCAAGCAAAGAAGCCATCAAGTTGGGAGCAGATGAATCTGCCATTGTAGATATGAGATCATCACTCACTACAAGATCCTCTATCCACAATTAGTTTACCTCCTTTCTTATTTATATATATATATATATATATATATATATATATATATATATATATATATATATATGTCCCTCACAGATTTTAGGAATTTTTCTGTCATTAAATTTGGGAGGTAATAAGCAATAAAATCTAAAGAAAGTAGTATTGCTTCTGTCTTTCGAAGCTCGAGTTTCCAGTCAACTCTCTGTAAATGGCCTTGGAGACCTTGAAAAGCAGCTAAATGCCTAAATGCACGTAGCTACTTGTAAAGTCTACAAATGGGCTTATCTTTGAGTTTTAGGTTTAGGAAAAGTTTCAAGACGATTTCACTGAAGCTTTAAGAATATGATTTCTAATGGATAACCATGAGGTCAAGATGCTATTGAACAAATAAACCTGTTCTGGTTGCCAAAGTTGGAGAAATTCTTATATGTTCTGGGCTTCATGTATCAAAAGCATTTACAATCATTGAAGGGAGGGGACAGTGAACTCTATCTACATCATCAATGGTTGTAAACGCTGTGGCACATGATCAAAACATGTAAGAATTCTTCACAAAGCTACACATTTTAGCATGCCCATGAGGCCTCCAGTCAGGCAAGTGCATTCTTAGCAACACCGAAATGTGGTTGCACCATTTCAGTCTCTTAACTTAATGGTTACCTCTAAATCTTTCTTTTTAAGAAATCTGAGTTCAATCTCCTTCCTCGTCATTAATGTATAAGAAAAAAAAAATTGTAGCTGGCATTGCAGCTAGATTGATATAAATCAAGATGGGTCCTAGACTCCTACTTTCTGTGCTTTGCCTTGTATAGTAGGTGGCAAACAAGAATAGGCAGAACGGAGTGCGGGCCCTCTTGAATACCCTTAGCTTCCTGTCACTCATCATATGGTTTATATACTTTGACCTATACATAGCAAAAGTGGCACATAGTTAACTGGTTTTTGCAATACCAGATCACAAGCAACAGAGAGATTCACTTACCAGTTGAAAGTAAAGGCACATAGTTAACTGGTTGTCTATAAAACTAAAGTCATCCAACCCTCGGTTACTTCTGTAGAATGTAATAACCCCTGTATAATTTGGCAACATCAAGAAGCAGAAAAAAGCTTCTTATCTTACAGTTCATATCAAAATGGGTGCTTATTAAGCCCTCCCATACTGAATTGGAAAAAAAAAATCACAAAAAGACCAAATCAAGGAGAAAATAAAATCAGATCATGCATAAAGAGGATGTAATCACGTCATGAACAGCTTACATTAGGGCTCAAATTATGAAACTTGTGCATCAAATTACACATTAAAATCCATCTACTTCATCTCATCTATCGATCAAATAAAGAATTCCATCATATCAAATTACTATAAAATGTGATACAAGTGATTCATAGCTGAATCTTGTTTCAACACATTCGTCAATGATGTTAAACATGTCATGATACACATTTTTTACTGTTCCATTTCTGACTCCAAATTTTTCTAAGATAATACATTTGTTTACCACTGAGAACCTAATCACCCTATCAGATTTGTTTGAAAGACATATACAATGAATAAATGTTGAACTTATATGAAAATTATCAGGACAGAAGCACCATCACCTTGCGCAAATATCAGGCATATTTCTATTCTAAGGTACCTTCTTTCAAGACCAAGGTATTTATCCAGGACTTCAGACAGAACAGGGACTTTGCCACGTTGATATGTCTGTGATAAGATCTCGTAGCTGATCTATAAGAAGTTTGAGATATGTATTCTTGTTTGCAAGCTCCTACATTTAAAAACACACATCAGTAGAAACTTCAGTCGAAGTACTGAACTAGACAAACAGGGCACTACAAGATTAATACTAAAAGAATATTACCCATTACAAGGGTATCATATGAATTGCTCTTTTTAGAATGCCAACTAAGAACTGTAATTGCCTAAAGAGAAAAAGAATTGTTCAATGCTTGATTGCATTGAACCAAGCACCTTAAAGAATGGACGAGGTTACCATCATTTATGGAAATAGAAATACTTAATAAATTGCACCTAAAGACAAAATTTAACCACTATGAAATCAGAATTCACTGCGAACTACCTTCCTCATGATAGAAGCTCGCTCCTCCAACTTCTCGATTTCAGCTTGATCTGCAGGGGAAGCTGCACTGCTTGCAGTTGAATCCGTTTCAAATGCTTTTGCCTGTTTAAGATGAACAGACACATAAGCTTAATTTCCACGTGATAAATTACTCCATTGCAGCCAAAATATATCACAGGTTGTATATTTGTGAACGATAAACTTGACAAATAATATACATAACAAGATACTAGACGAGGACTGTATGATACTAATACATAGAAACAAAATACTCAGAACAGATGGTTAGACTTAGATTCACAAGACACAAACTCAGGAATTAAATTCTGAAAGACTACAGAATACTATAGGCCACCATATCATGTCCAGAGTTGTCTAATACTCCGCAAAATCGTTTGAGGAATTTATTCTCCTTGGGAGATAGAAGAAAAATTCTCTCATGGAAGAGCTGCCATTTAATTGTATGTACAAGTTCACAGATTGAGATGAATCTCCACAACCACTCTTTCTCAATTAACTTCTCTCACACAGTTTAATATTTCTATTCAGAGAGGTACATAGACTTCATATTCTTATCTGGTTCCACTACTGTTTCTAATATTTATGATGTCAATGTTATTAATAACTAAGTCGTTGAGATTCTAATGCAGTTCACATTTTCTGCCATTCCATTTCACATTCTGATCAGTCTGAAGAGTTCTTGATGTTTCCTAATAAATTACTAATCCAATTGCACACCCAGAGATATATCTGCCCTAATAGTTTTGTTTATTCTACAATGCAGTTTACCTACATATATATTCTGATCAGTCTGAAGAGTTCGTGATGTTTCCTAATCAATTTTTTTTATAAGGATGTTTCCTAATCAATTACTAATCCAACCGCACACCCAGATATATATCTGCCCTAATAGTTTTGTTTATTCTATAATGCATACATCAAATGAATTCATCTCTGATTCTAGAATGACAAATCGCTCAAGGTTGCTCATTCCATTATTGAACATTCATCATCATTGCTTCCACTAAAACTGTAAAGGCTATGCATGCCCCTTTCACTTCTCATACTGACTCTAAATTCCCACACTTTTGATACACATTACTCCTACACTGCAAGACTTACAAACCCAATTTTCCAAACATTATTTTAGCTCCATCACAATCTGTATCAAAATCTCCACCTCCCAAAAAAAAAAAAAACAAATTGACCAAAGCTACAATATTTCTCGTTTTCATTTTAAAATTACCTTTTGAGAATTGAGAATAGCGGCGAGAACAGCACGAAGCGAAGCGATGGAGTTCTTGTAGCGGAGGCGGGTCTCGTCCAGAGCGCTAATACCGCTGCCACCACCACCGACACCGCCGTTCATCTCCAAGTTGTGTACGGCTCCATTAGAGGATGACGCATCGCCGTTCAAGGAAACCGAAGGAGGCCCATTGGTCGTTCCAGCAGCTGAAGAGGGAGTGGTTGCCCACAAAGCGGGGTTGCAGAGCTCGTCGTTCATGGAGGAGAGAATCTGGAAAGCTGCCTCTATGGTCTCTTCTAGATGCTTCTGCCCCTCCATTGCTAGCTCTTGCGTTGACTTTGGGCATGTTATAGCATTCGCGGCGGGTTTCTCTTCCATTCCTTTCGTTTTAGGTTGTGGGCTCTCGATTTCCTGAGAAAAAACTGCCTTTCTCTAGGCTTCCATTTGAAAAAGAAAGGTCGAATAGCCATAAAATGCCCTATGGTTTTAACAATTTTAAATTTAAGTCCCTGTAAGTTTTTTTGTATCACTTCAATACTTTATGCTAATCCACATAATCGCTTTAAAACTTTTCCGTTAACTTTTGTCATCTCCAGTTAAGTTTGTCATGTGAATGTCATGCGATGCCCATTATGAGGTACCAAAGTAATTAAAATAAAAATCATGAGGATTTAAATGAAAAATGAGACAAACCTTATGGTGTTTTATAAAAATTTATTTTAATTATCATTGAGTATGTACAATTTCAAACCATTAATTGATATATTAACAGGTGTTGTGTTAATCTTTAACTCTATTCAAAATATTTATTTATTTGTTGTTCTCTAAAAAAACTTGAGAAAATAAGTCACAATTTATAGTAAAATGTCTAAGATCTCCATATGAAGCTGAAATAAGCTAAATATATATAAAATAAATAATTTATTGTATTATGTACCCTTAATTTTATTTACATTTCGAACATTTTTTAAAAATTACATACAAAAAAATCATTTTCTACTAAAATTACCTCATTCAATGTCATTTAAGGATCACTTGACTTGACGCAAAGTGCAAGTGGTCTTTGTAGCAATATTTCCATGTAAACATTTTTAAAGTGAATTATGCTTAGGGAGAATAAATAAATAAATATTTAGAATAGAGATATATTTGAGTTATAACATGCAAACTAAAATATTTAAAGATTAACGACGGTCAATATACGATTGGAAATTGTACATAATAATTAAGATGAATTTCAAAAAATTATCCTATTGTTTGCATCACTTTCATTTCATTTACATCATCGTGATTTCTATTTTGTATCACTTTGGTACCCTAAAATTGACATCAAGTGACAGACTAAATAGGAGATTATGAAAGTTAATAGAAAAGTCTTAAATTTGTCAATATTTAAGGATTAATATCTGTCAATATATGTAACGATCCATCCCAGGTTGGCCACCCCTGGACGGTGTCATCACATTTTGAAAATCCAAGCACGACACATATATGCAACAATAAATATAATACTACCAGTTTTTTTTTTTTTAACAGGAGAGGTAAACAAATCTGATATTCACTTAAACATAAAATACATAAATGCATGAATATTTACAATAAAATTTTTACAAGTCTTTAACTCGATTGTCTGAGGATATTAACACGTACTTGGTTACAGAAAAAGATCTCGACTGATTCTCAACCCACCAGACTATTTATCTTGACTGCTACCTGAAATTATTGAACAGTGAGGAGTGAGCTTCACAAGCTCAGCGAATTAAATTTACTAAAAGTATTCCAAATTCCATCAATAATCCTTTAATATTAAAAATTATTTTTCGCATAACCTGATGATAACTTTCTACTATCAATATCTTCTTCTCAATCATTGGTTCACCTTAAGACTATCAATTATTTCCTAATTACCTCGTAATGAGGTTCATATCAAAAAGTCCATCATTTAGATAAGTCTTATCACTGTCTTTTTATATGAAACTCAACCTTCTATAATTAAATTCACAAAAAGTATCACATCTCAGCATTTCAAATAATGCAACGATAATTAAAACAGATGCAAATGCATGAATGATTATGATGGGAACGTCTTCCCACCTGTCGACAGGTTATTATTATCTTAGACCGGCTGCCCTCCCGGTTCTTTTATTCTCATCAGATCGGCTGCCTTCCCGGTTAATTCCAGCATATACCGGCTGTCACGGTTTTTATTTTTCATCCCAGCATATACCGGCTGTCACTGTTATTTCATTAGACCGGCTGCCTTCCCGGTTCTTTCGGTTATATTATTAAATGCATATGCGTATGAACAATGATATGAAACAGTAATATAAACAGTAATATAAAAACAATATAAAGATTCAAACTACTTAATTTGGCTATTCTGATTATCCACAAATTTTATATAACAAAGTTTCTTTAAAAATTTCTTACATCCAATCATCCTGATTTTTATCAGATTATATAAAAATTCTACTAAATTCTTCTCTTCCCAAATCACATCAAATAATCAATTAAAGTCTGTCAAGATCCACTAAATTTCATCTCATCATAACTCGTATTAAAACATCAATATATCTCATCAATAATTTATTTATTGCTTTTATTCTCAAATAAACTTATGATTTCTAAAAATATCATCTCTCACCGAAAAATATTTCTACATGTCTAAATTTTCTATCATACCCATAAATCAATTTTTCATCTATCACCCAAGCATACTTAAATAATTAAAATTAATATTATCACCAAATAATTGATTTTTCATTTAGACTACTTAAAGTAAATCCAACTCACCACGTAGCAATTTAAAGCTACTCGTGGGCCACCTCTTTGCCTTTCCCGGTCTTCTTCGAATTTTCTCCCGATTGTTGACTACCAACACCTGACATAATATTGGAATTTAAATTTCTAATTATTTCTTAAATTCATCGTAAACCACTCCCTATGAAAATTCCCACTTTGAGTTCCGGGAATTTAATATACGCTAAAAATTCAAAAATAAATATTATGCTATTACCACATAATACTGATAGCTTCTCATTATCCTCTATGAAATTCCATAGAAAATCCTTTCAAAATTTTGCTCTTTTTGACTTTTCTTTGAACTCCCAAGTGTTTTGAGAAAAACTGAATAATTATATGAAGCTAACCAAAATTCTTCGCGTACTCTGCTTGAACCTATTGTACATATTTATAGAGGAGAGCTTGGGGATGAAAACTTCAGCAGCCCCTATCATATTGATTTCCATGATTGGGAGAGTGGGAGGTGGCATGATAATTGCCAAAAAGAATGATGACTAAGAAACATAATAATTACACTTTCTCTCCACTTCCACACTAAGCTACAAAATGAAATAATAAAAAAAAACACAATAATTGTCTTTTGAAAACACTCACTCGGTTGGCAGCCCACGAGTTCACTGTTCACATTTGACTTTTTTTTTTTTTTTTTTTTACTTTTCAACCTTTGTCTCCTTCCAATCTCATTCAGCCTTCTGGGATTTAACTCTTTGTCATATTGATAAAAATATGCACTTATCCAACTTTTTAAAATACGGATATTACAATTCTACCCACCTTAAAAAAAATTTTGTCCCCGAAATTTCCTTGTTGAAATCAAGTAAAGAGTTGGGGATAATCCTTCCTCATTATTGCTTCATGTTCCCACGTGACTTCTTCAACATCTTTATTGCGCCATAATACTTGAATCAAAGGAATAACTTTATTGCGTAAGACTTGCTCTTTTCTGTCTAGGAATCTGACTGGGGCTAGCATAATAGTCAAGTCCTTCTGAATTTCTATCGCTTGATTCGTGATATCATGGGACTCATCGTGCAAGTACTTCCTCAGTAGTGACACATGAAAAACATTATGTAATTGCCTTAATTCCAGAGGCAAATTCAAATGATATGCTACGGGTCCAATTCTTTCGATCACCTCATAGGGCCCCATAAATCTCGGGCTCAACTTTCCTTTCTTTTTAAATCTCAACACTCCCTTCCACGGAGATATCTTCAAGAATACCCAATCACCAACTTGGAATTCAAGAGATCGTCTTCTTTTGTCAGCATATCCTTTCTGTCTGCTCTGAGCTGCTCTGAGATTCTCCTTAACCAGTTTGATTCTTTCAGTAGTCAAGTCTATCATTTCTGGGCCATATATCTTTCTCTCTCCAACTTCTTCCCAGCATACTGGAGTTCTACACCTCCTTCCATACAAAGCTTCGAAGGGTGCCATCCCAATACTAGTTTGATACTGATTATTGTATGCAAACTCTATCAAAGGCAAGTAAGCATCCCAGCTTACTGAGAAGCTCAATACATTTGCCCTCAGCATATCTTCTAGTATTCTGATGATTCTCTCTGTCTGTCCATCTGTTTGTGGGTGAAAAGCTGTACTAAACTGTAATTGCGTACCTATAGCTTCTTGAAAACCCCTCCAAAATCTAGAAGTAAATCTAGAATCTCTATCAGACACAATAGTCAAGGGCACTCCATGT
This sequence comes from Bretschneidera sinensis, assembly GCA_023935145.1. Taxonomy (NCBI): domain Eukaryota; kingdom Viridiplantae; phylum Streptophyta; class Magnoliopsida; order Brassicales; family Akaniaceae; genus Bretschneidera; species Bretschneidera sinensis. The sequence continues at coordinate 151,583,538 of CM043697.1, forward strand.
AATTTCACTATCTCTACCACATACAACTCAGCCAACTTTTCTGGACTCCATGTAGTTTTAATAGGAAGAAAATGTGAAGATTTAGAAAGTCTATCCACTATAACCCACACAGCATCATACCCTCTCTGGGTACGGGGAAAACCAGAGACAAAATCCATACTTACATTTTCTCATGGCCACTCAGGTATCGGAAGAGGTTGTAATAAACCTGCTGGATGCCTATTCTCAGATTTTACCTGTTGACAAGTCAAACATTTAGCAATGTATTCTGCTACATCCCTCTTTATCCCTGACCACCAATAATTCTGTTTTAGCCCCCTGTACATCTTATTATTTCCCGGGTGCATGGAATATATCGAATCATGAGCCTCCTTTAGTATTTCTTTTCTCATCTCTTCATCATTGGGAACACAAATTCTTTGTCCCGATACTACCATACCATCATCTCTGATTCTAAACTCGGTCGGCTTCCCGCTCAACACTTCTTGCCTGATTTTCTCTATTCCCTCATATTTACTCTGTAGCTGTAATAAACGATCAATAATAGGAGATTGAACTACCATATTTGCCATCAATGCTCCTTTATCATTGACACTCAATTGCATCCTCATTTCTCTTAATTCTATCATCAAGCTAGTATCATGACTCCCAAAAGCAGCTAATCTCCCTGTAGCTTTTCTACTCAATGCATCTGCTACTACATTAGCCTTTCCTGGATGATAATGAATTGTACAATCATAATCACAAATTAATTCCATCCACCTCCTCTGCCTTAAATTCAGCTCCTTCTGGGTTGGTAAATGCGTCAAAATTTTATGATCAGTAAAAATTTCACACTTGGCTCCATATAAATGGTGTCTCCAAATCTTCAAAGCAAAGATTATGGCAGCCAATTCTAAATCATAGGTCGGGTAATTTCTCTCATGATTCTTCAGTTGCCTAGATGCATAAGCTATAACTTTCCCATGTTGCATCAACACACATCCCAACCCCTGATGCGACGCATCACTATAGACCACAAATCCTTCATCACCAGATGGAAGCACTAATACTGGGGCAGTAGTCAGTTTTTCTTTCAACAGTTGAAAACTTCTCTCACACTCCTCTGACCACTTAAACTTTTCATCTTTCCTGGTCAATTTAGTCAAAGGTCTAGCAATCATAGAAAAATTTTGAATAAATCTCCTACAATAACCAGCCAATCCCAAAAAGCTTCTAATTTCAGTTACATTTGTGGGTCTCTCCCAAGTCGACACTGCTTCTACTTTTTGTGGGTAAACTGATATTCCCTCTCCCGACACAACATGCCCCAAGAAGGATATTTCATTCAACCAAAATTCACATTTAGAGAATTTCGCATATAATTTCTCCTTCCTCAGAATCTCCAACACTATCTCTAAATGTCGCATATGCTCCTATTCATTCTTAGAATATACTAAAATATCATCAATAAACACAATTACAAATCTGTCCAAGAATGGTTTAAACACCCGGTTCATAAGATCCATAAATGTCGCAGGAGCATTGGTCAACCCAAAAGGCATCACTAAGAACTCATAATGACCATAGCGTGTCCTAAAAGCAGTTTTAGGCACGTCCCCTTCTTTTATCCTCAATTGATGATATCCCGACCTTAGGTCTATCTTAGAGAACACTCTAGCTCCCTGTAATTGTTCGAATAGGTCATCTATCCTGAGTAAAGGATATCTATTTTTGATTGTGATCTTATTTAATTGTCTATAATCAATACACAACCTCAATGTCCCATCCTTCTTCTTGACAAATAACACAGGGGCTCCCCAGGGTGATGTACTAGGTTGGATAAACTGTTTATCTAGCAACTCCTGAAGCTGAACTTTCAACTCTCTCAATTCAGCTGGTGCCATTCTATAGGGTGCTATGGATATGGGTACTGATCCTGGAATCACTTCAATAGAAAATTCGATCTCCCTATTGGAAGGCAATCCAGACAACTCCTCAGGGAATACATCAGAAAAATCTTTTGCCACAGAGATTTCTTCTAACTGTCTACCCTCTTTGCTAGAATCCACCACATATGCTAAATACCCCTCACAACCCTTCCTCAACCATTTACTAGCAGTTAAGGCAGAAATCAGACAATTAACAAGTATTTTACGTTCTCCCTGAAAATTAAACTCCTCCTGCCCGAGTATCCTGAACACCACATTTTTCTTAAAACAATCTACCCATGCATGACATGCAGATAGCCAATTCATCCCTAGAATCACATCAAAATCTGTCATATCTAAAGGCAATAAATCAACCTCAAATTCTCGGTCAGCAATATTAATCACACAACTTTGATAAATTGTTCTGATAATAACCCTATCTCCAGTAGGAACCTCAACAATAATGGCATGCATCAAAGGACTAGCACTGACATCAATAGACTTCATATAACTACTAGATGCAAAAGAATGGGTTGCACCAGGATCAATCAATAATCTAGCAGCCCTACCAAGGATAGATATCATACCCATAACAACATTAGGAGTGGCTTGTGCATCCTGCTGGGTCAATGCATAGACTCTACCATCTCTGGAATAAATCTGACTGCCACGTCCTCGCTCTGCTACAGATCCTCGACCTCTACCCCGAACACTTCCTGATCCGCTGCCTCTCTCCATCGGTCTTCTCCTGACACTTCCAATGCTTGCTTCAACTGACTTCCCCGCTGGACAATCTGCAGCAACATGTCCTCCCTCACCACATACAAAGCATATCTGTGTAGGGCAGTTCCGAGATAAATGCCCCATCTGATTACATGTAAAGCAAACCCTTGACTCCCGATCATAAATCAGATTTCCACTTCCCCTTGGTGGCATATTCATTCCTCTACCATAACTCCTAATCCCCATAGCCTGTCTCCCAAATTGAGGGGTCCCACTGGTATTACTCTGAGCTACTGAAGTAACAGATCTTGCTTGCCTCTGAGTCTGCCCTACCGTTCCTTGTGACAAAGAACGCCCCCTTTGGGGTGGTCTCCCACCCTGTACAGCCATACTGCTACCACCTCTAGATCCCTCAAATCTAGTTCTCTTCAACCAATCCCTCCTACCTTTAAACTCTATTAAATCTCTCTCAATCTGCAATGCTTTATCTACCAGTACAGCATAATTTCCTATGCCCATGTAAGAGAGTTTAAAACGAATTTCATAGTGTAATCCGTCTAAAAATCTCTTGCATTTTCTTTCCTCCGTATTCACGAACTCGGGTACAAATCTTGACAGAGCTACAAATTTACTATCATATTCAAGCACCGACAAATTTCCCTGTTTTAGGTGGATAAATTCTCTTTCTTGTTGTGCCCGAAAAGAATCTGGAAAATACTTTGCAAAGAATTCATCCTTAAATTTATTCCAAGTCAAAGGTTGATCTATTCGTGTACTCATTCTGGGCAAAATATCCCTCTACCATTGAGAAGCCTCACCCTCTAGCATAAACGAAGCAAAGGCAACCTTCTGTTTATCAGACACCGGTAAGACCTCAAAATATTTTTCCACATGCTCAATCCACTGTTCAGCTTCCACCGGATTTACAGATCCTTTAAATGACTGAGGTTTAAACTTAAGAAACCTCACAAAACAATCCCCTTGCATTTCATTTACAAATACCCCTCCATCAGGAACCTCTTGCCTCACTACCTCTGGTTCTCTTCCATTCCTTTCCTCTAATATTCTTTGCAAATTAGCAGCCCGTTCTTCGGTTGCATTTATTCTCTCTAAAGCACGGTTAAGAGCATCTTGCAATTCATCATTTCTACTTTTAGATACTTCCCCAGCTCTACTCGTACCAGCTGCACTATCACCATGTTCCCTTGCGGGAACCACCGACTCGACTTCTTCCTCTACTTCAGTCCTCCTAAAAATTGGGGGTCTACTACGTCCCCTCTGATTTTGAACTCTACCTCTAGTTCTCGCACGACCACGTGTCATCCTCAGACTCTGCATTTAAGAATATTATTTATTTAGATCTTCCACTTTTTAGGTTCTCATGCAGTCTACAGAATCTTAAAACCTAATGCTCTGATACCAAAATTGTAACGACCCATCCCAGGCTGGCCACCCCTGGACGGTGTCATCACATTTTGAAAATCCAAGCACGACACATATATGCAACAATAAATATAATACTACTAGATTTTTTTTTCTTTTAACAGGAGAGGTAAACAAATCTGATATTCACTTAAACATAAAATACATAAATGCATGAATATTTACAATAAAATTTTTACAAGTCTTTAACTCGATTGTCTGAGGATATTAACACGTACTTGGCTTACAGAAAAAGATCTCGATTGATTCTCAACCCACCAGACTATTTATCTTGACTGCTACCTGAAATTATTGAACAGTGAGGAGTGAGCTTCACAAGCTCAGCGAATTAAATTTACTAAAAGTATTCCAAATTCCATCAATAATCCTTTAATATTAAAAATTATTTTTCGCATAACCTGATGATAACTTTCTACTATCAATCTCTTCTTCTCAATCATTGGTTCACCTTAAGACTATCAATTATTTCCTAATTACCTCGTAATGAGGTTCATATCAAAAAGTCTATCATTTAGATAAGTCTTATCACTGTCTTTTTATATGAAACTCAACCTTCTATAATTAAATTCACAAAAAGTATCACATCTCAGCATTTCAAATAATGCAACGATAATTAAAACAGATGCAAATGCATGAATGATTATGATGGGAACGTCTTCCCACCTGTCGACAGGTTATTATTATCTTAGACTGGCTGTCCTCCCGGTTCTTTTATTCTCATCAGATCGGCTGCCTTCCCGGTTAATTCCAGCATATACCGGCTGTCACAGTTTTCACTTTTCATCCCAGCATATACCGGCTGTCACGGTTTTCACTTTTCATCCCAGCATATGCCGGCTGTCACGGTTTTTATTTTTCATCCCAGCATATACCGGCTGTCACGGTTATTTCATTAGACCGGTTGCCTTCCCGGTTCTTTCGGTTATATTATTAAATGCATACGCGCATGAACAATGATATGAAACAGTAATATAAACAGTAATATAAAAACAATATAAAGATTCAAACTACTTAATTTGGCTATCCTGATTATCCACAAATTTTATATAACAAAGTTTCTTTAAAAATTTCTTACATCCAATCATCCTGATTTTTATCAGATTATATAAAAATTCTACTAAATTCTTCTCTTCCCAAATCACATCAAATAATCAATTAAAGTCTGTCAAGATCCACTAAATTTCATCTCATCATAACTCGTATTAAAACATCAATATATCTCATCAATAATTTATTTATTGCTTTTATTCTCAAATAAACTTATGATTTCTAAAAATATCATCTCTCACCGAAAAATATTTCTACATGTCTAAATTTTCTATCATACCCATAAATCAATTTTTCATCTATCACCCAAGCATACTTAAATAATTAAAATTAATATTATCACCAAATAATTGATTTTTCATTTAGACTACTTAAAGTAAATCCAACTCACCACGTAGCAATTTAAAGCTACTCGTGGGCCACCTCTTTGCCTTTCCCGGTCTTCTTCGAATTTTCTCCCGATTGTTGACTACCAACACCTGACATAATATTGGAATTTAAATTTCTAATTATTTCTTAAATTCATCGTAAACCACTCCCTATGAAAATTCCCACTTTGAGTTCCGGGAATTTAATATACGCTAAAAATTCAAAAATAAATATTATGCTATTATCTCATAATACTGATAGCTTCTCATTATCCTCTATGAAATTCCATAGAAAATCCTTTCAAAATTTTGCTCTTTTGACTTTTCTTTGAACTCCCAAGTGTTTTGAGAAAAACTGAATAATTACATGAAGCTAACCAAAATTCTTCGCGTACTCTGCTTGAACCTATTGTACATATTTATAGAGGAGAGCTTGGGGCTGAAAACTTCAGCAGCCCCTCTCATATTGATTTCCGTGATTGGGAGAGTGGGAGGTGGCATGATAATTGCCAAAAAGAATGATGACTAAGAAACATAATAATTACACTTTCTCTCCACTTCCACACTAAGCTACAAAATGAAATAATAAAAAAACACAATAATTGTCTTTTGAAAACACTCACTCGGTTGGCAGCCCACGAGTTCACTGTTCACATTTGACTTTTTTTTTTTTTTTTTTTTTTTTTACTTTTCAACCTTTGTCTCCTTCCAATCTCATTCAGCCTTCTGGGATTTAACTCTTTGTCATATTGATAAAACTATACACTTATCCAACTTTTTAAAATACGGATATTACAATATATCAATTAATGATTTTAAATTGTATATAATTAAGATTAATTTTAATAAAATATCATATGATTTATCTCACTTTTCACTTAAATCATCGGGGTTTTTATTTAGCATAACTTTGATACCCTAAAATGGACATCACGAGACAAACTTATCAGGAGATGACAAAAGTAATTAAAAAAGTTTTAAATTTGTATTATCTCCGCCCCATGTATATTGGTATATATGAGTTTTTTTCTAAAGCAGGGATAGTTTAAAATCTTATTTCTTAAAACATGGTTGTTTTAAACTTATTTTCCATAACATGGTACTTTTTTGCACTTGTCATAGTTTTTTCGAGATAAATTCATACCAGACCCTTAAAGTTTGTTTTAATTATGTTGACTATCTTTCTACTTTAAAAAATTAGAAATACAACCCACCTCATTTTCAGCTCTTCAACATTTCTTTCTCTCTCTAAAAACCTAGACACAAAAGTCCTCGCTATTCTCTTTAAAAATTCTACAATTTCTTACATGATTTCATTCAATTAGCTTTCAATCATCAAAACTCATCATATAAACTTTTTTTTTTTGGTGTTCCCCAAGATCAAAACACAAAGTTTTGAAGATTTGGTATGCTTTTGTAACAACCCATCTCGGGTTGGTCACTCCCAAGACAGTGTCATCATATTTTGAGAATCCCAGCACGACACATATATGCAACATTAAAGACACATATATGTCATAGTAAAAATTTACTAACTGCAATTATTTACATCAAATCATCAACCCTTAACAGCGGAGATACATCATTTAGATCTCAATTGAATAGTATATTAAAACATATTATGCATGAATATTTACAAATATTTTTTTTTCAAGTGTGTCTGAGGATATAGACCACGTGGCTTATAGAAAATGATTTAGTCTGAATCTTCGTTCACAACTCTGTTTGTCATGTCCGCTACCTGAAATCGTTGTATAATGAGGGATGAGCTTCACAACCTTAGTGAATTAAATTTACTAAAAGTATTCAATCATTTATATTTCATAAAATTTGATAATAGCATTCTACTATCACTACACACATCATAAGCCTCATTCTTTATCAATCTCTTCTTATATATATATATATATATATATATATATTCATCTTAAGACCCTCCATTATATCTATATTTACTTCGTTATGAAGTTCACAGCATATAGTCTACCATTTAGATAGTTTTATCATATCATACTTCCATATTTCTTTCTCACCATAATTGTCTCTGTGTGAAACTCATTCATCTATAAATAAATTTACAATAAAAATCAACACTTCAGCATTTCAGTAATGTAATCAATATTTAAAGCAGATACAATGTAAGAATTATTATTAGGGAACATCTTCACACATATCGACATGTTTTTATCTTAGATCGGCTTCCTTCCTGGTTCTTTTATTTTATTTAGATTGGTCCCTTTCCGGTTCTTTTATTTCCTTTATATACCGGTTGTCACGGTTTTAATTTATTTCCAGCATATACCAACTGTTATGGTTTTTCATTTAGACCGACTCTTCTCGGTTCTTTTATTTCATTTAGACCGACCCCTTCCTGATTCTTTTATTTCATGTATATGCATACGAATAATGGTATAAAATATGCATATGAACCAATATATAAAAACAAACACAAATTCAAATATTTAAATTAGCTATCCTGATTATTCTCAAATTATTATAAAAAAATATTTCGACTAAATTTCTCTCATCATAGATCATATTAAATCATCAAGTATAACTCATCAAAAATTTCATTTATCACCTTCATTATTAAATCGACTCACTATTCCAATAATATTACTTCTCATGTATTAAATTTCTACATATCAATTATACTTATTATACCTATCATACAACTTTCATCTACCACCAAAGCATAAGTTAATAATTTATTCTAATATTATCACTATATATTTCATATTTATCTAGATTATTTAAAGTAAATCTAACTCACCACGTAGCACTTAAAGTTACCCGTGGATCACCTAATTGTCTTTCCTGCACCTCTCAGTAATTTTCTCTGGTTACTGATCGTCAACACCTAACATAATATTCATATTAAATTCTAATTTATTCTTCAATTCTTCCAAAATTCACACCCTTTGAAAATTCCCACTTTGAATTTCGGAAATTTCATGTATGCTAAAATTTAAAAATAAACTTCACGTTATTACCTTCTGTTTTTCTTAGAGCTTCCTGTGATTCTCTATGAAATTCTCCTGTAAACTCCTTCAAAATTTTAATCTTTCAACCTTTCTATTGGTCCCCAAGTGTTTAAAGAAATATAATAGTTTAGATTTGAGTTTGAAGAAAACCAAACAAGATTTGATAAAACTAATAAAACAATTCGATATTTAAAACAATTAAAGCGACACCGTCACCGTTTCAAAGTTAACAGCTATATATCATGGCAAAGTTGCAAAATATTGCAACAGCTGGACTTCTAAGTGTTGCACAAAATTGTGGGTTTTCTTTTTCTTTTTATTTTTCTTTACACCACCACGCGTCCACCTTTTTTTTTTAATTGTTTTGTAAAAATTAAATCTTTCGCATATATATATATATATATATATATTATTTTAACTCCATGTCATATTTATCAGATTAATTTTTTACTCTTTCTTTATGAATACAGTATTACAGCTCTCTCCCTAAAAAACGTAATTTTCTCTCTCCTCGTGTTTTTGCTCAGAAATATGCTCAAATCTTCCATCTTTTTCTACAAAATCTCATAATCTTCCATACCTAACCCAACACAGTTAGCTATTTTAGATTTTTGTTAAAGAATGAGAAAAATGATTGTTTGGGAGCTAAGAAAATAGAGGAAGAATTTGAGGCTGTTTAGCAACCGAGAAAATCCGAAAAAAATTCTCTTTGCAGAATTATTTATCTCTATAGAAACGAGAATAAGAAAATCCTATGATGATTTAAAAGAAAAAAACTATACTTTTGTTATTTCTTTGAGATTTTGGTTGAAGAAGAAAATTCCTCCTCGCATTTTCTTAGCTTCCAAACACTCATTTTTCCCCGGTTAATTTTCACATAATCTAATATGAGTCAAATTTGCAATTCACCAATAGTATGTATCTGAAACTCTTTGTTGTTATTTCAGAGGATAGTTATTTGGTCTTATCAAGTGAGTTGTGAGTAGAAGATCAAGTAATTTCAATTGAAATCACTGCTGAAGATCAAGAGAATTGATCCTGATGTAACCGATAATGATGCTGTCAATGAATACCGAAATCCTTGCTGAAGTTTAGGGATGAAGAGATATAGTTATGAGGACTTCAAATTGTATAGCTGTATAGAAGTTTGAATTAGAATGTTTAAACATTGTTGATAATTAGAAAATCATTTGTAAATGTGTTTATATATACTGCATGTAAGCTGTAAGCAAAACAACAACATAAATCTTTCAAACACTTTCTCTATTCTATTACTTTACATGGTATCAGATTAGGAGTAAAAAGACCAACATCTAAGCCATGTCTTCCTCATCTCCAATTTCCTCTACTACCACCAATAACCAACACTCACAATCTCCCTCTGTCATCACTATGTCTAATGTGGTCACTATCAAACTAAATCCCGATAATTACATTCTTTGGAAAGCATAAATGGTGCATTACTTTTGTGATCAGGACCTCTTTGGATACCTTGATGATACCATGCCCAAGCCTCCCCAAACCATCTATGTATCTCATCCTGATAGTAGTGTTATATCTGAAACACCAAATCCTGCTTACTCTAACTGGATGCGCCAGGATAATCTTATTCTCAGTACACTACTGTCCTCCCTCACTGAAGGGGTACTTGCTCAGGTAGTAAATTATACTACTTACTATGTTGTTTGGCATGCACTAGATGAAAATTTGTCCTCAAGGTCTCGTGCAAGGATTGTGCAAATTCAAACACAGCTTGCAACTGCAACAAAAGGCAGCAAATCTGCCACCAAATATTTTATTTTCATTAAGAAACTCACTGATGAATTAGCTATTGCAGGATAACCTATGACTTGTGAAGATCTTATCACTTATATGCTAGCAGGATTCAGTCACGAATATGATAGCTTTGTAGCCTCAATTTCTGCTCGCACCGACAAGGTTACAATGGAAGAAATTTACTCTCTTTTGCTAACAACAAAGGCTCGTCTTTCTCAACATCAGCTTTTATCTCCAGTTCAACCACCGTCTGCCAATGTTGCACAAAGACAATATCAAGACTCTACAAATCGAGGAATAGATGGTCCTCGAGGGAGAGGGCATGGATATCATGGTGGTTTCAATACTACTTATCGTAACACTGATCAGAACTCCTTAATATGTTAGGTTTGTAATAAACCAAGCCACTCGGCACGCACATGCTATCATCATTTTAATCTTTCTTATCAAGATTCAAAACCAGAAAATAAACAAGCCATGGTCATTGCTCCTACTGGACATTGGGAAACTAAATGGCATGCAGATACCGGTGCAATGCACCATGTGACCAATGATCTCAACAATCTGAATCTCAGAAATGATGATTATCATGGTACAAATCATGTTCAAGTAGAAAATGGCCAAGGTCTGCAAATCTCTAAAACTGGCTCCATTAAACTTTCCATTACTAATTCTGTTCTTAATCAAGTTCTTCTTGTCCCATAAATTCAAAAAAAATTATTATCTATTCAAAATTTTTGTTTTGACAACCATGTTTATTTCAAATTTCATGACCAATTCTTTCTTGTGAAGGATTACTCGGGGAAGGTCCATCATCAAGGCCATCTTAGTGATGGAATCTATCAATTTATGTCCAAATCACATTGACCACAAGCTCTCTCACCTGTAAGTGTATCTCTTCGTGAATGGCATCGTTACCTTGGGCATGCATCCACACCCGTTGTCAACAAAGTTCTTTCATGCATCAATTTTTCAACAAAAAGCAATAAAAAGCACTATGTGTGCCCTGAATGTCAGATGGCTAAAAGCCATGACTTGTCATTTAAGTACTCTACTCATGTTTCTTCATATCCTCTAGATTTAATTTTTAGTGATGCATGAGGACCAACATCCGTGGCTTCTACCACTGGTGCCAAATATTATGTTAGTTTTTTTGATGATTATTCAAAGTTTGTTTGGTTATTTCCAGTGAACTTCAAATCTGAAGTTGAATCAATCTTTCTTCAGTTTCAAGACTATGTTGAAAAACACTTTGAACGAAAAATAAAATCTGTCCAGTCTGATTGGGGTGGAGAATTTCGCCGCTTGAACACTTATTTTACACAAACTGGAATTAATCATCGACTAGTATGCCCATATACTTATCAACAAAATGGTTCTATTGAGCGTAAACATCGACACATTGTCGAAGTTGGATTAAGCGTGTTAACACACTCAAACTTACCAATGCTTTACTGGGAAGATGCTTTTCAAATAGCTACATTTGTTATTAATAGACTACCAATGCCTATTTTGAAGCAAAAATCTCCCTATGAAATTCTATATATTCGCATGCCTGGTTTTTCTTTTATGCGTGTTTTTGGCTTTGCATGTTGGCCTAACCTAAGATCTTACAATGCAAACAAACTAAATTTCCGCTAAAAAAAACATGCATATTCATTGGCTATAGTCTCTGTCATCAAGAGTACAAGTGCCTTGATCCTTCTACTGGAAAGATTTATGTCTCATGACATGTGGTTTTCGATGAGACACTATTTCCATACACCAAATAAAATACTTCCAACCCTCTCAGTGGCAATTTGTTCCCCTTCCTCTTAATATCAATGTCTCACCTCCTTTCAGCTCCACAGATTTACAATCTAACCATATTCCTATTAGAACAGAAGTTGTACCTTGCTTGTCTCTTTCTACAAGTCCAGATGAGGATATCAATCCACAATCTACTACAGATCAGCTTCAAATCACAGAGCTCTCATCGGTTTTGCCATCTCATAGCAGTGTTTCAAGTCTTGTGACAAACAATCATCTTATGACAACAAGATCAAAGAACAATATTCACAAACCTCGCAAGAAATCAAATGACTATGTTAGGCATCCACTACCTCGAGCATTGCTAGCCGAAAGTTCCATCACTACTGTAGAACCGAGCTCTTATACTGAAACATCAAAATCAATTCTTTGGCGAGAAGCTATGAACAAAGAATTTAATGCATTGCTGCAAAATGGTACTTGGTCCTTAGTTCCACACTTACCAAGTACAAATATTGTGGGATGTTGTTGGGTTTACCGAATTAAAAGAAAAGTTGATGGGACTATTGAGTGTCATAAAGCTCGCCAAAGGTGAAATTGATTTTTCAGAAACATTTAGCTCAGTTATTAAGCATGCCACAATTAGATTGGTTCTTTCAATTGCAGTTTCTCATGATTGGCTCATTCAAAAAATTGATGTGCAAAATGCATTTTTTAACGATGATCTTCAAGAATAAGTTTTTATGATTTAACTATAAGGTTACATTCAACCTCAATTTCCAAGTCATGTCTGTAAGTTATATAAATCACTATATGGTCAGCGACAAGCTCCCCAAGCTTGGTTTTCTAAATTTTCAAACAAGTTAAAGTCATTACACTTCCATGAAAGCAAAGCTGATACTTCACTATTTGTTCTTAAAACAAAAACAACAACTGTTTATGTTTTAATATATGTGGATGACATATTAATCACTGGATCAAGTTCGACTACTATCAACCGAGTAATTCATTGCTTAAAGGAAGCATTTGCTATCAAAGAATTAGGCCCTTTTAACTTTTTCCTTGGTGTAGAAGCAATTAGATGCTGTGAAGGTCTTTATCTTACTCAACGCAAATATATAGTGGATTTGCTCAAAAAGAACAACATGGATCAGGCAAAACCATGCAGTAACCCGATGGCTTCCACTTGCAATCTCACTTCCATAGATGGAAAACCATGTGCTGATGCAAGCCTTTACAAAAGTATTATCGACAGCATGCAATATCTTACATTTACACGGCCTGATTTGGCTTTTGCAATCCACAAAGTCAGCAAGTTTATGCATAATCCTCTTGAATCACATTGGCAAGCCGTAAAGCGAATACTTCACTACCTTAAATATTCGGTTTCAAGAGGCTTGTTACTCTCTAAAGCTGCAGACTTCAAACTTCATGCATTCTCAAACTCGGATTGGGCAACAGATTGGGATGATAGAAGATCTGTGGGTGCTTATTGTATTTATCAGGGTCCTAACTTGATCTCCTGGAGCTGTAAACAGCAGCCAACAATGGCTCGTAGCAGCACTAAGGCTGAATACAAGGCACTGGCAAACACAACAGCCGAGCTAATGTGGATCAAGTCAATTCTAACTGAACTCAAAATTTCTACTCGACAACCACCTGTTCATTGGTGTGACAACATTGGTTCCACTTATCTCACATCCAATCATGTGTTTCATGCAAGAACGAAACATATAGAGATTGAATTTCATTTTGTTCGAGATTAAGTCTACTGCAAACAATTAATAGTTTAGTTCATCTATAGTCGTGATCAGTTAGCAGATGCACTAACAAAACTATTACCACCAAAGAAGTTCCGAGATGTTCAATCCAATCTGAATGTTCGTGATCTCCCCTTCAGATTGAGGGGGCGTGTAGAAGATCAAGAGAATTGATCTTGTTGTAACCGATAATGATGCAGACAATGAATACCGAAATCCTTACTGAAGTTTAGAGATGAGATATGATTCTGAGGACTTCAAATTGTATAGTTGTATAAAAGTTTGAATTAGAATATTTAAACTTTGCTGATAATTAGGAAATTAGTTGTAAATGTGTTTATATATACTGCATGTAAGCTACAAGCAAAACAGCATCATAAATCTTTCAAACACTTTCTCTCTTCTATTACTTTACAAAATGGTAGTCAAAGGGACAAGGTATTACTTTTAACTTTAGTTCTTTCCAATTAACTGGTAATATTCTTCAAAGTACTTAGTTTTATGGATTTTTGTATTCTCAAGTTTTTGAAGTATGGACACTAATGCATTCACGTTCTATATTGGTGCTTCTTTACTGTTTGTTACAAAATGAGAAGAGTAAGGACTTGTGTGTTTGGTTTTTTTAGTGAGAGAAAAAATGTTGAAGATGAACTGAAAATGGGATGTGTTACGTTTTTAATTTTTTAAAGTAGAAGAAAAATTAGTGTAATGAAAACAAACTTCAAGAGTGTGATATAAATTTATTTATAAAAAATTATGATATGTGACAAAGAGTGTCATGTTTTGAGAAATAAATTTACAACTATATTGTTTTGAGAAATAAGATTTTAAATTACCATTGTTTTGAGAAAAACTCTGGTATATATAGAGTAATAATTAATGTCACAACTCATTAAATTATAACGTATTTTAAAAAAAAATACCTTATTTAATAATTAAATTTAATGGTAGAGTTGTCTAGAAAATCTATATTTAAAGGTGATTTAAGAAATTAAACTAAAATTCAACTTTGATTTTATAAAATATTTAACTTAATTTTTTAAAATATTTAATTTTAACTTTTCAAAACGAATAAACAATATGAAACATTCAAAAATATAATTCTTGCTAAGACGTATGAAACGAAGGAGTAGGGGTGAGCATGGAACCCGGTTAACCCACAAACCCGATCAAAACCGATATAATGGGTTGGGTTGGGTTGTGTCTTTTTAGAGATTGGGTTGAGTTTGGTTGAAAATTTTTTGAACCCAGTAGGTTGGGTTGGGTCATGGGTTCAAAATTTTCAACCCAACCCAAACTGGTAACCCGATCAAATATATAATTATATATTTTATATTTATTGAATATAAAATAGTGTATAAATATTTATAGTATAATTGTAAAATATATAATCATAAAATGTTCATTCTAATTATTACTAGTGTGTAAAATTATACATAGCAAATACTCCAATGTCCAAACAAGTCTCATATTTTCCAATTACCCAGATTTACACTAGAAACAAATACTGATTTCGAGTTATGAAATAGTTTTCATAATTATTCTTAAGTATAACTTCAATCAGAATAAATTGATGCACAATTAACTTATGCTAACAAAATTTTGATTTCTTGTACCGTTGTAACTATAAAATAAACATAGAAATTAACACTAACCTACAAGATTCCAGTCGGGATCAACGTATGGAGATAAACTTATATTTCAAAAAGATGTACCATAATGTTGATAGAAGAAATGCTGAATGTATGATAAAGCTTAGTAATACCAACTTGCTGGAAGTCTTTCATGCAAACATTATTAAACCATTCAATTTCCCTTTCTGTGACCTTTTAAGAGTCCTCATGTCGCTTCCAAGTGTGTTAAAGCATAGCCCAAAAATTAGATCGATTAGTGAGAAAGCACTAGCATGGCCAACAAATGCTGAGTTACTAAAATATATTATTAGCAACTGTCTATAAATCCAGATTTTCTTCGTAATTGAACAGTTTTCTAAAGTAAGTTAAATTCATATCAACTAAAGCAGTTCCTAGTGCAACATTCAGATGAAGATTGTGTTTTTCAATATAACAATGAATCCATATTTTAACATCAAGGGCTCCAGGTTGTGAGCATGCAGATAAGCAATTGACCATGGTCACTTCATCAGGCTCTATATTACTCGCTTGTATTTCATGAAACAATGTCAAAACATCATTACCAAGTTTGACTTCAACGTAGCCTCCAATTATAGCATTCCATGACACAACATATTTCTCTTGCATGTCATCAAAAAACTTCTTAGTAGTATCCAAAAAACCAAATTTAGCATAGCCTACAACCATTATAGTTCACGAGACAATTTTTCTCTTTTCCATGTTATCAAATATTCTTTGTGCTGTCAGACACACGTATTTTACTTGTAATATGAATTGATTTAGTTTTGGATTTAATAGAATATTTTTTTTTTTTTATGTAATATGTATGGTTTAATTATTTATAAAAAAATATATCAACCCGGTGACTCAAACCGACCCAGATCGATTAGAATGGGTTGGGTTGGGTTGAGGTTGGATGGATTAATGGGTTGGGTTGGGTTGAGGTTTTTTCAACCCGGTATGAATGGGTTGGGTTGAAATTTTAGGATAACCCAACCCAAACCAACTCATGCTCACCCTTACGAAGGAGTATCATTTTGGTACCCAAAAATAGAAATCACGTGACAGACGTAACAGGTGACCAAAAAAAAAAAAGCAGAGAGTTAAATTGAAAACCGTTAAATCACAGGTTTACCATTATAATTTTGAAAAAATTAACTAAGGAGTATCACTTTGGTACCCTAAAATAGAAATCACATGACAGACTTAAATGGTGACAGAAAAATATCAGAGAATTAAATTGAAAACCGTTAAATCACAAGTTTGCCATTATAATTCTGAAAAAAATTAACTAAGGGAGAAACAGTCGTCGACAGCAGGGTTCGAACCTGCGCGGGCGAAGCCCAACAGATTTCAAGTCTGTCTCCTTAACCACTCGGACATATCGACCTTGTTGTGTTCTCTGTCACAAAATAATATATATATTTATTTTATGCTTAGACAGTTTTCTCTTTCTTTCTGCAAGGTTTCTTTTTGAAGGTAACTGAAGTTAAACCCAAACAAGAGGCAAAGAATTTGAGTAGAAGTGTTCACTATTGAAAATATTTGAGGATCTCTAATTTATAATGCAATCTGCACACCTAAATCATGTATAGCTTGTTATTTGTATACAACAACTTTGGCTTAACTGTATTAGCATAGCATTGAGTTGTGAACAAATACATTTTCATAATATCACGTGTAACAATGGTAAAAACAATTATAAGCTTTAAGACCATAGAGTCAAATCAATTTTTCTCACCTTTTTTATCTTCATGTCTCCATTTAAAGAGTAATTTTTTCATATGTTAAGTTTAAGTTTAATTAGGTTCGATTAATCATAACGTGTCACGTTAGTTTTCACTCCACACATTTATTAATATGTCACGTTATAATTTATCAGATCTACTGAACTATGCAAGAATTTCTCCCATGTAAGTCTTACTTTACACATTTAATTTTTTTTAATAAATGAAACACCCCAGAAAAGAAACAAGAAAAAAAAGGGCCTTATTTTGCTGAGTATGAGAAAAACGGTGCGTTTAGTACTTCGCTGGGTAACCTGAGATGCTTCTTCTAACAAAGAAGTATAAACAACCTCACTCTTTTAGTAAAACAAACATGAGTTTGATTGGTCATCTTCTCCCTCCACACCCTTCACCCCCCAAACCATTCAAGACCACAGCCTCTCATCATCTCCGAAATCCGATACCCTCTTCACAGAATTACAACTCATAACCAATTTTCTTATCCAATCTACTCTCCTTAGCTCTTACTGTATCCTTGAACTCTCCATTACCTTCCTTTGCAATCCCTTCTCTCAACTCTCCTCAGTCTCATTCTCTCCCTTCCACCACCCCATTTGCTCAGTCCAAGTTCTTGCAGACTGGACTAGAAAATGGGTTAGTGCTAATTTTTTTTATTTTTTTTGGGGTTTACTCTTCTTTTTTCCGCATCTAGTGTAGTTTATTTTGTTGTTGATAATTTTATCTCTGTTTATGTAACGTTTTTTTTGTTTGCAGGAAAATTAGGCCTTGCCCATCAACCAATCCCGGTTGTGTGTCGACGAATCCAAAGTCGTCATCTTTTGCATTCCCATGGACGATTCCTGAGAATGCTACAGAGGATGCAATTAAGGTTTTGAAGATAGATACTACGTATATACATTGCTGCATTTGGCTAAAAAAATTCTTTATTGTGGATTAAGGTTTGGTTTTGAATTTTATTACAGAAACTGCAGGAAGCAATTCTAGAGACGCAGAAAAATGCAAAGATTTAGGTCGTTGAAGATACCTCAAATGGTAGTTAGACTTAATTCCATTCAATTTGAAAGAAAAAGAAATGCTAATACACACATAAATAATGTATGTGAACTAAATTTACTTTGCTTTGATGTGGATCAAAGGAAAATTAAGGTCTGAAGGAGAAGAGGGAAAATAACCAGCCAAAGCATAATTTTGAACTTATTTGTCTATTAATTTTGTATGTGCTAATAGTTGCATTGGTTAGTGATTTTCTATCCCCAAGACTTCTTCTGATAATGGAAAAAAATTCAGGCCAATATTTACAAGCTGAGGTTGATGGAGGGTTTGGCCAGGACATTCTAGAGTTTCTGGTGAAAGGAGATGTGGTTTCTTATAGGTGTATGGCCGCGAAAGTAATGTACATATACCCTTTCACAACAGCTTTGGGGGATTCAAAGGGACAGGAAGAGAGAATGAAGAAGATTATAGACCAACTAGGCTGGCACGCTCCGAGTTTTGATTCAATGGATTAGACCATTAGACTAATCAACTATTGCCTGTAAACAAGAATTAATAGATCAAATCCTTCTTGTATAATACATTAATAAAACTTTCATCCTTATTTATCTATCAAGTATTGATGTAATGTTATTACATTGTACTGCTCGATGGTCAGAATATTATAGCAGAGATTTGCACGAGCTCTGAATGTATGTACTACTTCTTTAGCCATCATTGCTTAGTGAACTTTAAAAATTTTCTTATGTAAAATGTTTACTATCTAACCATTTAATCTACCCAAATCCTCAGTTACCTTTAGGATCATCAGAATTTGGAACATTTTGTTTTTACAGATCAAAAACTATACATGACACTTTGATTGTTTGTGGTTATTTCAATCGCACATACATTTGCAACTTTGCATTTTGAATAAATTTATAGATCAGATTGGTTACAAGGCATCTAATATGACATTTCATTAGTTCATAGCGACTATAGGTCTCCCCTTCAGTTTTTCCAGTTGGAAAAAGAAAAGGAAAAAGGGATACATGTTTGTTTTATTCGTGCGCCGATAGTGTGCCTTTGTAAAACAATTCGTTCTGGTATTCATCCCTCTTATGCTTCATTTTTCTGTGATGGATTAAAAGGGACTCTTCTGTCTAAGCTTGCTATATAGTTACTATTAAATAAGGCATAAATCAAAATTTTCTATTTTATGTAATTGCTTTCCTAATTTAGATTGTGTATTAGCTTGATTTTAGGGTTTCTCTAGAATCAAGCTCTATAAATACCATTGTAACCATAGAGATGATATACAATGAAAATGTGAATTCTTCTTTTCAATATGGTATCAGAGCCGAATTGAAACGATCCGAAACAAATCTCTCAAAAAAAAGGGGAGGGAGAAACCCTAAACCCAGAAATCCCTCAGCCGCAACATAGAAACAAGAAGAAAAAAAAAATCAAAGCTCACTGTCGAACCAGCTTATCCGCCGCCGAACCAGATCCACCGCCGAACCAGCTTATCCGCCGCCAAACCAAATCCGTCGATTCTGCCCAACCACCGCCAATTCTGCATCACGCAACTTGCTTCCGACGGTATCCTCTCTCTATCGCTCTTGATTCCAGAAAAACAGAAGAAAAAAAAATGAGTGAAAAAAATATCCGTTCCAGTTGTGGTTCAGTCAGAAGATGTATTTAATGCCGGAATCACCCTCACCGAATCCAATTATGATATATGGTCCCAACTTATGGAAATGCAAATTGTTGAAAGAGACAAGATCTCGTATATTTGTGGCAAAACTAAGCCACCTGTCGAATCTGATGAAGGCTATGAAAAATGGTATGCTGAAAATCAGAAGGTCAAACGATGGTTGCTGATGTCTATGTCTCCAGATATTATGAGGCATTATTTACGCTTACCCACTGCCTATGAAATCTGGACTGCCTTGTCCACAGTGTTTTATGATGGAAATGATGAGTTGTAGGCCTTTACTCTAAATCAAAAAGCTTTTTCTGCAAGACTAAATGGACGAATGCTCTCTGTGTATTACGGAGAATTAATTGAAATTTTTCGAGAGTTGGACCATCGTGATAAGGTAGTTATGAAAAATCCAGACGATGTCAAAACCTATTGTTAGTCTGTTGAACAACTACGGGTTCACATCTTTCTTGCTGGATTGGATGAGGCCTTTGACTCAATTCGACGTGAGATTTTGAGAAAAGACTCAGTGCGAAACCTGGAAGAATGCTACTCATTAGTTCGACAGGAGGCGGTAAATATCACCCTGAAGGGTGATTCTGGAACATCTGAACCTAGCGCCATGGAGCACAGAATCGATTGAATCAGCGTCAACAATCTCGAGCACAACCTAACACTGGCAGATGGACCAAGAAGGTTGATGTTGCGCGAAAATATACCTAAATAAATAGGTGAATAATCGTACTTTGTTTTACTTGCAAGTGCACAAGGTCAACAGTGTAGCATAGTGTGCGAATGCAAGATCATCTCCACAGGGATTGGTAAAGTTCGATTTAGAATTATAATTGTAATGTAAAAAGATAGAAATAATAAACTGAAGGGTGATTTGATAATAATTAAGACATAGGGCTTTGATATCCACCACTAGTCATACATTCCCGATTTCGTATAAAGTATCAGTGCTCTAGCCATATTATGTGTACCTACTGGTTGCCAACCTAAGGGCATGGTATCTACTCCTTAAGCTATTGATTTCCCTAAGCAACGAGTTAGGCATGGTATCTACTCTAACTCTTTTCTTCCTTAAGGGATTCAGCATGGTATCTGCTTGAGTTGTTCCTTAAGAAAGCATAGGTACTGTGGAAATCGACAACCACATGAGACCTAGGGCATGGTATCTACTCCCGGTTTTCCATGTTGATTAACCCGGGTATCCGGATAAGATGGTCCCTTGTTACTAATGTTAGACCCAGGACTCGGTCATCCAAATTGATCTAACTAACCTATCCATACCACATGCATACGTTGGCCTTACACATACATATGAGGAATGTAAATAAGCACAGGTGTTAATCAAGTTAAGTAACATAATAAGCTATGCAAAGATTTAATCAATGAATAAAAATATGGGAATGCATAACTAGGGCTTCAATCGAGCCCTATAAGAGAGTTAGTTACACATACTAACTGAAGTAAACATAATTAAACTAAACATAAAGGAGAAGACTAAACCCGAGAGAAGAGGCGTCAATTCTCTCCCAAGCTCTCCACTCCAAGTAAAAGAAAAGAGAAAAGTGTTTACTATCAAAGGTGTGATCCCCCCCAAGAGGTGGTGACTTTTGTGTGTGATTTACAAGTGTATTTATAGGTCTTTGAGAAGTCCTAAGAGGCTCATGAGTTCCTAAACTTTCCTAAAACGCAAAACTCCTTTATTTCCAAAATAGGGTTATTTCCAAAACAGGGTTATTTCCAAAACAGGGTTCTGCAGTTTACTGTTCACGCCCATACATGTGCGCTCGATCGCATGTGTCCTTGCGCTCGATCATAGTGTGCGCTCGATCCTACAAGTGTGCGCACGATCGTATGTGCGCTCGATCGCATTGCATGTGCGCTCGATCGCACTTTGTCCAGAAAGTGCTCCAGGGCTTCTAGATTTCTTCCTTAAAGTGCCAAAAATGCTTCTTTTTCTCAAAGACCCTATAAAAACGTGTAAAACACAAAAGTGAAGTAAAATAGACTAAAACATATAGATAAAGAACTTAACAAATGTAAATTAAGGGGCTTAAATATGAATATTTAAGCTCCTATCAGTTGACAAATCGTTATACAAGTGTACTCATTGTCATAAGACCGACCATACTAAAAGTGGCTGTTTTGAACTGGTGGGCTATCCAGAATGGTGGGATCCTAGCCGCGCAAAGAAAAATTACCAAAAACCTTCCACTGCAATAGTTGTTTAAACAAAAATGGAAGATTAAATCACTGACAGCGCCTCAGCATTGGTAATAGCTGCAGACAATGGTGGTAAGGTTTTAAAATTTTCAACACCTGTTTTGAATAACATGGATAATTGATTCTGGTGCAACTGATCACATGACATATGATTCTAGACAGGTCTCACAACTCAATCACTCTAACCAAAAGTTTATCTCTACTGTAAATGGAAATTCGACCCCAGTTATTGAGGAAGGATCTTTGACTCTCACCAATACGTTAAATTTAGATTAAGTCTTAGTTGTTCCAACCTTATCTTATAATCTTTTGTCAGTCTCTCAAATAACCACTGCTTTATCTTGTGTTGTAATTTTTTTGTCTGATTTTTGTGTGTTTAAGGACATCAAAACCAGGACGACAATTGGTTGTGGTATCAGACAGGGGAAGTTGTATTACCTAGACTTGGAATCAAAGAGTGCTGAAAGCCTACGACAAGCTTTGGCAGTAGGATGTTCTGAAGATAGAAAACAGAAAGAAATATGGTTGAGACATCGACAGTTTGGGCCTGCTTCTTTTGGATATCTCAAAATATTATTTCCTAGTTTATTTACAGATATTGATGTTTTTAGTTTTCAGTGTGAGACTTGTGAACTGGCAAAAAACCATCGTGTTTCGTTTCCATTACGATTGAATAAAAGTCAACTTCCATTTATGATTATTCATTCGGATATCTGGGGTCCATCAAAAGTCACTACTTTGGGTGGGTCACGTTGGTTTGTAACATTTATTAATGATTGTACCAGGATGACATGGCTTTGCTTGATGAAATCCAAAAGTGAGGTGAACTTGTTATTTCAAAAGTTTCATAAACGGATTGAAACTCAGTACAACAGAAAGATTCAAATACTTCACAGTGATAATGGTGGGGAATATCAGAGTACTGAATTTCAACATTACTTGGAAGCATAAGGAATGATCCATCACACTACTTGTTCCAACATGCCTCAACAGAATGGGGTGACCGAGCAAAAAAATTGACATTTGTTGGCGATTGTTTGAGCTTTGTTAATCGAAGCCCATATGCCTTTGTCTTATTGGGGAGAGGCTTTAACGACTGCAGCTTACTTAATCAATCGGGTACCCTCCAGCACGCTCAACTTCAAAACACCACTCCAAACTCTTGATGATAAGATTGATGCTCTATCTGTCTCCAGCTTAACTCCTCATGTCTTTGGATGTGTGGTGTTTGTACATTTACACAAACATTAGCGCACCAAGCTAACTCCTCAATCATTGAGACGTGTTTTTATTGGGTATACTACTCATCAAAAAGCATATTGATGTTATCATCCTCCCATATATCAGCTATTTATCACGATGGAAGTTGTTTTCCATGAAGATACAATGTACTTCTCCAAGCCTGAATTTCAGGGGGAGTACCAAAAGGAAATTCAAAGCCTAGATTACAATAATCAAGAGCCTAACAATTTGGATATGAGATTGGATTCCAGTGGTGATGACTCACAGACTAGAGTAAACGAGGAAATGGGTGAACTTGATTTAAGTGGTATGATATTAGATCAAGTCCAAGACGAGAACCAAATACCTGAAGAGATGAATCATTCTTCAACCCAGCCAGAAACCGATGAGAACCAAATATCTGAAGAGATGAATCATTCTCCAACCCAGTCGGAAACCATCGATCATGCTCCATCCCCCATCGACATATCACACCAATCATTTACTGGATATGTTCCTGAGCCACATAGGAGATAGTTACCACAATGCCACATGAGAGGTATTCCTAAATCCACTTATGAACCTGAACTCTCTAGTAAAGTAAAATATCCGAAGAGTCATTATGTGTCCAACCATCGTTTGTTAGAATCAAACATGTCATTTGTGAATCAATTATCTACTGTATCTGTTCCTAACAGCGTTCAGGAAGCCTTATCTGATCCCAGGTGGAAAACAGCTATGAATGAAGAGATGAAATCTCTAGAAAAAAATGAAACACGGGAACTAGTTGATCTTCCACCAGGAAAGAAACCAGTTGGATGTCAATGGATCTACATCGTGATGTATAAAGCTGATGGCACAATTGAGCGCTTTAAAGCAAGACTGGTAGCAAAGGGATACACTCAAACCTATGGGATTGATTACACAGAAACATTTACGCCTGTAGCCAAAATCAACATAGTTCGTGTTTTGCTATCTTTGGCTGCAAACTTGGATTGGCCACTGCAACAATTTGATGTGAAGAATGCATTTTTACATGGTGAATTATCTGAAGAAGTCTACATGGATCTCCCACTGGGATGCATGATACCAAAAGGACACAGCCAGAAGGTCTGCAAAGTAAAGAAATCATTGTATGGGCTGAAGCAGTCTTCTAGAGCATGGTTTGAAAGGTTCAAAAAATCTATGATAACCTTTGGCTACCATCAAAGCAATTCAGATCATACATTTTTTTTCTCAAAAAGGGAGCAAGGTTAGATAACTGCACTCATTGTATATGTGGATGATATGGTGGCTACAGGGAATGATTCAAATGAAAGAAAAGCCCTGTAAAATTACTTGTCTAAAGAATTTGAAACAAAAGATTTAGGACTGTTGACCCTCGCCCGTATTTTAATGATGGCAAAACACAACTGTTATTTAACTAACATGTTTAAACTAAGTTGTATTAAGGATCAAACACATTCAACCAAGGAACAAAGTGCAAAAACTCGAACCAAATCAAGTATCAAGTGAAGACTGAAGATCTAGTATAGGTCTTAAGGTTTAGAACCAATGTAAGTCTCACTCATACATTGTATTAGCTTGTTCAATGGCTCAAACACAAAAGGTTTTTCTAAAACCATTTATTTTAAATGTTTTTAATAAAAAAACAGAAGAAAAACTGGGTTGGAAGACAACCCAGTCGACTGGGTACATATACCAGTCGACTGGTATATGGGTCAGAAGGTACCCAGTCGACTGGATGAAATAACCCAGTCGACTGGTACTTTGACCAGTAATTTCTCAGTCGACTGGATGAATCAACCCAGTCGACTGGTAAAATGGACAGAAAGTCCCCAGTCGACTGGATGATATATACCAGTCGACTAGATACCCAGAAGGTCTGAAAACGTATATTTTTCAAGTGAACCCAGTCGACTGGTATCTCGACCCAGTCGACTGGTAGTTCAAAAATATGACCGTTGGACTCCAAATCTGAACGTTTTAAAGTAAATCTTTTTCAAATTAAAGTCCAAAACAGCCATATTAATTGATTGCTATATAAACCCATTCAGAAAAGCATTCAAAAATAAGGAAGCAAATATTCAAAAAGAGTTGATCTCATATAATCAAGTTTTTATACTCTTGAAACACAAAAAGCTTTGAGATAATCTTATTGAGCCATTTCTTCAGGCTTTACTTTGAAAGAGAGACATTTCTGTTGTAATAAGCTTTCATTTGTTGTCTCTCTATCTTTTACTTTACACCATCTTTGTAAAGAGATTACTTCCGAGAGGAAGAGGAAACTTCCGAAAGGAAGGGGATTTTTCGGTTTAAGCAATTCCTGTAAATTGCTTGTGTACGGTTTGTGCAACACCCGGCTAAGTTGTGCGACTAAGTTTTCTTAGTGGATTACTTCAAGGAGTTCCTTGAAGAGAGTGGACGTAGGGTCGGAACGAATCCGATATTGCCGAACCACTATAACTGTGTTTGCATCCTCTTTCCTTAAACTCTTTATTTACAGCTTTTTACTTGTATTAATTATTTGTTGCTTATCAGTTTTTATAAACTTGTATAAATTCCGCAAAAGTTTTTAAAAACCCAATTCACCCCCCCTTTTGGGTTGAAACCTCGAGCTACAATTGGTATCAGAGCTTCGTTCTCTTTATAAGGCTTAAATTCCTAGAGTTGATCCAATGGCAGCAAATAGCTACTCTGAGGGACACTCTTATACTAGACCACCATTGTTCAATGGATCAAATTATAACTACTGGAAAAATAGAATGAAAATCTTCGTCGAATGACAAGATTACAATCTATGGAGAATTATAGAAGAGGGACCTAAAATTCCCTCAAAAGAAATAGTTATTGGAGAGACTCTTCATACAATGCCTAAACTCAAAACTGAGTTTACTGACGAGGATTGTAGAACGATGTCTCTCAATAGCAGAGCAACAAGCATGCTACATTGTGCATTAGATATTTCTGAATACAACAAAATATCTGCATGTGTTTCTGCTAAAGAAATATGGGACAAATTGCAAGTCACATATGAAGGAACAAGTGAAGTAAAAAATTCTAAAATTTACATGCTAATTTCTGAATATGAATCTTTTAAGATGTCTCCTAACGAAACCATTTCTGAAATGCACTCACGATTTACTACTATTATAAATGGTTTAAAATTGCTTGGCAAGAATATTGAGGAAGTTGAACTAACCAGAAAAATCTTGAGATCTCTGCCACCAGAATGGAAACCAAAGAGGACAGCCATTCAAGAGGCCAAAAATCTTGACAAGCTTGATGTTGAGACGCTGCTTGGGTCATTATTGACATACGAGATGGAAGAAATGACTCCCATCGTCAATGATGATGAGAAGAAGAAAAAGCAAATTGCTCTCAAAGCTTCTACGAGCAACAAAGAAAATGAATTAGAACAAGAAGCAAAGAGCAGTGAAGAGGATGGTGAAATGGCTTTAATCACCAGACGATTCCATAGGTTCTTGAAGAAAAGCAAGAAACCTTACTCAAAGGATCCCACCTCAAAAAGGGAACCACTTATGTGCTATGGCTGCAAGAAGCCAGGACATATAAAAGCTGACTGTCCGGTTTCAAGCAAACCATACAAGGGCTTCAAGAAGAAAGCTATGGTAGCAACTACCTGGAGTGATGACGAAGAAGATGAGTCATCAGACAAAGAAATCGGATACGAAGAAATTGCCAACCTTTGTTTGATGGCAATCGATGATGAAAGTAAGGTAACTTCTTCTCCCTCTTCAAAAAATAATATTGTTACTAGTAGTGAAGAACTTCTAGAAGTCATAAATGAAATGCATGAAGAATTAAAGAAATTTGATTCTAGAAATTCTGTTCTTAAGAAAGAAGTATCATCTCTTTCTAAAGAAATGATAGTTCTTAGAGAAGAAATAGAAAAATTATCATCTTTACTGTATAATTCGTCTCAAGATTTTCTTAAAGATGAAAATGAGAAATTGAAAAATAAAATTTCTGAATTAAACAGCACTGTGTCTAGACTTATGCTTGGTAAAGAAAAACTTGATGAAGTGCTTTCTTCCCAAAGATTAAGTGGAGGAAAATCTGGTGTAGAATATTCTCCATTGGGAAAACAAAAAACAAAAGAGAGCTTATTCATGAAAGCCTCTTGTGTAGATGGAGCTTCTACTTCAAAAGCTCCTAACCTTGTTGAAAGCACTCCCTTGATAAATCCGAGGAAGTCTAGAAACTTAAATGATCATACTAAATTGAAGCATCCTAAAAATACTCATGCTTATTTGTATGCTCATTCTAGAAATGCTCATACACACCCTAGAAATAATCATCATGCTCTTTCTAGGAACAATGTGTATAATCAAAGAATGCATTCTGCTCATGCTCATCCTAGGAATCACCATCATGGCTATTCTAGAAATAACTTACATACATATGCTAGCATGTATCCTAGAATGCATCATCGTTCATTTTCTGGAAATGACATGCATTTTCATACCCCTTACCATAGAATCATGTATCCTAGGAACTATCATCCTAAGGATTATAGGAATGCACATTTAAAATTTCCTAGAAATTTCTATGACTATAATGCTAGGATTGTGCATCATCAACATGTTCATAGAGCACCATATATTGTTAAGAAAGTATGGGTCCCAAAAGGAACCGTATTTTCAAGGACTAACCCCAAAGGACCCAAGAAATTTTGGGTACCTAAAAATGCTATCGTATACCCTTGTGTGATGTAGATTTGCCTTCACATCAAGGAGAAAGGTAACTGTTGGTACCTTGATAGCGGTTGCTCGAAGCATATGACCGGTGATAAAAGCGTATTCAAGGAGCTAACTCTAAGAGATGGTGGACTTGTGACCATTGGAGACAATACTAAAATAAAGATCATCGGGCATGGAAAAGTCGGTAATGATTTCTCAACTTTAGATAATGTATTGCTAGTACAAGGCCTAAAGCCAAATTTACTTAGCATTAGTCAATTATGTGACAAAGGATATAAAGTCACATTTGAGACCTCTCATTGTCTAGTTATAGACATCAAGAGCAACAAGATCAAATTCATTGGCCATAGACATGAAAATGTCTATATAGTTGATTTGAAATCCTTACATTCCAATAATGAAAAATGTTTTCCTGCTTTTAGTGAAAATCAATGGCTATGGCATAGAAGGCTTGGTCATGTAAACATGAACTTGCTAAAAATTGTTTCAAGAAAAGATTTAGTTATTGGTCTTCCTAAAATCAATTTTGAGAAAAACAAAATTTGCAATGCTTGTCAAATGGGAAAACAATCTAGGATATCTTTCAAAGCAAAAAATGTTGTCTCAACTACTAGACCTTTGGAACTTTTGCATATGGACTTATTTGGTCCAATTAGTACCATTAGTCTAGGTGGCCATCAATATGCTCTTGTTATTGTTGATGACTATTCAAGATATACCTTTGTTATTTTTATTGCTTATAAGGATGAAGCTTTCAAAGGATTTGAAAAGTTTTGCAAAAAGGTACAAAATGAAAAAGGAATTTGTATTTCAAGCATAAGAAGTGATCATGGCAAAGAATTTGAAAATCAAAGCTTTTCAAAATTTTGTGATGAAAATGGAATTAATCACAACTTTTCAGCTCCTAGAACTCCTCAACAAAATGGAGTTGTTGAGAGGAAAAATAGAGTTCTAGAAGAATTTTCAAGAACAATGCTTTGTGAAAATAATTTACCAAAATATTTTTGGGCTGAAGCCGTGAATACTTCTTGCTATATTTTAAATAGAATTTTGATAAGGCCCCTGCTTGATAAAACACCTTATGAACTATGGAAAGGGAGAAAGCCCAATATTTCCTATTTTCGTGCCTTTGGTAGTAAGTGCTTCATCTTAAATAACAATAAAACTAACTTGGGTAAATTTGATTCCAAGACCGATGAAGGGATATTTTTAGGATATTCTACTACTAGTAAGGCTTATAGAGTTTTCAATAAGAGAACTCTAGTAGTAGAAGAATCTGTGCATGTAACTATTGATGAATCTAACCCAATGAGTAGTGGAGAAGTTTCCTTTAAAGATGATGCAGATTTTATTCCAAGAATGGAAACTCCTACTCCCATTGTTGACCTAAAAGAGAGTTCTACTCAAACAAATAAAGGGATGGCAACTCCTAATTTGGACCAACCATCCTCAAGTCAACAAGAGGAAAATTCTTTACATGTCAGCAAGAATGAAGAGACCTGGTGAGAGAACCGGAACATCTCTTCTCTTGAAACCACCCTGGATTTACTTGGCTCCAGATGCCGGCGAAACACTGTCTTGAACCCAGCAACTTTAACAAGCGGAGCGATTACCACGCCTCTCTTTTCATTGTAATCAGCAAGCACCTCCACCATGTCATATTTCTGTATAACTTCATCAGGAGTAAGCTCATTCCAATCAGGGGACCAGTTCCTATAGAGAGCCCAAACATCTCCCTCTTTAGGATATATTTGAATGATCCCTTTAGTGCCTTTTGTCCACTTAACCCTGTGTGAGAAAGAATCAAGAGACCTGTAGACTTCATGCTTACCTTTCCGAAAATCCCCACAAGTCTTGTAAAAGCCACAATCAATCCAGTTTCTTGGGGCAAGTTCGTTGTTGCTTTTGGATCCAAGCCAACTGATACGCAATTTGAACGGTTTCAATGATACCACACTGTGAATCATAGCATAGTAACGAGGCATCCCATCAACATCATCATAAGCAGCCCAAACGTGGTTTTCACCAAATGACTTCTCTGTGCGATTGTTATCAAAATCATGAAAATCTGGGTCCGGAATACTCATTGTCAAAAGATCAGTTTCCTTTATACAATGATCAACATCAGAATTGGAAAAGGAAGATTTATTCGCATCAGTTTTCATGCCATTTACATCACTGCTTTAATTTCCTTTCTTCCTTATCTCCTTATCTGAAGTCTCCGATACTGCATCCATGTTCGACCCATTAACCTTCTGTTGAATTGCTTCATGAGTCTTCTCCATCAACAGATTTCGAACTTCTAGCTGTGACTTCATGTTCACTTTTCCCGTCTGAAAACGTCCCTTCTGGGATCCAGATACACCAACTCCTGTAGTAACCTGATTTGCCATCTCTCTTTCATTATTATTCCTCCTATGTTCGTCTACACGTCTTTTTTTCTTGGGCCTATCACCTTTAACTGAACTGCAACCAGCATTGGCGGAGCCAGTGGGTAAACCAGCACCTGTTTGCTTAGGAGGGGCATCCTCTCTCATGACATTTGTTGGCACCTCTTCATACCTTCTCTTTGATTGTTCAAATTCTGGCTCAACAACACCTGAATTTTGAAAGGTAAAGGATGCCTGCAGTGTCACATTTTCAGCACTGCTTGATTTAGAGAAAGCATTTGATAAGTTAACACCAGATAATCTTGATGGAAGCCTTCCAGGAGCATATGAGTTTCCAGTCGTCGCATGCTGACTAGAATTCTTCTGCTGCGTATATGAGCTCCGCAAGGTTGACGAATCACTGCCATTTATTGATGGGGATGTCGTCTTGATAGCCATAAAGGGCTCACGGCAATGATGGCACAGAAGAATTTGGTTCAGATAAGTTCTTAGGTACTCATATTGCCTTCTACACGAATTGCAGGTTGTCCAAAAGGTGCCAGGTTTTGATTGAGGATGAGGAGATGGAAAAGGTTTGCGAGGATTAGCACTTTTCTGATCGTTTGTATTCAAATTGATATTCTTGGTGAAACTATGGAAAACATTCTGGGCAGCTGCCATTGATGATGACGATCGCGCATTTTGAAGATCTTCACTTAAGTTCCGCTTCTGGTCATAAGAAACTCGCTTGGCTTTATCAGACAACAAAGTATGGGCTTCAGATACCAGTTTAAAAGCTCCTCCTGCACTGACCGATTTGTTTTTATCAGGATGAATAGAAAGAGCTAACTTCCTGTATTGTTTCCGGATTGTGTCATCGTCAGCCGATGCTTCCACACCGAGGACCCCATACCAATCAACTTTCCCATTTATTCTTTTCTCAGCAGTGATGTACACATCAAGAGTTGCAAGCAATTGAGCAAGACCATCAAGCCCAGGATACAAGTTCTGAGCTTTCAAAGCAAATTTTTTTGCTCCCGAATAGTCCTCTTCTGCAAGCTTCTTCTCCGCAAGCTCTTTCACCCTGATGGCCTCATCTTTATTGCAATCCATTTTAACAATGTTTATCACTCTTCGCTTTCTTTCTTTGGTTAAGTGTAGTAAAGGACAATATCAACAAAGACTCAGCCACGACCAAACAAAATCTGAAATTCATATTTCCACGTGCGTCATTAAGGAGTTACCTTTGATTCAGACCCCGATACACCAATAGATTGAACCCAATATAAGGAAACTATTTTAGAAAAAAAGTAAAATAAAGACGCACAATTTACGCCGAATTGTAAGATCAACAATAATGACAAACACTGAACACTAATGAATGCTTTTGAGATCATCAATTCCGAATATCCTAAAACTTCTTGATCTAAGAATCTATTAATTGATCAGAATAGATACCAGCTTATTAAATACAAAAAACCCGATTACAGAACTTCCAAGATAAGCATAACTGAATTAACAGCATAACATTGAGAAAAATATGATCACAGCGCCATCCACATTGCTCTATCATGCCAAGTCATAAAAACGATGGAAAAAAAAAGCAACAGCAGGTGATAAAACAGAAATCCCAATGGTTTGCTTGGTTGCTGAAACTCAATGAATACCACAAAATTCCAAGTTTTCTTCACTTTTTCCTCAGTTTCTCATCAAGCAAACAGATACTATTCATTCCCATCCTAAAAGTATAATCTCAGTTATACATACACTTATAGTTAGAAAACAATCAAAAGCAGAGAAACTTGAATCCTAATCCTAACTAAGTACAACAATAACACAATAACCAATTTTATTATTTTTTTCTTCCTAATGGAACATATACCCACTTATCATATTGGCTTCAATTTGCCTAAATAAAACAAGCGAACAATTAAATATTTCACGTTCGAAGTACCCAATTCAGCAGTTTTTACTAAAACCCTAGAGAGTCGTTATCACCAATATAGAATTTAAACAAGCAATGTTGAAAATTCCATGCATGTACAGAGTGAATAAAAAGAGTACACATATAGATATAGATAATGACATGAGATAGGAAAAATTACCCATTTGCAGAGAATTGAATGGCAGACTCCATTGACAAAATTTTGACTCAACATGTGTTTTCCTTATATTGTGAATTTTGTTTGCACCAAACCATTTTGTATATATGGTAATTTCCCAAACTATGATTAGTTTTTAACTCTTGTTAATATTACTGGAACATTGCCATTTGTCTGAATATGCAGAGAATTGATTAAATTTTAACATGATAAATTATGATATTTATTTTTTTCAAATTTCTTATTTTTCATATAACTTTATGATATTGATTAGTTAATCTAAATGTAGCTATTTTAGGCTAATATGGATGTCATGTTTTAGTTGGATGGAAAATTTTGCTTTAAATGCATATTTCATTTCTTCAGATTTGCGACTTAACTGACATTTATTATAGGACTTCCTTACCATTTGGTAGAGGATACTAAAACTAGTTCATTATTAATTAATTCATCAAAATCAAAAAAATATGACGCACCAATTTTTACATATATATTTTTTAAACAGTTAACATCAATTACATCAAGTTAAAACTTCACACGTAAACCTCACATGTTTAATTATTATTAAGTAATATATTGATGCCATCAAATTTTTTTTTTTTTGCATGTATCAATTGCCATATTTAATATTTATGTGAAGTTGGAATGTTAGTGCCAACATGGACAATTCAAGCACAAAAAATGCTTTTCTCACTTGGAGTTTTGATACTTTTGAAGTAATTGTTTCAAAAATTTAAATATTAAAATTATTGTTTAATTTTTTATAATTATTAATAAATTTTTTTAATTTTATAATAACTCTCTTGAATGGGCAGCTCTGTTAATTTTGTTGGGCTTGTTCCGGAAGCTTCATAAACATATTTTATGATTAACATCTAGTGACAATAATTACCACTTGCTTTCCCAGTCCTGTAAATAAGCCTCCCCTTTTTTTGAGTTTGGGTGAAAATTATAGTTTGAAAATTTGCGATTGCATACTTGAGATCTATAACTTTGAGACGCAAACATAGGTAAGTTTACTTTTAAGAATGCCCGCATAGGGTGTGCGACTAAATTGGTAGGAAGGGATTTTCAGATACACAAAAGTACATTCTGAAATATGCAAATTCAAACTAGAAAGATGCAATACCTAATCTCTAAGAAGCTTTCATATATAGCTTATCAAAGTTAGATTCGAGCTAAGTTGGGCTCGAGTCGGAAATTTGGATCTTAATTTTGTTCAAGTTTAATTCTAATAAATTTGGTCAAGCTTTATTTCACCCATTATATCCGAATTTCTCATTTTTTTTTCTACTTTTAAGCTAGCCAAAATTATAACATCATGAAAAAAAAAATTTAAAAATTCTTAATCAATGTTATTGCCTTTTCTCTTTATTTTTCATGTACAATAAAAAAATTTAACACTAACATCACACATTGCATAAAATATATTATCTAATCATATATGCATAAGATCTTTTACTTTATTTTTTAGTTTTTCAAACCCAACCCGTTTTTAAAATCGAATCTAAATTTTTACCCAAACCCAGTTCATAAATTCAAAGCAGGTTCTTCCCTAGGGTCTTGTTAGAGATATGCACTTGATAATTGACTTAACAGAGTATGTATTGGAACTTCAGCTAGTCAGTCCATTTCAAAGCTTTTTTTTCTCCTCTTATAATTTTTCTTTGTTAAGGTTTAAGTATCCTCCAACAAATATCTTTCGTGTGATAAGACTCTTCAAGCCCAAGTTTTCCTCAACATTTTTTTTTTATGGAGAGCAATACTAGAGTGTATCTGTAGCTCTCTCATTATCACTTTTATTGCAACTTTTTTGTCTAGCAGTAAAATAAATACCAGGAAAATAATGTAAACCACCATATCAATAAAATATATATGTATTTTAAATTCTCTGATATAGTTTACACATAAAACTTACAAAACCATGATCATGGTTTATGATTCACAGATGAATTGAACTACCAGCCTGCAAGTATGAAGAAAATCCTTATTTATTCAAGAATCAATATAAAAAAAATAATACTATATATCTCCAAAGCAGGTAAGACATTCAATCCAAATTCAAAGTAAAAAAACTCTTCTCACCAATATACTAATGAATAAACAATCTTTAGTTCCTTCTACTCGCAACTCAATTGCAAGACTTCCCATAGAGTTGGGTGTAAACACTCCTGGTCCGGTAAACAACAATCAAACTCAAAACCATGGCAATAATGCAAAGTCCTGACATGATCCCACAAGTGAGAGAATAGCATATGGAACCTACACAAGTAAGTGATTCCTCCTCCTTAAGAGGGATTGCAAGCAGGGGACTTGAATTTTGCAGTTGCAGCCCAGCTTGTTTCCCTGCATAATAGTCATATATACCACTAGCAATGACACCAGATAATACCAGAGAACCAGCAGGACTTGCCAATGTAAGAAAATTATACAAAGCGCCGAAGCTCTTCAGTCCAAATAGCTCAGAAGCTGCAGCTGGCACAATTGCCCAATGGGCACCATACCCCATTCCTATCAATACAGTCACAACGTAAATTTCCCCTGGCCAACCCATGGCATAGTAGAAGAGTCCGATTGCCATGATAACCTGAACCACAGACATTGCCACTGGCCTTGGGTAGGCAAACTTTCTGGTTAAAAAACACAAGCGGGGAAAGTAGTATTAGGAAATCATGTGCTAGTTAAAGGAAAATTTACAGAAGTTTGTGTTTTTTGATGAAGTGAGATACCTAATTATAGTCTCTGAGAAGTACCCACCACCAACACGGCCAAGAAAGTTAAAAATACTGACCATGGATACAAATATACTTGTATTGCTATACCCAAGAGATTGAGAAATCTGACCCATGTTGTCGATAACCGTTAAACCAGATCCAGAAGCCAGTACAAGGGAGACAAACATAAGCAAAAAATCTGCCTTTACTAGTGCTTGTAATAAAGTGAAATCTTCTCCTCTACGTGGACCTTTTCTCCGCTTGATCCTCACTGCTCCATCTGCAGCAGCTTGGAATAGTTTAGCTTGCAAATGAGCAATTCGTTTCTGCCTTTCTGATGCTGGAAGTAAGTCTACCTCTGAAGGCTTCTCATCTTCAACCTCACTTAGAAGGACCTCATATGCATCCTGCTTAGAGTTACCTGCTTCTTGTTTCTCCGGCTCAGGAAGAAGACTCTCCTCTAACGGAGATCTTGTTTCCAAGGAGAAAACCAATATAATGGGGATTATAACCGGCAACAATATAAGAACAACTAAAAGTACTGCAAATAATGTGACCAAATTCTGATTTACATCGACTAGATCCTGAAGCACCAAGACTCCCAATAAATATGCTGCCAGAATGAGGCAAACACAATATGTAAATAAGAAGCTTGAACCATCAGATGGCCTAACTTGTTTGTGACCTCCAACAGGTCTAACAATGAACATCAGAGCAATTACAACCATCGATGGTCCAACTGCAACCATGAAAATCAGTGACGATTCGTTTGGGGCATTAATCATAGCGTAAATCTGAGTCAAAATTGCACCACTCAATCCTGCAAACCCTTTCAGTATCCCCACAACAGGACCCCGATTTTTGGGGAAGTTTTGCACGCATGAAACCAGAGCTGCTGTATTGAAGTAGGTCTCACCGTTTGTTCCTACAAATATAGCAGCACACAGCTGCATACTAAAACTTGGTTAAAATTTTCACCAACGTGAGATAGTTGAAGAAAACTCCATCAGCTTCTTTGGACTAGACAATTAACAGAAAGCACATATTTGCTCAACCAGTTAAGTCCGAAGAAGGGTATAACAGTTCATTCTCTAATAATCAAACTAGATATTTCAATTTCAGTCTCTAAAGTAATGAGGTGTTAACTGTAATTTCCACAAACAGGTACAATACACAGAGATGATGCAACTAGCTCTCCTAAAGTGCAATTTGCAAGATTGAGGACCAGTAAACACTAGCTCTGATCTAGTGCTCTTCAGTACAACTGACTTCCTCTAACTCTGGGAAAAATACTCTACCTTCAGTGCTTATGCATTTCAGTCGTATGCGAGCACGCAGAGCCAGTAAAATATGCCAGAAAAATTCTTGTCTACCAAACATTAAGCCATCGAATAGCCCTGAGATTATAAGCAGCAGTATAAAGGATAG
The DNA here is from genome assembly GCA_023935145.1 of Bretschneidera sinensis. Classification (NCBI taxonomy): domain Eukaryota; kingdom Viridiplantae; phylum Streptophyta; class Magnoliopsida; order Brassicales; family Akaniaceae; genus Bretschneidera; species Bretschneidera sinensis. Next base: position 151,620,147 of record CM043697.1, read on the forward strand.
AAATGTTTAAGTTTCTTTCACCCAATTCATGTGGAAACAATGAAACTAAATAATACAATTTACAGAAACCATCTATATTCTCAAATTAGATATCAATTCCCAACTATAAGGTTCTCAATGGATCAGAAAATCTAATCAATAACTAAATTGCAATTTTTTTTATAAAAAAAGTAACAGACTACGATCTACTTTCTTCCAACTAGATCATCACCATCAGAATTTCCTCAAATCCTAAAAGAGAAATCAGAATTTTCTAAGAACCCAGAGAGAGGAATCGGAATTCCCAGATAACGCAGAAGCCAGAAGAGAAGTCAAACTCCTTTCAGAACCCCAATATATAGTATCAAACTTTGCATAAATATCCAGACAAAGAAGAAGCGCAAAAGCAGACAAGCACAGAACTAAAAAAACCGAAAAGGAAACGATTAAACTCACCACCCAGAGAGGCAAAGCAGGCAATATACCAGAGACAATAAGCCAAACCAGACCATATCCAATAAAATTCTGCACGACGCCAATAAGCAAAATTGCCCAAATGGGCAAGACCTCACAGAACCCACCAGCCACGAAACCAATGCTATCACCCAAGTCTTTGGCCACACCCAATAGAGCCACTTGTCTCTGGTTGTAACCCATGGTGCTCTTTATAACAGGTGATATGCTCCCAAATAAGTACCCAACCCCTGCAAAGGACTGAACCCACATTGCACACACGAAAACCAGCCATCTGTTTTTAACTAAGGCCTTGAATTTATCTGGTAAAGTTTGCATACTTCTTGCAGCAATCAGTTATCAAAAGCGACTTAATTTCAATGAGATTTGATAAAGATGATCTTCGGGTGATGGATTGAAGCGTGTTTAAGTTGGTTTTTTTGAAGATGAGAAATGGCTTTTTTTCTCGAGTGGTTTAAAATTTTGTCACGTTTTCTCTTCTGCACGATGATGATAGCAAAATATATTGAACATGCGGATCACATCGCGGTATATCATGGTCCAAAGTCCAAACAGAATCATTCGGTCAATATAAACTGAAATGACTAAAAGGCCAAAGGGCCTTCAATGGGAAAAATTCTTGCCTTAAATGGTGCAGAGGATGCGCCGCTTATCAGTTATCACCTTAATAGGTACATGCACTTTTTAGTCTTTTACTCTTGTGCTTATCAACTACTGTGAGTTAATTTCCCGGAGTTTGTCTTTCCTCTTTTGTCGCCTTTTTATTTTCTCATTAACTATTTAATTCTCATATTTGAAAAATATCAGGGAGATATCAACAAATCGTCATCAATGATGATACACTTGAAAAATATCAATGGAACTTGAAAGAGAATATCAACCGTTAATAATTAAGAGACATCAATGGGTGCCACCTTTTTAATCATTTAAAATTTTCAACCAATCAGAGTCAACATCTTGCTTGCCCTACAACACTACATAATATTTATTTTAAAAGTGAAACGGTAATTTACTAATCAAGCTTCATATTAATGTTACTAATTTATCAATCAATTTTTGAGTATTACATTCGGATGATAAATTTGAGGGTTTTATATCTTAATTTTTTAGATGTTAACGTTCATTGACATGTAAATTGTCCTCAGCCTTTACCCATGGTCAAGGGAAATTCGTGCTCGGACCGGAGTATTATCAATTGTTTGATCAGATTAGACCCGTTAGATCAGACAGTTGAAAACTAAAATAGTTTACATTTTTCTTTCATTAATATCAGCGTTGATCAAAAAATGCTTTTTTAAAAAGTTAATAAAAAAAAGATAAATGTAGATTTTGATATACACTATAATATGTGAAGTAGTGTTTAGCGTTCAATTATAAAAAAAAAAAATAGATACTGAACCCATCATCATTTGAACAACTTACATCACATGCTAGCAAGTTAATTCAGAATTAGTTTCATAAGGATCTGCAAATGACTGGTTCATAAATTCCTCCTAATCAAGTTTTTTTTGTTGCCATAATTCAACCAAACCCTAATGGTTTGATTCAAATGGAAAGGCTATTTTAGCAAGCTACCTACCTTAATTGGATTGTTTAATGAGATTAGTCTAACAACGTGACTTTAAGACACCAATCATCTATATGCAAGAATGAGACCTTTAACATATTCAAGAATTAGTTGATAGTCTAATTCAAGGTTGTACTAGCAATACCTTCTACATCTAGATTTCTTAATTTTAAACAAAATCAATTATGATCGTTAAACTCATAAAATAATAGACAAGATTAGTTTCATAATAGAAGATACCGTGGAATAACACATGAATTCCAATGTACCTTAAGGCTCTGATTGGTAAAGAAGAAAAATAGGATAATAGGAGAAAGAGATGATGAAATTTTTTTAAAAAAATTGATATTTTTAACCATGTGTTTGATAAAATTGATAAAAAAAATAAAAAAAAATTTATTTTAACTTTCATTCTATAATCATCCCAATTTGAGAATATTATAATTTATACATATGACAATAAAACATACATTTTTTTTTCTTATCAAAAGATAGAAAAATGATATTCCCTCACTTTTCTTTCCTCTCCCTCTTGCCTCGTCTCCTTCTTTCCTCTTCACCGTTCATAGCTTAATGGTCACTGTCAGATAAGTAATTGTCATTTACATCACAATCCTTTCAACATCAAACTCCTAAGATTTTGCAGCAACACGCAACTTATATTGCTTGTGAAGGAAATATTTTACTAGAATTTCTGTAGCTTCTGTTCATTTTCCTCTTTCTCCTCTTTTTTGCCTTCCTTCATCCAATCCACAATGTTATTCTGGTTGTGATTCAAGAAATTGAAAAAGACACTGAGGTTTCGTTTTTGGTGAACTTCCTCAGTTATTTCTTGTAGTGGTTTCCTTAATAATTTCTGCATAATATTTCTTATTTAGGCCAACGGTGAAAGAAATCAGTTGCAAAGCAAAGAAATAGATTTTCCCTATCTCTTTACCCTTACCTGTTTCTTTATCTACTGCTTAGGCAGCAAGTTCTTTTCCCAATCCTGGATCAGAAGACAAAAAGAAAAGCCTAGACTTCAACTGGAACTACTAGTCTCTAAATTTGTGGCTATAATATCAAGTCTTCATAAATCCAAAACATCTTATCTATAATGATGAAATATATCTCTAAGGCTATGATTAGTAGGAAAGAAATACGAAAAGAAGAAAGAAAGAAATAAAAGATTGATGTAGAGAGATAGAACAGCAGAAGGAAATAAGAAAAAGACAAAGATTTAGCTTATTTTGCTTTCCTCTCTCCAATCTTTTCAATTTAGGAGGAAAAGTGAGAAGAAAAAGTGGATGTGGATCATCCCGTTTTCTTTCCTCCCACATTTTCTTTGTTGCTAATCAACCAATAAGTGGTTTCTTCTTCTTTCCCTTTCCTCTCCCTTCCCTCATTTCACTTTTCTTTCCTACTGATCATAACTTTAAAAGTTTCTCCACTTCAAACAAAGGGCCAAACAATTTGAACTTGACCTAATCATAAAGTAATTTGTCAAACATTTACCAAGTCAATAGGTAAACTCAAATACTCTGAATCAACAAGTCAATATTTACCTAAAACAATACCAAACCAATTTGGTAATCTGCTGTTGAGTTCAGCTGACAAAACTACAAACTACAAAACCCAATGACAAGGTATCGAACACTGGAAACTACATCAGAATCAAGTCATGAAAATACTAAGATTTCCTACACAATTATGCACCACATGATGATAACCCACAAAGTTCTGCATAGTTCAGCTACTACTATGACCATGTCCAAAAGGATCTTAGCAGAAGATGGATTTTATCATCAACATAGAATTTACAAAGTCTGAAGCAAACAACTTTCTAGCTTTCCTCCAATCACCAAGTCCAAATGATCCTCGCACTATTTTGGCTGTCACTTCTTTTTTTTTCCATTTCTAGAGGAAAGTTAAGATTTCGTTTTCCGCCTATAACGCTACCATATGGTCAATCACCAACTTCTATAGATACAACATTCATCAATTCAGTTAATCAATTCAGCATCATCTTCCTATTCTGCTCAATATTGGCACAAGTCACATATCTTCAAGGTGTCAACTTTGGTGGTAACTATTGAAAAGAATGATTCACATTTTTCATTGTATATCATCTCTATAGTTACAATGGTATTTGTAGAGCTTGATTATAGGGAAACCCTAGAATCAAGGTAATACACAATCTAAATTAGGAAGGCAATTACATAAAATAGGAAAATTTGATTTATGCCTTATTTAACACTCCCCTCAAGTTGGTGTGTAGATGTCCCACATGCCCAACTTGTCAAGAAATTTTAAGAATACCCGATTTGAGACTGCTTTGGTAAGGATATCAGCCAACTGATCTTCTGATCGAATCTTAGGCAATTCCATAATCTTTTCATCCAACTTTTCCTTAATGAAAAACCTGTCGACCTCGACGTGCTTTGTACGGTCATGTTGAACTGAATTATGTGCTATGTCACATGCTGCTTTGTTATCACAAAATAGTCGGATAGTTTGCTCGGATAGATAACCCCGATCTTGTAAGAAGAGTCTTAGCCATAATCTCTCACACAGTACATTTGTCAAATCTCTGAATTCAGCTTCTGCACTTGAGTGAGCTACAACATTTTGTTTCTTGCTTTTCCATGTCACAAGATTACCTCATAGAAAGGTAAAATATCCAGAAGTTGACCGTCTGTCATTCACATCACTAGCCCAATCAGCATCGGTATAGGCTTCTATGCTTTGATGGTCTGCGTTTTTTGAGAATAATACTTCTTTTCCTGGAGCAGACTTTAGGTACCTCAAGATGCGGATAACTGCATTCATATGTTGTTCTCTAGGATTATGTATAAACTGGCTGACAATACTCAAGGCATAGGTCAGATCTGGTCTGGTATGAGACAAGTACGACAGTCTCCCTACCAGTCTTTGGTATCTTCCTTTGTCAGTTGGTACCTGGTTGGGCTCAACACATAGCTTTAGACCTTCACTGGTTAACATGCTGCCATGCCAGTTTTTCATAATAAATCTAGAGCATATTTTCTTTGAGACAAGACTATCCTTTTGTTAGATCGGGATACTTCAATCCCAAGGAAATATTTCAAAGGTCCTTGTAGCTCGAGGTTTCAACCCAAGAGGGGGGGTGAATTGGGTTTTTAAAAACTTTTGCGGAATTTATACAAGTTTATAAAAACTGATAAGCAACAAATAATTAAAACAAGTAAAAAGCTGTAAATAAAGAGTTTAAGGAAAGAGGATGCAAACACAGTTATAGTGGTTCGGCAATATCGGATTCGTTCCGACCCTACGTCCACTCTCTTCAAGGAACTCCTTGAAGTAATCCACTAAGAAAACTTAGTCACACAACTTAGCCGGGTGTTGCACAAACCGTACACAAGCAATTTACAGGAATTGCTTAAACCGAAAAATCTCCTTCCTTTCGGAAGTTTCCCCTTCCTCTCGGAAGTAATCCCTTTACAAAGATGGTGTAAAGTAAAAGGTAGAGAGACAACAAATGAAAGCTTATTACAACAGAAATGTCTCTCTTTCAAAGTAAAGCTTGAAGAAATGGCTCAATAAGATTATCTCAAAGCTTTTTGTGTTTCAAGAGTATAAAAACTTGATTATATGAGATCAACTCTTTTTGAATATTTGCTTCCTTATTTTTGAATGCTTTTCTGAATGGGTTTATATAGCAATCAATTAATATGACCGTTTTGGACTTTAATTTGAAAAAGATTTACTTTAAAACGTTCAGATTTGGAGTTCAACGGTCATATTTTTGAACTACCAGTCGACTGGGTTCACTTGAAAAATATACGTTTTCAGACCTTCTGGGTATCCAGTCGACTAGTATATATCATCCAGTCGACTGGGGACTTTCTGTCCATTTTACCAGTCGACTGGGTTGATTCATCCAGTCGACTGGGAAATTATTGGTCAAAGTACCAGTCGACTGGGTTATTTCATCCAGTCGACTGGGTACCTTCTGACCCATATACCAGTCGACTGGTATATGTACCCAGTCGACTGGGTTGTCTTCCAACCCAGTTTTTCTTCTGTTTTTTTTATTAAAAACATTTAAAATAAATGGTTTTAGAAAAACCTTTTGTGTTTGAGCCATTGAACAAGCTAATACAATGTATGAGTGAGACTTACATTGGTTCTAAACCTTAAGACCTATACTAGATCTTCAGTCTTCACTTGATACTTGATTTGGTTCAAGTTTTTGCACTTTGTTCCTTGGTTGAATGTGTTTGATCCTTAATACAACTTAGTTTAAACATGTTAGTTAAATAACAGTTGTGTTTTGCCATCATTAAAATACGGGCGAGGGTCAACAATCTCCCCCTTTTTGATGATGACAAAACTAATAATTTAAAAACAGTTTTAAAAACTAAGTGTTAAGATTTTACAAAAATTTGGACAGAGTCTCCTCTGTTTTTCGAGTAAAACCACCCTGTAAACAAGCAAACACAGTTTATATTTCTTTCAACCAATCTACAATTAACCTCAGCAATCAATAAACATTTTTACACAGATATGGAGCAATGCTCCCCCTAAATCTATGCATTGGTTGCGTTTTACTTAGATTTTCTCTGCATTGGTTTGCGTTTTACTTAGATTTTCTCGTTTTTCTCATTTTTCTCCCCCGTTTTGACAACAGCAACCAAAGGGGGCATAACATAAAAAATAAGCTACTTAGCCAATACAGTCAAATAGGTTATAAGAATACGAATATGTACGCGAAGATGTGGCTTCTTTTGAATTTCAAAAGCCTTCCCGGGAAGAACCGGAAGTTTTTTAAGCATATAAGTATTTTATATCAGATTTAGTGACTAAACAGATATTTAAAACAGTTCTAACATATCACAAATAGCGTAAATAAATGCAATAAATATGGCTAATAGTATTACATCATCATAGAGAAAAAGTCAATACAAGTAGGGCCTCATAGAGCCATAGCTAAGAAAAACAAACATGAGATGTCCGTGCTATGTGACAAAAACTGGAAAAGTGCTAAGAACTGATAAAAGAAAGAGACTCATGGTGCGGGAGAGTCCGAGCTGTCACGAAGAAGTTCCCTAATCTCAGCTAGGGAACCCTCGGTGTGCTCTCGATATAACTCGAAGTCATCCCGTAGGTGGTCTATGGAGGAGCTCAGCCTCTGATAATCGGACTGCATGGACTGAAAACCGGACTCCATCGTCATCTGAAGACTCGTGATAGCTCGTAGGATGTCACCATATCCAGTCTGACCAGTACTCGAGCCACCAATGGGAGGTGCTCGGGTATCTGTCTCCATCTCAGCAGCCGTATCAGCATCCTCATCACTGTCACTCGCATCCTCTCGAATCCTTAGGCGCTTTCCGGCCTTAGGATAGAGAAACCCTTCACGAACAGTACATCCCATCTTCTTCAGAGATGAGATGTTGATGATATCCGTCAATCCGATATCCTGAGCCTCGGAGGCAGGCAAAGGTACCCGGAAGTGCTGGAGGATGAGTGTAATGAGCATCCCATAAGGAAGACACCCGGAGTCGTTTGCTTCGCCGTTTATCATGTTGGCGAGCAGCAGAGGATATATATTGAAGTGGTGCCCATATTTTAGGCACCAAATCAATACCGTATCTATTTTAGATAGATACCCTCGACTCCCGAGTCTCGGGTGGATGGTCCAACTGACAATCAATTGAAACATTTTTGAGTCGAGGGGCAAGTCACTACATGTGTGAAATGTAGTGGGTCTGTACACATAGTTAGGGTCGCCCCTGACTATCCGACAGGCCTCCTCAACTTCAAAGTTGTCTGGCCATCCATCCAGACTCTATTGAACCCCCCTTATAAGGATTCTCAGAATGCTCATTAAGAGGTCAGTGTTGACCTCAAACTCCACACCGCTAACTCTAGTTCTGAATCTCAAAGCCAGAGGACTGGGTTTCACCAAGTTCGCATAGAACTGGTGAATCAGTCGCGGGTAATATTTTTCATGAATTCTGACTAGTGGGGTCAGATTTATTACCTCAAAGGCTGGTAGAATATCGAAATTACCATGACGAATGGAGTCGAAATCAACGACTCTACCCGTCATGATTTTCTTGTGACGGATTATAGAGTTATACCTCTTATGAGCCGCTGGGCTGAAAAACAGAGCCTGCTCCAACTCTGTTCTTGGCTCCTTGCTGGATGACCCTGCTACTCCCTTCCCTTTCGACTCCGAAGCCAAAGGTTTTGAAGACCTTGGTTTTTTGGGCGCATTAGGTCCACTTGTTGTGAGTTTTATACGGATTTTGTCACTCATTTTTAAGAAATTTGAAGTTTTTGGAAAAAGGAAATTTGGTAAAAATGAGAGATTTTAACCGTAGAAAGTTAAAAATCTCTTTAGGAATGAGTAGATCGGTGTGTTTAGAAGGGATTTGGATGGTTTTTAGATCAAAAAGATGAATTTTTTTAGAGAGAGAAAGCTTTGGCTCTTTGAAAATGGCTTAAAAATGGCGAAAATGAACAGTCCCTTTTATAGAATCGCGATACCAGTCGACTGGGTAAACGTACCAGTCGACTAGGCCCCTTTGAAAAGATGAACAGTTTCTTTACCAGTCGACTGGGTAAACGTACCAGTCGACTGGGTAAACTGGCAGTGAGTTACCAGTCGACTGGGCTATTTTTACCAGTCGACTGGAGGACACGGATTTTTAAAAAAAATGGCTCCAAGCAGGATTTGATCTTATAGACGATTGGAGAAGACTTAACAGTCGTCTGGAAGTTTTGACAGAGAGTTACCAGTCGACTGGGTCAAAATTACCAGTCGACTGGAAACACAGGCAGAGACTTACCAGTCGACTGGAAACACAGGCAGAGACTTACCAGTCGACTGGAGAACATTTACCAGTCGACTGGAGCCTGAGTAAAATTTCCAGTCCTGAATTTTTAGCACGATTTTGTTTATCTATGACATTTTTGAGTGAAGGGAATAATTAAACATGGATTAATACTCTATCACTCAATGTCAAACATGCAAATGATGAAATGAGATGCAATCAAACATTCAATTTATCAAAATCAAGCAATCCCATTAACTTTCTAATCTTACAAAAACTAGCTTCACTTAAGGGTTTTGTAAGAATATCAGCTATTTGATCTTCTGAATGTATAAATTCTAATCTTATATCACCTTTTTGAGCATGGTCTCTTAAGAAATGATGTCTAATCTCTATATGCTTGGTTCTAGAGTGCTGAATAGGATTTTTGGTTAGGTTGATGGCACTAGTATTATCACAAAATATAGGAATATTTTTGAGACTCATGCCATAGTCTTCTAGTTGTTGTTTCATCCATAGTACTTGGGCACAACAACTGCCAGCTGCTACATATTCCGACTAAGCGGTTGATAGTGCAACTGAATTTTGTTTCTTGGAGAACCAAGAAGTTAACATAGCACCTAAGAATTGGCATGTTCCACTTGTGCTTTTTCTATCTAACCTACATCCAGCAAAATCAGCATCCGAATATCCTACTAGCTCAAAAGATGATTCTCTAGAATACCATAATCCTATGGTCTGGGTCCCTTGTAGATATCTAAGGACTCTTTTTACTGCAACTACATGTGATTCCTTAGGATTAGATTGAAATCTAGCACACATGCATACACTGAACATTATATCAGGTCTACTTGCAGTCAAGTACAGTAAAGCACCTATCATGCTTCTATAATATTTAGAATCTACAGTTTTACCTCCTTCATCAAGATCAAGTTTGGTGGTTGTGCTCATAGGCGTTCCAATTGGCTTTGAGCTTTCCATCCCGAACCTCTTTAGTAGATCTTTGATGTACTTTTGTTGATTGATGAAGATACCTCCTTTTAGTTGCTTGATTTGCAGTCCAAGGAAGTAGGTAAGTTCTCCCATCATGCCCATTTCAAATTCACCTTGCATGCACTTTGCAAACTCTTGACACATAGATTCATTAGTAGCACCAAATATAATATCATCAACATATATTTGAACTATCAAAGTGTCATTTTTGTGAGTTTTTGTGAAGAGAGTTGTATCTATTCTACCTCTTACAAAATCATTATCAATCAAAAATTTGCTTAGTCTTTCGTACCATGCCCTTGGAGCTTGCTTCAGCCCATATAAAGCCTTAGAAAGCTTGTAGACATGATTTGGAAGACTACGGTTTTCAAAACCAAGAGGTTGTTCAACATAAACCTCTTCTTCTATAAAGCCATTTAAAAAGGCACTTTTCACATCCATTTGAAACAGTTTAAATTTATTAAAGCATGCAAAGGCTAATAACATTCGAATAGCCTCTAATCTAGCTACGGGAGCATAGGTTTCATCAAAATCTATTCCTTCCTCTTGGTTATATCCCTTAGCAACTAGCCTAGCCTTATTTCTAGTTACTATACCATTTTCATCCATTTTATTTCTATATACCCATTTAGTTCCAATAATTGAATGATCTTTAGGTCTTGGAACTAGTTCCCAAACATTGTTTCTCTCAAATTGATTTATCTCTTCCTGCATTGCAATTATCCAATCATTATCTTTTTCAGCTTCTATAAATGTCTTAGGTTCTACTTGAGACAAATAAGCTACAAAATTGCAAATATTTCTAATGGAAGAGCGAGTTCTTACCCCTTGTGAAGGATCACCAATTACTTGATCAATTGGATGATGATTTACATACCTCCAATCCTTGGGTAGATCCCAAACATTGGAACTTCTTCAGTTATTAACTGAAGCTCAGCTGAGAGAAATGGATAGTGCAACTGAAAAGGCCAAGGAAGACGTTGAAGTTGGGGATGTGAAAAAATCTGAGGAAGACAAGCTTGTGGAGAATCGCAAGACAACCAAGGAAAAAGGTATTGCAAAAGAGACTGAGAAGAAAGTTGCAGCAGATGTAACAACGAAGAGAAAGGAAACCAAGGAAGGAAATATGATAGTTTATGAACGGAAACGGTTGGGGAAACAGAAAATCTTGCAGGTAGTAAAAGTATTTAGCAGAATCTAGCAGGTAGTAAAAAAAAATTTGGCTCTATGTTGGTGGGAACCAGTTTTGCTTTGAAGTTCTGAGGGATGCTCTCTGAGACTGATATATGTATGCAGCATGAACATGAACATGAACATTCTGTACACAGTGGTAAGCAGTCGTGGTAGTTATTGTTATAGAAAACCTTGAAAATGTTTCAGCTTATAGTTTTTCTTTCTTACAAAGTCATTTAGTTCTTACATTTGGGGTGTCGGTTAGCAATTTTGTTCATTGCTCTCATACATGATTATATGTCCAGTAAATGGGCACATGTTTCTGTTCTTGTTTCAAGCATGTTAGATAGCCCTCAGTGGTAAAAAATTCTTCAGTTTTTCAGAATTTTTTCCCCAAAAATGCTTTACAAATGCAATGAAAAATTCGAAGAATCCCAGCTTTTTAGCCCTAGTGGCATTTCTCATTGAAGAATCACAGATATTTATATCAGCATTTTGACAAAATCATAGTAGCATTGTTTAGTCTTTCATTAGTTCAGAAACAGTTTTAAGAGTTAATACTCTTGGTTGAATATGGATTGATGTCAACCGCATAAAACAAGTAGGTGCATTTTTCTTTTTCTTTTCCAATTTTCCTATGGGGAACCAAGTAAAGTGGGCATGTTCGAGTGTAAAATAAGGACTATGAGGAAAGTAATGCCATGATAGTAATGCCATGATCAGTGGACCAGAAATCAGTTACCAAACTCTATAAAAAAAATTTATATATATAATTTGAAAGTACTTACTTTAAAAGTTAAAAGGCTTTTTTTTAATTATTAATGTTTTATTTGATTTAACAATAAAAACAGTTTATGATTTTTAAAACAATTTAAAGTAAAACTGTAATTGAGTTATGAACTATGCAGACATGATTTGGATAATGTTTTAAGCGAAAATTAAAATAAAATTTTTTATTTTATTTTAAGCTTTATCCAAGCCAAACAATAGTGATTAATAAAACAATAATGAAAACAAATTTTTAAAAATAAATTAATAATTTTATAAATAAAAACTATTTCATACTCTTTTCTTAAAAGGTATTTAAATTAGTATGTTCATAATTTAGTGGCCTTTTCTCCTGCCATATCTCATGGAGTAATATACTAATATTTGTTTATATAAACCATACGGTAGCAATAACTTGGTATGTGTTGATGCCAAAAAATGAGTATTGCTGAGCTGGATGGATGTTCTGTATAAGTACCTGCACAGGGAAAGGGAGATTTGCTATTGGGTCGACGGAGGGGATGCCTCCGAGGATGCTCCGATGCTTAAGTTAGCAAAAGTTTAAGATTGTAAGTGTTTAAAGCTGAAAAAGCCCCTACCTCGTTGGACCGCTTACCAAATCCTTTTATAGAGTTCCGGAGGCGGTGATGGGTCGGGGCAGCTGTGACAGGATACCCTAACTGGGTAGGGTAATGATGCCTATGAGGCCCAGCTAGGAAGCTGAGAACCGTTCAGTAGGGCTTTAGCCTTGTTGGCTTATTCCAGAGCCGTCTATGCGTAAGACGGTGTTTCGGTCTGACGCCCCAACTTGGTTGGTAATGATGATCCGGAGGGCGGTGGTGACGTGGAGGCCCAGCTGGAGCCAAGATATTCCTGAGGGCGGTCATGACCTGGAGGCCCAGCTGGAGGTGGATGCCTGAAAGGCGGTCATGACCTGGAGGCCCAGCTGTCTGGGCCTGAACGGTCCGCGTGTCTCTTTGAATTCAGGGCTCAAGATAATCCACGTGTCCTCCTCCTGTTGGGGTGACATATTTTGGTAGTATCAGAGGCCCCCCACTTCCTTAAGTGCAGCACTGTGGTTAAGGAAGTAGCATAACTGAGTTGGCGTTAGGCCCTCTGTGGAGACATGAAGCTGGGTCGAAGATGTGCTCTAAGGCAAAAGAGAAGGAGCCGAGGACTTGTGGAGCAGTCCATCTCCTCGGACCTTAAAGAAATTTGGCCGAGGACCAGTGGAGCAATCCGTCTCCTCGGCCAAGAATACCAGGGGTCCGAGGACTAGTGGAGCAATCCACCTCCTCGAATCCTGAAGAGAGTGGGCCGAGGACCAGTGGAGCAATCCATCTCCTCGGCCAAGAATACCATGGGTCCGAGGACACGTGGAGCAATCCATCTCCTCGGACCCTGAAGAGAGTGGGCCGAGGACCAGTGGAGCAATCCATCTCCTCGGCCAAGAATACCATGGGTCCGAGGACACGTGGAGCAATCCATCTCCTCGGACCCTGAAGAGAGTGGGCCGAGGACCAGTGGAGCAATCCATCTCCTCGGCCAAGAATACCATGGGTCCGAGGACACGTGGAGCAATCCACCTCCTCGGACCCTGAAGAGAGTGGGCCGAGGACCAGTGGAGCAATCCATCTCCTCGGCCAAGAATACCATGGGTCCGAGGACACGTGGAGCAATCCACCTCCTCGGACCCTGAAGAGAGTGGGCCGAGGACCAGTGGAGCAATCCATCTCCTCGGCCAAGAATACCATGGGTCCGAGGACACGTGGAGCAATCCATCTCCTCGGACCCTGAAGAGAGTGGGCCGAGGACCAGTGGAGCAATCCATCTCCTCGGCCAAGAATACCATGGGTCCGAGGACACGTGGAGCAATCCATCTCCTCGGACCGTGAAGAGAGTAAGCCGAGGACCAGTGGAGCAATCCATCTCCTCGGACCCTGAAGAGAGTGGGCCGAGGACCAGTGGAGCAATCCATCTCCTCGGCCAAGAATACCATGGGTCCGAGGACACGTGGAGCAATCCATCTCCTCGGACCCTGAAGAGAGTGGGCCGAGGACCAGTGGAGCAATCCATCTCCTCGGACCCTGAAGAGAGTGGGCCGAGGACCAGTGGAGCAATCCATCTCCTCGGCCAAGAATACCATGGGTCCGAGGACACGTGGAGCAATCCATCTCCTCGGACCCTGAAGAGAGTGGGCCGAGGACCAGTGGAGCAATCCATCTCCTCGGCCAAGAATACCATGGGTCCGAGGACACGTGGAGCAATCCACCTCCTCGGACCCTGAAGAGAGTGGGCCGAGGACCAGTGGAGCAATCCACCTCCTCGGACCCTGAAGAGAGTGGGCCGAGGACCAGTGGAGCAATCCATCTCCTCGGACCCTGAAGAGAGTGGGCCGAGGACCAGTGGAGCAATCCACCTCCTCGGACCCTGAAGAGAGTGGGCCGAGGACCAGTGGAGCAATCCATCTCCTCGGACCTTGAAGAGAGTAAGCCGAGGACCAGTGGAGCAATCCATCTCCTCGGCCAAGAATACCATGGGTCCGAGGACACGTGGAGCAATCCATCTCCTCGGACCCTGAAGAGAGTGGGCCGAGGACCAGTGGAGCAATCCATCTCCTCGGCCAAGAATACCATGGGTCCGAGGACACGTGGAGCAATCCATCTCCTCGGACCTTGAATAGAGTGGGCCGAGGACCAGTGGAGCAATCCATCTCCTCGGCCAAGAATACCATGGGTCCGAGGACACGTGGAGCAATCCATCTCCTCGGACCCTGAAGAGAGTGGGCCGAGGACCAGTGGAGCAATCCATCTCCTCGGCCAAGAATACCATGGGTCCGAGGACACGTGGAGCAATCCATCTCCTCGGACCCAAGAATACCATGGGTCCGAGGACACGTGGAGCAATCCATCTCCTCGGACCCTGAAGAGAGTGGGCCGAGGACCAGTGGAGCAATCCATCTCCTCGGCCAAGAATACCATGGGTCCGAGGACACGTGGAGCAATCCATCTCCTCGGACCGTGAAGAGAGTGGGCCGAGGACCAGTGGAGCAATCCATCTCCTCGGCCAAGAATACCATGGGTCCGAGGACACGTGGAGCAATCCATCTCCTCGGACCCTGAAGAGAGTGGGCCGAGGACCAGTGGAGCAATCCATCTCCTCGGCCAAGAATACCATGGGTCCGAGGACACGTGGAGCAATCCATCTCCTCGGACCCTGAAGAGAGTGGGCCGAGGACCAGTGGAGCAATCCATCTCCTCGGCCAAGAATACCATGGGTCCGAGGACACGTGGAGCAATCCATCTCCTCGGACCCTGAAGAGAGTGGGCCGAGGACCAGTGGAGCAATCCATCTCCTCGGCCAAGAATACCATGGGTCCGAGGACACGTGGAGCAATCCATCTCCTCGGACCCTGAAGAGAGTGGGCCGAGGACCAGTGGAGCAATCCATCTCCTCGGCCAAGAATACCATGGGTCCGAGGACACGTGGAGCAATCTACCTCCTCGGACCCTGAAGAGAGTGGGCCGAGGACCAGTGGAGCAATCCACCTCCTCGGACCCTGAAGAGAGTGGGCCGAGGACCAGTGGAGCAATCCATCTCCTCGGACCCTGAAGAGAGTGGGCCGAGGACCAGTGGAGCAATCCACCTCCTCGGACCCTGAAGAGAGTGGGCCGAGGACCAGTGGAGCAATCCATCTCCTCGGACCTTGAAGAGAGTAAGCCGAGGACCAGTGGAGCAATCCATCTCCTCGGACCCTGAAGAGAGTGGGCCGAGGACCAGTGGAGCAATCCATCTCCTCGGCCAAGAATACCATGGGTCCGAGGACACGTGGAGCAATCCATCTCCTCGGACCCTGAAGAGAGTGGGCCGAGGACCAGTGGAGCAATCCATCTCCTCGGCCAAGAATACCATGGGTCCGAGGACACGTGGAGCAATCCACCTCCTCGGACCCTGAAGAGAGTGGGCCGAGGACCAGTGGAGCAATCCACCTCCTCGGATCCTGAAGAGAGTGGGCCGAGGATCAGTGGAGCAATCCATCTCCTCGGACCCTGAAGAGAGTGGGCCGAGGACCAGTGGAGCAATCCACCTCCTCGGACCCTGAAGAGAGTGGGCCGAGGACCAGTGGAGCAATCCATCTCCTCGGACCTTGAAGAGAGTAAGCCGAGGACCAGTGGAGCAATCCATCTCCTCGGCCAAGAATACCATGGGTCCGAGGACACGTGGAGCAATCCATCTCCTCGGACCCTGAAGAGAGTGGGCCGAGGACCAGTGGAGCAATCCATCTCCTCGGCCAAGAATACCATGGGTCCGAGGACACGTGGAGCAATCCATCTCCTCGGACCTTGAATAGAGTGGGCCGAGGACCAGTGGAGCAATCCATCTCCTCGGCCAAGAATACCATGGGTCCGAGGACACGTGGAGCAATCCACCT
Organism: Bretschneidera sinensis; assembly: GCA_023935145.1. Lineage (NCBI taxonomy): Eukaryota > Viridiplantae > Streptophyta > Magnoliopsida > Brassicales > Akaniaceae > Bretschneidera > Bretschneidera sinensis. Next base: position 151,636,333 of record CM043697.1, read on the forward strand.
CCTCGGACCCTGAAGAGAGTGGGCCGAGGACCAGTGGAGCAATCCATCTCCTCGGCCAAGAATACCATGGGTCCGAGGACACGTGGAACTTTGTGAAAGTTTCTCGTGTCTAGGACGGCGGCGATAGAGCCACGTGGTCTCACCATATGGATGCCGCGTCATGTTACCCTTTTTAGGGAAAACGGCGGCCGCCTCGAGGGACGTAACGTCTCCTGGGAAAGAGTGTGGGTCGTTTGGGAGGTCTAAATTATCCCCTAGATTCCTGCGCCTGCATTAAATGCTCCTCGTTGGCCGTGATACTTCTGCTATATAAGGGGCTTTGGTTTCTTCTTCTTCCACACACTCCATAATTTCCTTCTGTTTTCAGAGTTGCTTTCCTGAGAGCCTTCGGCCTCGTCCAAAGAAGCTTGGGAGTCCTCGTCCTCGTCCCCTCAGTGACCCCTTCATCTATCAAGAGGTGGAAGAAGAATTTCTTTTTCATCCGATCTGTCGAGGACTTCGGCTTGCCTCGTGCGTGGAGTATGGACCGCACCGGGAAGTGCAAAAAGGCGGGCCTTCTTCCGTACGAGCAAGAGACAGTGAATGCCATGCTGGCCTCGCCTTTGGACGTTGGGGTCCTATATGACAATGAAGAACTGGCCCGGCGAGGTCTTTGTTCTTCGTGCCCCGAGCCTTCGCTAGAGAGCGGTAAAGGCTTTAGTTTACCTTCTTTTTATTCTCATTTTGCATTGTTATCTTGCAATTTATACTTAACGCCATTTCCTTCATTTGTTTGTTTGTGTGCTCTGCTCAGAAATGGAAGCGGCTGCCCGTGCTCGTGAGCATGCCAAGAAATTGGCGATGGAGCAGAGAAGATCGGCTCGGTCTGAGAAGCAATCGGCTTCGACTTCGCGGCCGAAGAAGAGGCCACGAGCCCCATCTCCGGCTCCGATTGACTTAGGGACTCCTCCGAGGCCACCGACCCAGTCAGAGACAGCTCCAGCAAGCAGTGCCCCGGCTCCGATCCCAGCGACTGCAGGGACTCCCATTCTCTCGGGCCCTAGCCAAGGGGTGGCTTCGGAAGCCTCGATCTTTATGCCCAATTGGGCCATCCGGACAGACGACTCCGTCTTCGCACATCCTCGGGTGGCGAGAGAACATCTGTTTAAGGGAACTCCCCCTCGTGATATCGCTGAGTTGGGTCGAAAGACCACGGAGTCTCTATGTGCGGCGACTGAGGCTCTTGCTTCCCAGGTTAGATTTCGCTTTCGCTTTACTTTACGTTGTTTTCATCGCCTTTCGTTTCATACTTGGCTTCTGGTATCAGATGGGTGTTCTGGTGGGCGCGGCTACTCGTCGGTGCATGGAGACAGCGGAGCTCCTTGGGCGAACCCAACGCCAGCTGAAGGAGAGGAATGAGGCTGTTTGCCGGCTGCAGGCTTCTCTAGAATCTGCTGTCCGGGCCAAAGCCGAGGCTGAAGCCACTGCTCGGGCAGCCGTCGAGGGGGTCGAGGCTCGCCTTGGAGCCGCAGCGGAGGAGGCCGAGGCTCGTCTTCGAGCCGTTACAGAGGAGGCTGAGGTCCGTACTAGGGTTACAGTGGAGGAGGCCTTGGCATCCTTCCAAAACTCGGAGGCCTATCGCCTAGCCGTGGTGTCTGAGGGTGGCCAGCAGTACCTTACGGGGTTCATGGAGGCCAAGGAGAAGGCCGAGTCCATGTATCCAGAGCTGGATTTTTCCGCGTTGGACCTGCTTGGGCCGGAGGATGAGGAGCTGCCGGCTTCGGATGACGAGGCTGCTGACGGACAGGATCGTGACGGGCGCTCGGGCACGGGATCTCCTGCCATTGGAGATCAGTAGGGTTTAGGTTGAGGGCGATCTATTGTAGCCCTTTTTTGTTGTTTTGACCCGGTCTGTGCCTTAGGGTTGTATTTTGAGGCCGCTAGCGCCCTACTTAATTTTGTTTCGTATTGGACGAAATGATGTACGTAAAATCTTTTCATATATATAAAAACAAGAGTACTTACATATGTGTAACACTTATTTATTGATAAAAACGTCGAAGATGTGCCGCATTCCAAGTACGAGGAAGGGCTTTTCCGTTCAACTCTTCGAGTTCAAAAGAACCGGGGCGGCACACCTTTTTGATTCGATAAGGCCCTTCCCAATTAGGGACTAATTTGCCTGAGTCTCGGGGCCTAGATACTTCATTTTTTCGCAAGACGAGGTCGTGAAGACAGAAACGTCTTTCTTTTACTCTTGAGTTGAAGTACCTAGTGGCTCGCTGCTGGTAAACGGCGAGTCGAATTTGGGCTTTGTCTCGGGCTTCGTCTAAAAGATCAGCGTTCGCGCGAAGGGCTTCCTCATTGCTTCGTTCTTCGAAATTCTGAACTCGTAAGGAAGGTATTCCTATTTCCAAGGGGATGACTGCCTCGGACCCATAAGTCATGAAGAAAGGGGTTTCCCCGGTAGGTGCTCGAGTCGTGGTTCGATATGCCCAAAGTATGTTGGGCAAATGGTCTGCCCACTGCTTCTCTGCTTGGTCTATTCGCCTTTTAATGCCTTGCAAGATCGTTCGGTTGGTAACTTCGGCTTGTCCATTTGCTTGCGGATATCCGACCGAAGAGAAACGATGGTCAATGTGTAATTCATCGCAAAATGCTTTGAACCGAACGCTGTCAAACTGTTTGCCGTTGTCTGTTACTAATACTTGTGGTACTCCAAACCGACACACGATTGATTTCCATACGAAAGCTCGGGCTTGGAAGTCCGTGATGCTGGCCAAGGGTTCGGCTTCTACCCATTTTGTAAAATAATCTATGGCAACTATGAGGTATCTTCGCTGGCCGGTTGCTCCGGGAAAGGGCCCGAGAAGGTCCATTCCCCACATAGCGAAAGGAAGTGGACTGACAATTGGTGTCAAAAGGTTCGCTGGTTGTCGTGGCACAAGGGCATACCGTTGACAGCTTTGGCATTTGGTCACCAACTCCATGGCTTCTTCCCTCATCTTCGGCCAATAGTATCCTTGACGGAGGATTTTGAATGCTAAGGCACGTCCTCCGAGGTGATTTCCACATATACCTTCGTGGACTTCTCGAAGGGCGTAGTTAGCTTCGGCCGGATCAAGACACTTTAAGAAGGGCGTTGTCAACCCCCGCTTATACAGGTGATCATCCAGAATAGCGTAACGGGCGGCTCGAGACACAATCTTTCGGGCTTCGCCCTTATCATCGGGAAGAATACCGTCACGTAGATATTCCAGGATAGGACTCATCCATGTTCTCTCACCAACCACGGGTAAGACCATTATTTCGTCGATACTCGGCACGGCTAGGGTTTCGAGGTAAACTGCTCGTCTGGACTCAAGCTGGCGAGACGAAGCAAGTCGGGCCAATGAGTCGGCCTTTGCATTTTCTGCCCGGGGAATCTGGTTTAGAGAAAAGACATCAAACTGCCCGGCTAATGCCTTTGCTGCTGCTAGGTAGCGAGCGATTTTTTCTCCTCGGGCCTCGAATTCGCCGTTCACCTGGTTCACCACCAGTTGGGAATCGCTATATACATGTAAGTTTTGTACAGATATTACCTTGGCCAATTTCATGCCGGCGAGTAGAGCCTCATACTCGGCTTCGTTGTTTGACGCTGGAAACTTAAATCTCAGGGCGTATTCAATGGAAAAGTTGTCAGGACCGCTTAGAATGAGCCCGGCTCCACTTCCAGAGTCAGTAGAGGACCCATCCACATGAAGAGTCCAATGCAGAAAGGAATTCGATTGACTAACATCCTGTGAAGAGTCTTCCTCCGGTAAAGTAGTTTCCATGACAAAATCAGCTAGGGCTTGTGCTTTGATAGCAGTCCGAGGCCGATAACGGATGTCGAACTCTCCCAGCTCTATCGACCATTTAACCATTCTACCAGAAACGTCTGGCTTGTGAAGTATTTGTCGAAGAGGCTGGTTGGTGAGGACAGTGATGGTATGGGCTTGAAAATAAGGTCGAAGCTTCCGGGCCGAAGTTAACAGAGCATACGCCATTTTTTCTGCCGGGGAATATCTTGTCTCAGCATCATGGAGTACTTTGCTGACATAATACACCGGCTTCTGCACGCCCTCTTCTTCTCGTATTAACACGGAGGCTACCACTTCGGGCCCAGTCGAAAGATATAAAAAAAGTTCTTCTCCGACCACTGGTTTGGTAAGCACGGGTGGTGTCCCCAAATATATTTTCAACGTCCTGAATGCTTCTTGGCAAGCTTCATTCCACACGAAGTTCTGCGTCCGACGAATGGCTTTAAAAAAGGGCAGGCACTTCTCTGCTGACTTTGACATAAACCGGCTGAGGGCCGCGATTTTTCCAGTAAGTCGCTGGACTTCTTTCACGGTCCGAGGCGGACTCATACGAAGGATGGCGTCAATCTTTTCTGGGTTGGCTTCGATGCCCCTATGGGTGACTAAGAAGCCGAGGAACTTCCCTCCAGTAACTCCAAAGGCACACTTTGTAGGATTCAATTTCATATGATAATGACGAAGGATAGTAAAAGCTTCTTGGAGATCAGCTTCGTGGGTTTTTGCCTCGACGCTTTTAACCAGCATGTCGTCCACATATACTTCCATATTACGACCAATCTGTTCTTTGAATATTTTGTTTACTAACCTCTGATAAGTGGCCCCGGCATTTTTCAAACCGAATGGCATGACCCTATAACAATAGAGGCCTTGTTCTGTGATAAATGCTGTCTTTTCTTGGTCGGGCGGGTGCATGAGGATTTGATTATACCCGGAGTAAGCATCCATGAATGTTATCAGCTCATGGCCGGATGTTGCGTCCACGAGTTGATCAATCCGAGGCAAAGGAAAACTGTCTTTTGGACAGGCTTTATTTAGATCAGAAAAGTCTATACAGATTCGCCATTTGCCATTGGCCTTTTTTACCATTACAACGTTAGATACCCAATCCGGATAGCTCACCTCTCGGATGAAGTCAGCCGAACGTAATTTCTCAACTTCTGTCCGAACGACTGCCTGTCGCTCGGAAGCAAACGACCTTTTCTTCTGAATAACCGGTTTGTGGGTCGGGTCGACACTCAGGCGATGTACAATGACGTCAGGGCTGATTCCTGGCATATCTGCAGCAGTCCAGGCGAATAGATCTTGGTTTGCCCGGAGAAGGGCTAATAAAGATTCTTGGGAAGAGCTGGACAGGTTGGAACCAATTTGCACAGTTTTGGTGCTATCTTCGCCAAGGGGGATTGTGAGTACATCCTCTCCGGGCCTACCTCGTAGGTTGCTTGCTTCATCCCTAAGGTCATCCAATTCGAGTGGTAGGGCTTCCGTCTTTTTACCTTTTATTGCACTGAGATAGCAGGATCTGGCGGTTTGTTGATCTCCTTTGATCTCGCCTACTCCGTCTGTCGTGGGGAATTTGATTTTGAGATGATAGGTAGAGACAACAGCTCGGAGTTTATTCAGTGTGGGTCGTCCGAGTATCATATTGTAGGAAGAGGGTTGTCGGACGATTAACAAAGTGGATTGTACTGTTGTTGTTTGAGGTGCCGTTCCCGCAGTTATCGGGAGAGTTATACTGCCTTCTGTAAAGACCGGTCCCCCTGAGAAGCCATAGAGTGGGGTGGAAACCAGCTCCAGATGTGCATCGCCTAACTGCATTTGGTGAAAGGCATCATAAAAGAGGATGTCGGCCGAGCTCCCGTTGTCGACTAGGACTCGTCTTATCTCATGGTTAGCCACAAGGAGTGAAATTACGACAGCATCGTCGTGTGGGATCTGCACTCCTTCTAAGTCTTCGTCCGAAAAAGAAATAATCTCTCCGGTCCTAGGTCTTTTCTGAGATCCAGCAACAGAGGCTATTGACCTAGCATAAGACCTACTGCGAGCACGGGATCCCCCTCCAGCAACGAGCCCTCCGTAAATGGTTTTGATAATCTTCGCCACGGGGACCTCCGGTTTTTTCTGGCTGGGCTCTCTATAACTTGGCCTCGGGCTCTTCTGGGCTGTCCTTGCAGGTCTGTTTCGTTCATAAGAACGTTCAGGGCCTCTTCGCGATCGTTCATCATATTTCTCTTGTTGTGGCCTGACATATTCTTTTAGATACCCTCTATTGATGAGGGCCTCGATCTGATTTTTTAAGGCCTTACATTCTTCCGTATCATGGCCGAAGTTTTTGTGAAACCGGCACCAAGTATTGCGATCCGGGTTGAGGTTTGGCGGCCTTGGAGGCCATTGCAAGAGGTCCCTATCATGAATCTGCATCAGAATGTTGGTTCTGGAGGCATTCAGTGGTGCATAGCCATGGATTTGCCTCGGAGTTCTGGCTCTGGTTCCATAGGTTGCAAGAGTTCGGGACCTATCCTCGAAAGGCCTGAGGGTTCTGGGTTTCTCCTCGCGGAGCGGCCGCTTAGAGGGTTCAAGGCTGGGACTAGTGGGGCCTCTCTTCCTCTTTTCCGTATCTCCTTCGCGTTCTCTCCGGAATGCTTGATCATCTTCTGCTAGCATGTATTTTTCGGCTCGGGCCAAGACCTCATTCATGTCCGTAGGCGGACGTCTGATGAGTTTTGAGCTGAAGAATCCGGATCTTAATCCATTTTTGAATGCCAGGAGCTGAACATTGGGATCAAGGTTTGGAATCTCCCAGGCTGCAGTGTTGAATCTGGAAATATAGGCGCGAAGCTTCTCTCCTTTCGACTGGACAATGTTAAACAGGGACTCCGAAGTTTTCTTCGGTCCTTTACTGCTGATGAAATGTGAGGCGAAGGCATAACTTAGGTCTTTGAAGGTGCGAATACCCCCCGGTTTCAAACGGGAATACCACGTCCCAGCCGCTTTTTCTAGGGTTAATGGAAACGCTCTGCACATTATAGGGTCCGAATGTCTATGGAGGGTCATTGTGGTTCGGTAGTGCTGGAGGTGATCTAAGGGATCTGTGGATCCATCATAAAGTTTGATGTGTGGCATACGAAAATTTTGGGGGAGAGGGGCGTCAAGGACTTCTTTTATGAAAGGTGGGTCCTGTACATCGAGATCATCGCTAATACTGTGGCCGCGTTCTTTAAACGCTTCATTGATGCGTCCCTCTATGTCCTCGATCCGTTTGCCAAACCCTTCGCTGTTATTGGGCACGGGACTCTCTCTGAACTTAGCTGGGGAAGGTGAGTGGGTCGCTGAGCAGACATCCGCTGGTGGGCGACGATCAGTGGAAACACCGTGACCTGGTTCCAGCGATGGGAGTGGCAGCGTCTGCTGAGGTCTCCTACGAACTTCGGCAGCCAGGTCGGCCACCAGGTGTGCAAGCTCTGTGAATTGCGCCTGGAGCGTGCCTTCATTCGGGTGAACGCCGGGTTCGGCTGAAGAACTGTCTCCCGACTGTAGCGCGCGAGCGCCTAGATCTCTGGCGAGTGTTTTTGGAGGCATGCTAACAGATGAGTTCTTTTGACTTCTTCGCTGTTACTGTCAGCGAGAGATGTGGTTTCCCACGGACGGCGCCAATCTGTTGATGCCAAAAAATGAGTATTGCTGAGCTGGATGGATGTTCTGTATAAGTACCTGCACAGGGAAAGGGAGATTTGCTATTGGGTCGACGGAGGGGATGCCTCCGAGGATGCTCCGATGCTTAAGTTAGCAAAAGTTTAAGATTGTAAGTGTTTAAAGCTGAAAAAGCCCCTACCTCGTTGGACCGCTTACCAAATCCTTTTATAGAGTTCCGGAGGCGGTGATGGGTCGGGGCAGCTGTGACAGGATACCCTAACTGGGTAGGGTAATGATGCCTATGAGGCCCAGCTAGGAAGCTGAGAACCGTTCAGTAGGGCTTTAGCCTTGTTGGCTTATTCCAGAGCCGTCTATGCGTAAGACGGTGTTTCGGTCTGACGCCCCAACTTGGTTGGTAATGATGATCCGGAGGGCGGTGGTGACGTGGAGGCCCAGCTGGAGCCAAGATATTCCTGAGGGCGGTCATGACCTGGAGGCCCAGCTGGAGGTGGATGCCTGAAAGGCGGTCATGACCTGGAGGCCCAGCTGTCTGGGCCTGAACGGTCCGCGTGTCTCTTTGAATTCAGGGCTCAAGATAATCCACGTGTCCTCCTCCTGTTGGGGTGACATATTTTGGTAGTATCAGTATGTCACCCACCAAAATTAATGCTAAAAATTTAAAAGAAAAAAGAAATCATATTTTTTAGTGAGGAAAAAAAATCGTTAAGCTTTCATTTAGTAAAGAAAAAGTTTGAGAAACTTTTAACGTTAGGACCCAAAAAAAAAGATATTTCTTTTCCATGCCAAATGAACAAACAAATTAAAATTAGTAGCTGACCAAGAGGATAAAGCAAAAATTGGTTGGGGAATCACTTAAAAAAGATAAGAATAAGAGTCCTAATCAACAAAATCACGTAAATAACAATACACAACAGTACAATAACAAAAACAAAAGGATCACCTACATCGCTCTACCTTATCCCATCTATCGCCAACCCATTCACAAAACGCCCCCCACCCTCCGATCAATCAAACGCAATTTTCCCTCAAAAAAGATCATCAAAAATCAACCAACCAATCAATCAATCCCTAGCACCCCCACCCAAAATCATCCAAATGGAGAACAACCAGCAAGCCCAAACCTCCTCATACCCACCGCAACCCCCAACAGCAGGAGCAGCAGCAGCACCGTTCCACCACCTGCTGCAGCAGCAACAACAGCAGCTTCAGATGTTCTGGTCGTATCAGCGTCAGGAGATCGAACAGGCCAACGACTTCAAGAACCATCAGCTCCCCTTGGCCCGTATCAAGAAGATCATGAAGGCCGATGAGGACGTGCGCATGATCTCCGCGGAGGCACCCATCCTCTTCGCCAAGGCCTGCGAGCTTTTTATCCTGGAGCTCACCATCCGCTCTTGGCTCCACGCCGAGGAGAACAAGCGACGCACCCTTCAGAAGAACGATATCGCCGCCGCTATCACCAGAACTGATATCTTTGATTTCTTGGTCGATATTGTCCCCAGAGACGAGATCAAGGACGAGGCGGGACTAGGGGGCATGGTGGGGGCCACCGCCAGCGGGGTGCCGTATTATTACCCGCCCATGGGGCAGCCCGCCGGGGCAGCCGGTCCCGGTGGGATGATGATTGGGAGGCCCGCCATGGACCCCACTGGTGTCTACGTGCAACCGCCGTCCCAGGCATGGCAGAGCGTTTGGCAGACGGCGGCCACCGCGGAAGACGGGTCCTATGGGAGCGGAGGGAGCAGTGGACCAGGCAATCTTGATGGGCAAGGGTAATGCGGTTTTATTTTTGTTGATCCAAATAAATGTACATACTTTTTGGCCTTGGTGATTCTTTAATCGATATGCGTTCTGCGAGTGTTGTTGGATTTTTTGGTTTTTTTGTGAAATTGTTTTTTCTTATTATTACTTTGATTTCATAAGGCGATCATTTTGGCTGAGCTGTATTGTAGTTTTGATACAGAAAAATAAGTAAAATAATAAAGGAGCGGAATTTTAGGTTGGGGGAAAAGGTTTCTTGGGAGCTTTTGGACTGAATTGGGTGAAATGTGTATGTACATCTGTGCTGTTCAAGAAGGTGAAAAGGAAAGAATATGCTACTTGTTGGTGGGTTTGCGTAGAACCTTCAGTTTGTAGCATAATAAGACAATGACCACTTTATAGTCTCATAACAACGTAGCAGAATTTGTGTTATATAGGGTTGGCTTTATAGGTTCTGTGAATCTAATAAGTGTTATTGACGAGGGAAGCTCTGTTTCAGCGATCTTGAGCACATATCTTCCTGACTTTCTTGGGGATCTGGCTTGGGTGCCATGTGTTTTCATCTGTGTTGTTCAAATGTCCTGTTTATCTTCTTCATGCCTGTAGGTGTTCACTTATTGTCATGGGGTTTTGTCTGATAATTGGTTGTGGATTCGTCTCCAAAAAGATAGGTTGGTTGCGACCTATGCGACAACCAGGGGTGGAGCCATTAAGTAGGATGGGAGTCAGTCATCCCCCCACAAAAAAAAAAATTGTAAAATTATCCTATAGAAGTTTAGATATATACTATAAAATTTGGACTTTTAAAATAATAGACAAGAGTTAGTTTCCCCACCCTGTCAAAAAAAAAATGGAAAAGCTTTCCTTCAATACTTCCCCACTAAAAAACTGGCAGCAAGTCATCAAAGTCCAAAAATACAAAACTGCTTTTTTAGTACAGAAGTGATTATAGATGAGTTTGATTCTATGAAAGATCGTCGAGCACGATTTTCATAGAAGATGTCCCCCTCTTTTTACCTTTTGGTAATGGAATATAACTTTTTTGATATATAGTTATGTGTGAGTTGAAGGAGACAACTTTTGTACAATTTTTAAGCTTATAACCTAATCTTAGTGTAGTGAAAGTAACTTTTTGAGATTAAATCTATTTTACACTTTTTATATATTCAATTATTTCATAAAACTATTCGCCCCCGAGTTAAAATTCCTGGCTAACATAACCTTTTGCTGGATTGGTGATGGTAGAGTAGTTAAATTATTACAGTTTTCTTCTATGGGGTCGGTGGACATTATTTCGTCGTTAGTCATAAATAAGTTTGATACTTTTTAAGAATATCGAAGATGATTATAGCTGGGAAAGGTTGCACTGGTACCACAATAAGATTTTTTAACACATGGATGTTATCGGTAGCTTGAGTGGGGCTTTTGGATTTCTGCCTGAAAAGCATTGCCTTCTGTATTCTGTGAAGATTGTTGTAAATGGCGGTTTGCATCTTTAAGTTTCTATGATAAACATTGTTTGTCATATTTGACATAGAAACTCTTTGATAAGTTATTTTTGTCATAGAAACTTTAAAACACCTGATGAAGACGGTCATCATAGCATAACTCTCAAGAGTTTGAGGAGGGAATGAGTGGAACTGTCACAACATGTAGATGGTAGTGCTGAATGTTGGCACAGTATTGGCGGCTTGATGGAAATGGCTGTCTTAGGTGAAAGATTCGAGAATGCGAATGTTGTTGGAAAGGTTAAGTAGGGTTTTATATATAGGATCTTTAGTTGCTTCTGATGGCAGCTAGTAATTAAGGTTTTAAGTAGAGGATATTTTACTTTGTAGGTGTTAATGTGTTATGGAGTATCGTGGAGTGGGATGAGTGGAAGTTGGAATTTCATTTCATGCTGAACCTAACAAGTTTGCTTGACATCCGATCTTTAATAAGGGAGGAATATCACCTGACATATATTGTTTAAAGTTCTTAAAGATGGAGATGGCCATGACTTGCTCGTATCTTTTGCTTCGTTAAAGTTCTTAAACAGAGGCATCGCTCCAGCATGAAGAAAGAGTTTCCTTCATATTTATATTTATTTATTTTGAAACTTCTTTTGCAGTTAAGCAACAACTCAGTTTTAGTGTTCTTAGTATATAGTAATAGGATTTCTTATTCGAAACATAATTCTTGTTCTATGCGTTGCTAAGAGTATCTTTTAATGTGTTTGGATTCTTGTAAAAATTTAGTATTTTCAACTTTTCAAGTCCATTTCATACCATTTAAATTCCGCATTATGTTATATTTAGTTTCTCCACTTGGTAAAGGCTTTCTTTTTTTTTTTTAAATATTTGTATAGAAATTACTGAGGGGGTGCAACCCATATACAAGAGGTCTATCTACAAGAAAGTAAATCTAGATAATCAAGGAACTCTTCCGCATTTTCAAAGTCATTCCCTTAAAAAAACAACAAAGGGTATTGAACCACCCTTCTTTAATGGAATCAAGAGATTTCTCTCCATCAAAGCCCTCCTATTGTTGGTGCTGGTGGCAGCAGTTTTGGTCAGCATGTTGATTTCTTGTTATCTGTGACAAAGCCTTACATTTTACCTTATTATCATTTCCTTCAGTAACTTCTTAGATGATCTTCCTTCAGTATATGTCGCCCAAAGTGTATACAGTTAATTTCATCAGCATGGTTTGAAATCTATTCTGTTATTGACATACTTAATGTCATATCTGATATGTCTTCTGAAATTTTTTCGTTTTGGTGTTTCTTACTTCTTAACTTACAGAAAAATTTATGAGAGACAAGTCTATTGATTGTTGAAAATGAGGAAGCTGTAGATATAGAACTCCATATGGAGATAGTGACTAAAATCTTAGTGAAGGGAATTAGAGCTTCAAATGACATGAAACCCTTAGGTAAAAAAGAAGGAAAATCTCAAAAATATTTCTGTAAAGGGCTCAACTAGCACGTATTCTAAAGTTCCTTTGGAAAGAGTGGAATCGTTGTTTTTGGAAGTACCACATGAGTTTATTTTTACTTTTTTCTCATTTGTTTTGAAATAACAAATAGCTGTATCTTGAGTGTGCCTATCTCATTCAAGTGAAATGTGCTTCAGTAAGCTATTTCTGTCGTTATTATGGTGTCGTTTGTGAAACGATATTTCTTTAGTATTCTATTTATTGTTTTTTTTCAACTATTTTTTTTGCCTTTCCATGGCTAAGCTTCCAACTTTTCTGATTGGTTTTCTGCAGTTAAGCAACTAATTTATTCGACGATGTGGCTCTCAGTGGTGCAGCAAAGGCATTGGAGCTTGGCTGATTCTACCTGGAATTTTGCTTGCCTATGTTTTATGAATGCACTTGTCGGCTTTATAATGTAATGACTTCTTTAGAAACTTCTTAAACCTTTTACTTCAATTGGTGCAGCAAAACATTGCTGCTACACCTTCCCTAATTATATTTGATGTGCAGTTCTGAAATTATTGTTGTTGCTCTCGATGATTCTAGTTATCTCGTGGTTTGTATGAACGACACACATGGTAGTAGATCTTCGTTGAAATGTTACTTCTAATTTATCTTTGCTTTGGGGAGACTATGCCTTTATTATCATATCAATCCTCCATCACCTTGATGGTGTATGGATATTGGTATATAAAATATTTCCTGAGGGATAAGAGTGCCCCTTTTGAGATGAGCCTGGAAATTCTGTTTTACGCCTGTTATCATCTCTTTCTGACTATTACATAAGTAAAAGAGAAGAGAGGAAGAGAAAAAAAATCCTTCCTCGTGGCTTTTACTGTGAAAATCTTTAACCTGGGAAACACTTTGCCAGGTTAAAAATTGAGCCTAATGTATTTCTATTTATTAATTTGGCATTCTGGGAGTAGTAGTCATAAATCAGGTGGTTTTTCCTCACTTGGTCAAGTGATCTTTGTTCCTCGAGGTTTAGTTTCCAGTACTGTTTGCGATTCCACCAAAATGTAGAAGAATAACAAAGCTGGGTGCTGTTATCTTCTTTTACAATGCAGCCATGGACATCGAATACTTGAAAGTGAGCGTAATGGGTCATCGACTCTAATCTTCTATGCTTTCAGGTTTTCCTAATGCATCTAACCTCTTCCGTGTTATTTTGTTGTTCTTGAACACTCTGGATTGTGTTATTCTTGAATCTTGAACACTGATTGGTGTGTTGTCCACTTGAAACCTGGAATTTCAATGTCAATGATTGTTAAAAGAAGGTTATGATTAGCTAGCTAATGTTTTTCTATCATTTACTATAAAAAAAATAAGTTTTTTCATTTGATAAGAAAGAAAATGGGATGATCATCTTAAATTAGAATGATTGAATAGCACAAGTTAAAATAAGTTATCAATATTATTTGTCATTTTTTTTTTTAGTTTTCTCAATTTTGTATCATTTTTATCTAAAGTATTATGAAAAATGTCAACTTTTTCAATTTGTTTGATAAAATTTATGTTTTCTATAAATAAAAACCGAGTCGAATGCTTTTAAAAAACGATTTATGAAATAATTTTTATTTAAAAAAATTGAATTTATATAAAAAAAATAATAATTTAAACGGTGGAACAAACCATTTTTTACTAATAAGAGAAAAAGACTTGCATGTACAGTGCATAGAGAGAGATTTGGTTGACAAGAATTTTGTAAGAGTGAAAATCTTGGGCGGGATCAAGGCTTTCCATCATATCTACAAGGTGGTCTACTGCTATTACCCACGAGTTGAAACGACAACGTATCACTGTATGTTATAGTACGTGTGGTAAGCTACACAAGCACGATGTGCGTTATCTTTCACACAAAGCAACCAAGAATAACAAAAGACACCAAACCCATAAAGACAGCTAAGAAAGATTGAGATTTATTTTTCTTTGGAAAAACTAAGAAAGACAATAATTAATAATATGATAAAAGCAAAATAGTAGGAGTAGTATATATTATAAGATCTTACAAAGAAACTCGAGAGACATGTTTATTAGAGATAGAGAAAGAAATGAAGCCTGATTGCTGGCCACTTTAATTTGAAGCTCTCTTTGGCTTTTAAATCTGTGTAACTATAGTTTGGGTAACACTGTTTCCACGATAAAATTATTTGTATTCACGTGGTTTTAAATTTTCATATAATAAGACTCTTTATTTTTGTAATTTTCCCACACGAAATTATGATTTTGATCGAATTAAATTTAGGTCAAAAATTTTCTTATTTATCAATTTACATAAATCATAAATGTAGGCAGTATTGAATTACGATTATTTTTCAACATTAATATTTTTCTCAAATATCATGATAGGATTAAGTATAAATAGTTTTTTATATATATATTTTTATTGGAATTGAGATTAAATCTAAATATCTTATATAAAAGATAAAAAAATAACTATTAAACCCAAAAAAAAACCCAAGTTGAATTAAACATTTTAATTAATTATAGCTGAACAATATTGCATAAAAATAAACATTTTTAATTACTTATAACTGAGAAATTCATAATTAGCATATAAGAGTATATACAGCATAAAGAAAAATATATATTCACTTCGTCTCATAATACATTAAAAATTAAGTATGTAAATTAATTACAGTCAAACCACTCATAAAATACTATAATAATTTTATCTATTTTAAGTTGTTTAAATGAAATTAATGCAAGATATATTGGAAGATTAATGGTATTTAGTTTTTTAACTTTTGATTATAAACAATTATTTTAAGATATTTCAAAATGAAAATGTAAAAAATTAGTTATTATGGAAGGAAAGGAATATTTGTTTTGTTTTAAAGAATATTGACGGAGAAATGAAGTAAAATACAAAACGGTATTATTATCCAGGGGCCTTTTCGTCATGATGCAAAAATCAGTCTTTTAATTTTGACCTGCATAAAACGTTCTTAGAAGAAACCAATTTAGAAATCAAAACAAACGTGGCCTTAACGCTCGTCACTTTCCCATTTATTTCCTCTTTCTCACATAAAACCCCCATTTCTCTCCCAAAAAAGTTGCAAGTCAGATCTAGTCAGGGCCTTTATTTTTTGGTGTGCGCTTTTGATATATTCGGAGAAATGGATGCACTGGACTCAGTCATTGATCCTCTCAGAGACTTCGCCAAGGACAGCGTCCGCCTTGTCAAGCGTTGTCATAAACCTGATCGTAAAGGTATCTTATACATATATGAAAGTGTTTTTGTTTGGATTTGTGTAGATTAGGATTCGAAATTAGGGTTTATGTTTTGATTCGTCAGTTTTTGGTGGTTTTGATGGTGAATTTTGCGATTGTGTTGTATAGAGTTCACGAAGGTGGCATTCCGTACGGCGATTGGATTCGTGGTGATGGGATTCGTTGGTTTCTTCGTGAAGCTGATCTTCATTCCCATCAACAACATCATAGTTGGCTCTGCTTAGGTAATTTTTGAATACTATCTCTTTTCTCTTTCTTTTTTAAATTTGCGATTTATTCTGATTTTGGTGATCAGGGTTTTAGATGCTTATTATTTTCCTGATTGGTTGAATGGTTTTTCGACTTACTCGATGGTCCATCTGTTTTCAGTTTATATTGAATGATTTTGCAATGTGTTTTTGATGTATCAGCCTGATCAAATTAGCAATTGTCCTATAAAATTTATTCATGAACAAATTTGTTTTAGAGAAAGATCAAATCAATATGTTTTAGTTAATTGGATAATTTTATTAGGGTATTTAGTACTCCATGCCTTGGTGGAAATTAATTCCCCCTTGAGCGCAAGTGTAGAAACATCAAATTGAATGGGGCCATTGCTGAAAGATATTTTTATTTTTGCAACTGTTATTGAAATGTTTAAATGAAATTAATCTAATAGTATCAATTATTGTGATGGTTGATGGTTCTAAATTTCTCCATTTATCCTTTAGAGATCACGGATCTTAGCGTCAAATCCATTGGCTTCTTTTCCGGAATTGGTGGCTGTTCAACTTTTTCAAAATATATATATATTTTTTTTAAAAATTCTGTTCAATCTTCTATTTATTTCCTCCTATGAATGTTGACATGCATGGATTCAACCTACTTCTCGCGCTAGATTAGTACTTAGCTAGATTTTTCAGAATTTGTTCATGTTGTATGCTAGAATCTTCAAGTTTGTAGAGATTGGCAAAATAAGTCTAATATTGTACATATGAGCCTTCGCGATATCAATTTTGGAGTTGCATGATTTGTTACACTTCAGTATGTGCGGCAGCTATGACAGCATTGTTAACATGCCAATCATGCCAGTTTGACGCTTGCTTACAATCCCAGTGTTTAATTTAAGACTAATGGCCATTTGTATCTAGCTGCTTGATCAAGATCTCAGGCTTTGGAGTATGTGTATGTGTTGTGTTCTGTTTAAAAACTATTAACTGTTAAATTCGGTTACATTTTCTGTGATATGTCAACATGCGACATAGTTTGTGCAACAATAAATTGTGTGAGGTGCGTGAAGAGTGATAGGATATTCTATCTGTACTACAATGTTATATTCTACATCAAGGTTCACTTGCTGGTGTTGGTAAAAAAAATAGACCTGCCGAGCAATCAATAATACTGGATTTGTTTTATTGTAGTTTGCAGAGTGAGAGAGACTGGCCTTGTTTTTCATGTTAAAGATCAAGACCGCTAGAGGAAGTAGACAGTTTGGTGAGTTGCAACTTGTGTTCAAAGAGATGCTCAGCATATAGATTTCTTTAGGTCATCTTTCAAGGTGTATGTAATACTTATGAAACTGTAAACAACCAAATTCAAATGCTTTGGGATTTTTTCAAGCTCTGCCTATGATCTGATTTCTTCCTTTTTTATCCTTTTGTGGTTGATCTTGTATTTTGTTGATGTGTGGGAATAGAGACCCATTTTCCAAGTGTGAATTATAATTATATTTGAAAACATCAGTTGAATTAATACCAGCACCCTGGGGCTAGGACTTAGTGGTTGATCATGAACAAAGGATCACGATCTTCGTCAAGTTTACAGTGAGATTGAATGTCATCGTAAATTTAATTTTATTTTAATTTAAAAAATGATTGATTTTTTAAAATATTGTTTAATTGGTGAGGACATTCGAACAAGTGGGTTTTTGATGGTTCTTGAGCCAAGCTCTTCTCTCCTAATTTCATACTTACCAGAGCCTCACATGAAACATTATTCATTATTCCGACATGGCAAGTTAACGTCTAGAATGAGAAATTTTTCTGGGTGTCAGGTGGAGTCTAATTTTTGGAAAATATTTTTAGAAATAGGTCTACTTTGAAAGTCAAAGTCAAATCAAAGAGAACATGTAAATCAAGATGTACTTGTTATACATAGACTAGCAAATATAATTGTCACATGATTCAGGATGATAAGGGTTGAACATGAAGTCGACAGTATCCACAGCATGACTGATTTTTTACTAATTTTTAAACGAAGAAAAGAGTGAAGGACCAGAATCTCATTCAATAAAGAAATAAGTACAAAACAAAATAAACTGACTTGATTTGGAACCTAGCAAGCGGCAAAAACCAAGTGTAGATCTCTCGTTAACTATAGCCATTTTTCCAAAATAAAATCCAACCCAACGCAGTAGGGGCATTTAAGTAACTTCACATTAGTGCACCACGTCTAAAAGAATGGGTCACAAACTTCTTCCACCTCTTGCATCCACACGTCCTTACCTCTCTGTCCTTCGGCCTCCTTCGGGTCAACAATGGCGGCGGCTGCTGCAAACTCCTCCTTCTCCAAACCCTATCCTCTCCCTTCCCCCTCCAAATCTCCGTTACCCGTTTACAGATTTGCCCTCCCCTTTTCCCTGCATTCGCAAAAACCCACCGCTCCGCGCTCCCTCCGCATCTCCAACTCCCTCTCTAACTCCAACCCCAAACCTACCACTACAGCCGCCGTATCGACAACAATAGCAGCACCAACAACAGAAATAACTCAAACCCAAGATTTCCCTTCCAGATTTGCCCCTGATGAGCCCCGAAAAGGCGCCGATATCCTCGTGGAGGCCCTCGAGCGCCAGGGCGTCACCAACGTCTTCGCCTACCCTGGCGGCGCGTCTATGGAGATCCACCAGGCACTCACGCGCTCATCCATCATCCGCAACGTCCTCCCGCGCCACGAGCAGGGCGGCGTCTTCGCTGCAGAGGGTTACGCTCGCTCCTCTGGCGCTCCCGGCGTCTGCGTCGCCACCTCCGGTCCCGGCGCCACCAACTTGGTCAGTGGCCTCGCCGACGCATTGCTCGATAGCGTCCCCATGGTCGCCATTACCGGACAAGTGCCTCGCAGGATGATAGGCACTGATGCGTTTCAGGAAACCCCGATTGTTGAGGTAACGCGATCGATCACCAAGCATAATTATCTTGTTCTTGATGTAGATGATATTCCCAGGATCGTTAGTGAGGCCTTCTTTTTGGCGACATCGGGGAGACCCGGGCCGGTTTTGATTGATGTACCTAAGGATATACAGCAACAGCTTGCGGTTCCTAATTGGAATCAGCCCATTAAGTTAACTGGGTATATGTCTAGATTGCCCAAGTCTCCGGATGAGGCCCATTTGGAGCAAATTGTTAGGTTGATATCAGAATCAAAGAAACCGGTGTTGTATGTTGGTGGTGGATGTTTGAATTCAAGTGAGGAGTTGAGGAGATTTGTTGAGCTTACGGGAATACCAGTTGCGAGTACTTTGATGGGTCTTGGTTCATTCCCCTGCACCGATGATTTGTCATTGCATATGCTTGGAATGCATGGGACTGTGTATGCTAATTATGCTGTGGATAAAAGTGATTTGTTACTCGCTTTTGGAGTGAGGTTTGATGATCGGGTAACGGGGAAGCTTGAAGCTTTTGCCAGCCGAGCTAAGATTGTTCATATTGACATTGATTCAGCAGAAATTGGGAAGAATAAGCAACCTCACCTTTCGGTTTGTGCTGATATGAAGTTGGCATTGAAGGGGATAAATAAGATATTGGAGAGTAAAGGAGCTAAGCTTAAGCTTGATTTTTCTCCTTGGAGAGAGGAGCTAAACGAGCAGAAGGTGAAATACCCGTTGAGCTACAATACTTTTGGGGAAGCTATTCCTCCTCAGTATGCAATTAATGTTCTTGATGAACTAACCAATGGGAATGCTATCATTAGTACTGGTGTTGGGCAACATCAGATGTGGGCTGCTCAGTTTTACAAGTATAAGAGACCTCGCCAGTGGCTGACATCAGGGGGACTGGGAGCTATGGGTTTTGGATTGCCTGCTGCAATTGGAGCTGCTGTTGCAAATCCTGATGCAGTAGTCGTAGACATTGATGGTGATGGAAGCTTTATCATGAATGTCCAGGAGTTGGCAACCATCCGGGTGGAGAATCTCCCCGTCAAGATAATGCTCTTAAATAATCAGCATCTGGGCATGGTTGTTCAATGGGAGGATCGGTTCTATAAGGCAAACAGAGCTCATACATATCTCGGAAACCCATCAAAAGAGTCTGAAATATTCCCAGATATGTTGAAGTTTGCAGAAGCATGTGACGTGCCTGCCGCCCGTGTGACAAGGAAGGAAGATCTAAGAACAGCAATTCAGAAAATGTTAGACACTCCTGGACCATACTTATTGGATGTAATTGTCCCACATCAAGAGCATGTGCTGCCTATGATCCCCAGTGGTGGTGGTTTCAAAGACATGATCACAGAAGGCGATGGTAGAACGAAGTACTGATATTTCTGAGCAGCAAATGTTTAGTAGGTAATATATGTATGTTCTACTGAGTTGCAGAGGCAACATGAAGTTGTGTTAGTGTTTTTGGTTTCTAAGTTAGTTTTTCATGTTAACTATGTTTGTTGAATGGACAATTTGTTCGTTTTTCTCTATAATTGTCAGGTTCCCTTGATGGTATCAAGTACTCAAGTAGTTTGTTGTTGTTCTTTCCCAATCCTACTCGAATCTTGTAATCCCCTTAAGGGAATAATATATTATGCAGGGGATGAATTTAGTTTTTAACTTTTTTGTTAAAAATTCTATTATCCGAAATGGGCTGCTACTATTTTGCACATGTTGAGACTAATGAACTTGCAGTAACATGACCAACTAGCTTACTGAAGAACTGTCGACTGTTGCTAATTTCTTGAATTGGATTCAATAATTTTTTGGAACTAAAAATGATAATGAAGCTTGAATGACATGAAAGCCTTGTAATATTCGCTGTCTGTTTATGCTTTAGCTAACTAAACGGGGGCATTGGTCTTCAATGGTTGTCACTTGAGAACTGAGATGCTTGCTACCTTTATGGTTGTGATCCCTTGTTTTCATGGATTGGATTGAGTATTTTCATAATTCTATAATTGACCTTAAAATACCAAAAGAAGAGATCAGAAAAATGTAAATGCTAGGAAAATGGAATGGGAAATTTTTTATAAAAAAAATGGAATGGGTAAATTTTGATTCTTATTATGTATAAATCTTGTTGCAAAGGTCTTTCAGAGGACTGCTTAAAATTTGGGTATTAAATCTATTTAAACACAGCAAGTAGCTGATGTAATGAAGCAAATATCAACCTCTTCACATTAACAAGTTTCTTTCCCATGCAGCCCAGATGAAGTCATTGTATTATTACCTAAAATGAGAAGAATAACTTTTCTTTTCTTGTTAGTAATACTTCGATTATTAGTATGCTTAGGACAGTAATTTAGGATAGCACTGAGTATTGTTTTCCTTACCGTTGATGATGTGCTGGTAGTGGTGACATACTGACGTGTATCTTGGCATGTCATGGAATCACGAATTCGTATATGTTCATAACTTTGGTCTTGTATGTTCATTTGATTTGGATCTACTTGGAGATCAAAGAGTACCAACTTGGATGAAAATTTTCAACTTGGTTTCATATGGTTTTTCCCATTGTTAATTGATGCATTTATGTAAAGATACTCTAGATTCATTAGTTGCCTGGTGCCCAGGACAATGTTGTGATGTTACTGCTTTTTTGAGTTGATCTTGCAGGATGCTCGATTTCCTTTGTTAGATGATTGTGTTGTTCCCAGGTAATCAAGCTTCCTACGAAGCTTCCCATGTACCAAATCATCTTGCTGGATCTACTACTTGAGTAACAAACCAAATCCCGTGGTTTAACTGTTTAAGAATGAAGCTTAACAACATTATGTGGGTTGATGCAAGCTGACAAGGATTTATGGGTTGGTCAATTCAATGTTGCCTGACCTGCAACCTTTTGGTAACTGAAAATGCAATATTGCTAGACACGGACAAGGTCCCAGGATCTTGCACCAATGCTACTCTATTCTTCAGTTTAGTATAACTTCGTTTTTGGGTGTTCCTAGGTTTTTTTTACCTGTTCATTGGATACCTTATGAACTACATGGATTATGCGTTTGATTTACACCATTGAGTTAATATGAGATACAGGATTTTTTAGAATACGTGAAAATCTTGCTCTCAAGAGCATAAATTTTTCATCCATAATTATTTGATTATCGACCATTTTCGAGCTGTTACCAGAAGAAAGTGAAATATTTCCTTGTTGATGGATCTATGGGGAGCACAGACTCCCTTGGCAATGTTCCTGCACTGTCTGACAAAAGGATAAGATCAACCACTAACTGATAACTGAGAATGAAAACTCCACCTTTTGAAGGAAATCATCTACTGACATAAGAAATTCTACTCTCACACTTTCAGAAATTTTGGATAGTAATGATCCTTAATGCAATTCAATTTGGCATATATTCTCATGGAAAGATTATTCTCATGGAAAGATTATTCATATGACAGATTATATTCTACCAAACTCGTTTATTATACCTCCTTGGAAGTGAAGAGTGCATCGCCGTTAGCTATCAGACATTATATATTCAAAATAAAATAATTGCTTGAGATGAAGCTGTTGTAGCATCAAAGGATTTCTTCCTGACAAGAAGGCAAGTGATCTTTGAAGGATGAGCATGTGTATTATCAAGACTACACAACACGAAATCAGGTCGGTGAAGTGCAAGATTGAGACTGTCCTCCCCTACAACCAGTCCAGTTGCGTCAACCAGAACATGCCACGAGTTCCGGTGAGCTTCTGAAACCCAGTGCATTGGATAACGTGTCCCGTTGACATCAACCGGGTAAGAGAATAGCCCCTTTGGGCTGTGTTTACACTTCTTTCTAAAATACTGGCTAAGCTGTGATCCTTTGATTCTCAAATCCAGCCAAGTCTCTGGTGCCAAGATGACTTTTGATTCCTTGTAAGTAGCAAATTCCCTTATGTAATCCATTCCTTCCCCAGTTATTGTCATGTAGAAGTTTCCTCTGAAGAAAGGATAGCTCTCCCCTACTAACATCATTGCAGCCTTGTAGTTTGGAGTAAAGAGAACAAGATACTCACTATCAGGTAATCCACAGTGCTTCAAAACTTTGTTCCGAGCTTGGATTTCAGGGATCGAAATGAAACTTCCGGGGAAGGAGGATTTCTTAGTCAGAATATCAAGCAGGCGTGATGGCTCCCACTGGGTTTTGTCCAAGTCAGGGAGATTGCTTCCGAAAGAGGGCTTTGAGGGCTCTCGAAAACCACCCCATGGAGACTTTACCCTTTCATCTGGTGCAGGCTCTGAAGACTCTTCATTGATACAAAGATTTGACAGATTTATCTTTTCTCCTTCAACATGGCCTGCATACTGTGGATATTTTGCCAGGACATACTGCTCAACATATTGCATTTCTGTTGGCGTGATCGGACCTGACCATCTGAGGTCTAGACCATGGAGTGTTGATATGGCTTCAGCTACTATGTGTGCAGGAATCATGGTATGCACTTTCTGTTTTTTTTTAACCAAATTCAGTTAAAATCGAATTTTATTTACATATTCTTACATAAACTAGATAGAATCTAAAATAGAAATATAGTTTGAATAGAGAGTTTTACCTTTACAACCATACTGCTTTGTCTGCCATTCAGTATTGGTGACTTGGGTATAGAAGCGAAAAGCGATTCTTTGAATTCATCTTCCATCATGCCCTAGATGTTGTCAATCTTTTCTTTATCAGAATCTCTGATTTTTTGGCTATGTAAACTTTTTTTTATACAAGTAAAGCTATGTAAACTTTATAAGACAGCATCCAAATCAAAAATAAAAGAATATGATCTTTGAATTAAATATGTACTTACCTTAGATCCTGCGAGTGACACGATCTGTTTTTCAGTATTCCTCCCCATGGTAGCTATTCCATCCTCCAGTCATTAAGCTTCAAAAGATTTGTTTATGGACCAAAAAACAAGAGTTGGGAAGATTTAAGCAAGAAAAGGACAAAAATTGGGAGAAAACAGAGGTTTGTAGGTTAGAAACCCTTGAAAACAAAAAATCTTCCATAAAAACCTCTTGCTGCAGAATTTTGTTCAAACCCAAAAGAAAATTCAATGAAGACAACAATTCATGGCTGATAATGGAAGAGAGATAAACTAAAGCAACCCACTAGAAAGGTGAAGAAGTAGATGAAAAGGGAAGGCAAAAGAGCGGTAGGTGAGAAGACTGAGCCAAACTCACAAAAACATTTCTTGTTGCAGATGTGAACTGTTACGTATTGTAGGGTACTAAAGAAATTCAAAACTACTCAGCTATGAAGAGAGGTAACGCCGCCAATGACACCAGCAATGTTATAAAACAGGAAACTATGAAACAGTCAATAAAAACATTTCATTACAGAAGCCATAGCTTTAGATACTAACATTCTTCGATACTAATACGTGGCATTTGATCATTAGTTTATATAGCAATCAGAAACCTTTGATTAAGCCATTGATCTGGCATAAGTTTTCACCTCTATTAGTCCGACTTAAGGAAAGATTAAATAAAGTTGAATTTTCAAATCATATTATGAAATGGCAACTAACCTGAAAGTTTATTCAATTCCAGATGAGTTTTAAAATTTTGAATGGAAAGTGACCATTTGAGCTGTTTTGAGGGAAATTGGTAGGAATGGAATCTTTGAGCCTCCGGAGTCAGGACTAGGCTTGGAATCTGCCTGTTAAAATCAGGTGAAGTAATAATTGATATTAATTATAAAATTGCTTATGACCCTTTTTACTTTGAGCGTGGAATTTAAGAGAATCATGTAAAAAAAACTGCATTTTAGACAAATTTTAATCTTAGGACACCATTATAGAGATGAATGAAATGCTACTGCATCATAAAGGACTAAAATTCCTTCAAAAAGTCATTTTTTGTAGTTTGTATTGTTACTTTCTGTGACATTTATCTAAGACACGTATGAATGGAGAAATTGTTTTATAATTTCATTTTACTATCCAAATCATAATTAATATTAAGGTTACCTTTACAAGCTTTATGGTTTAGGAGCTGATGCCATAGCCCAGATTCCTTGATTCCTTACCCAAAAAAAGAAAAAATAAACAGAAAATGTGACGAGGCCGAGTTCTGGCATCAAATAGCAAAAATCATATCTTACGAGTGGATATTTTTTCACATTGAATAGTTAATATTCATAGGAGGTTGCACTAGTAAATAATAGTAATTCAGAAAGAAAAAAAATTATGACTTCCAATGTTACCATTCAATGTTTTTGAGAAGGAGAGAGATGATTATGCCCAAGAAAGATGCCTTAAACAAGAACTTAAATATAGACAACGTCATAATAAAAATCTTACTATATGTGCAAATGGGCATTCTTTTGTTAATGCGTAATTAAAAAAGAAATTAGTGGTCAACTGTTAAGATTCCAGGCTAGAAATTAACTTACCTGCTGTACACGCAAACCTACATTTCAGTTGAACCTAACTGCTCAAATTGCATTATTTTTAAGCATAAATATCAGGCTGTGGGAGGATAGTTAACAGCATAATCTGAATATTCTTTTACAAAATCAGTCCCTAAACAATTATGCCCCTTTGTTGTTTAACTCTTCGTTAATGTGATTTAAGGACTTTTGAAAGCTTAAACGTCTCTCTCGTCGGTCAAATATTGTAATTTTTAATCAGGAAATGTATAAATAATTTATTTTACTTTTTTAGCAGACAATTATGATTGCGATGAAATTAATATAAATCATAAAATTTGCGACCTGAGTCAAATTTAGCAATAATAAAAAATAAACTTTTTTTTTGTAAATTGACAAGAAAGAAGATTGACCAGATCTCTTATATGAAAAATTAAAAAAAAAAATCATTAAGTCAAAAGACTTGAATCATCTCAATAGAGATCAGGACCAGCAAATGAATCCGTTTGTTTATCTTTCCTCCCACTATTTATCATGTTTTTAAATTCTAATCAAACGAATTGAAGTTAATCACACCCGTTCTATTTTAACTCAAGCAAGTATAAGTATCAAAAACGCAAACTAAAACCCGAAATATTTGGTTTCGTGGTTATCTTTCTCTAAATAAGAAACTCAAGTGCAGAATGGCTCTCTTGGTTTGAAACCTGACAAATTCAATTTGATACTCATACTGATTGAATCCATAGACAGTGTTTGGCTGTTCTTTCTAGATCAACAGAAGCATAACAACAAATTAAATTTTGGCATTCAAAAGATGAACATCAATGTCTACAGACTACAACGTAAAATGACAAGGTCATTCAAGAAAGTCAAAAATCGATTGAAAGTGACCCAGTAACAACTCATTAGCCTTCTTCAACTCCACTCATATCACACACACCAAACGAGCCCAAAACAATGTAAGTGGGTTCAACAGATGAAAAGCAATCTTCTCAAGGTTCCAAGGCTCAAGTCAGCATGCTAAAAAATGATTGAAACACCAAACCTTTATTGTTCTTTTTTACATAGGCAGCTTTTATTAATCAAATGCAACACGGCAACAGTAGCAATTAGGTAATAAGCTGACAGGCACCGGCTTGACAAAGAAAAGTAACACTTGAAACAAAAGCAAACACCATTCCTTCTTCCTCACTCAAAAAATACATAGGAGATGCATCACGATAACAACCCATATCATCAAAAAAACCCACCACTACCATGTGAAGAGGATGTGTGATAGTAATGCTTGTGGAGGAAGCAGGAAGGCAAAAGGAAGAAAATGCCCCCTGAAGTACCTCATTGCCATCCCCTTCTAACTCTTTTAGTTAAGTATTCACCTCCAGCTTCACCTGTCAACAACAAATATTGGCGAGGAACTAAGAGGATGAAATTCCCTGGAAGGAAACTTATCCCACTGTTCGTTTTTATCCTTTC
This sequence comes from Bretschneidera sinensis, assembly GCA_023935145.1. Taxonomy (NCBI): domain Eukaryota; kingdom Viridiplantae; phylum Streptophyta; class Magnoliopsida; order Brassicales; family Akaniaceae; genus Bretschneidera; species Bretschneidera sinensis. Next base: position 151,662,754 of record CM043697.1, read on the forward strand.
ATGTCTTTCCATCCTCAGACTTCTTAGACTCGCGATCACAACTTCACCTCCTTCACCCTCACTCCATGCTTTGCCACCAACCTTACAACTAATGTGTTCTTCTCCTTCTCCAGCTTGCACTGAGGTTCAATCAAATGCACCAGGAACCCTGACAAGTTCAATTCAAAGCTCTAATAATGCAGCTGCTCTGACAGAAAAGGAATTCCGGCTTCTATCAAATCTCATCACCCTTAAAGCTCCCTGCAACCTCCTTGTTTTTGGGCTTGAACAACAGTACCTTACCCTCTCATCACTCAATCACAGAGGTATCACCATCTTTCTGGAGGATAACCCTAACAAGATAAGCGCAATCGAAGTAAAATCCAACAGGACAAGAATTTACAAGGTGGAGTACCAGATGCCAGCTAAAAAAGCTTACAAGCTGCTCAAACAAGCACGGAAAAACCCAGCTTGTGCACCTAACTCAACACTGCTTCAACAGTCGACATGCCAATTGGCATTGATAAACTTACCGCAAGAAGTGTATGAGATTAAATGGGACGTCGTGGTGGTGGATGGACCAAGTGGGGATACGCCAGAGGCACAAGGTAGGATGGCAACTATTTATACCGCTAGTATGATAGCCAGAGCTGTGAATACAACTGATGTTGTAGTTCATGATGTGCATCGAACAATCGAGAAATGGTTTTCTTGGGAATTCTTGTGCGAGGAAAACTTGGTTTCTTCTAAAGGAAAATTGTGGAATTTTAGGCTCACAGGTCAATCAAATTCTACAAAGTTTTGCTCTCCCAGAACAATTCTGATAGAATAATAGTAGCACTTTTTCCTGGGGTGATCAACTAATGAACATTCTTTGCCAGACGCATGCATTTTTCAGAATTTGGGTATCAGATGCTGTGTCATTTTGCGCGTGCAAGGCAAGCATGCCAATCAAAGACCAAGATCCAAGCCATTCTTGGTCACCCAGATATATATGGTTTCACAGGGGACAACCTCCATATCCTACAAAGTGAACACATCAGTGTAAATGATGGAATCAGCAGCATTCAGCCCTAAACCATAGGCGACTTTTATTTTCAAAGAATCAAGTCATTAGCTGCAGAGAAGCTTGTGGAGCTGCATATTTGTTTATATGCTTGTCAAATGAAAAATCATAGAAATATGTAATTACATAACATTAACTCCATTAGATATGGGCAGTTTCTAAATTAAATGGCCACTACTAGCATAAGCAATAAATTAGGTGCCTAATTTCTAAGCGCGCCAATTATATTCAATATCTCAGGATCAGTGAACAATTCCAAGTTTCAAATGATTTCTGGTTCTCTATAATCGACTTAAAATGGACAACAATATTGAACATTACCAAAAAAGAAACTTGAATTTGTTCCTTTATACATGAAATATGGGAAACATGTATCCATTTGAATGCATCTATGGAATATTTACATTTAGCTATTTTTTCCTGGCTGAAGCTCACAGTGACCAAGTCTGCCCTACACAAAAATTTCAGAATATGCCCAATCTAACATTTAATCATGTACAAAAAATTGATAGAAGAACTTATACAATTCCTTATATAGATGAACCAGAGCTATCTTTCATTTGCACGACGATCACAAGAATCAGCACTCACCCACATCTCTTCGCTGCAAGGGGAAAATGAAAATGCATTAGACTACTGAAACTTATTTACATAAGCATCCAATGAAATGAAATGAAATGCTACAAAACAATACCATCAAGGTCTGAGCTTAATATCAATTCTGTTAATCAAGGGAAGATTTGAACCTGAGACCTCCCCTTTAAAGGATGGTGTGGTTACCAACGGGCTACGTACCCTCGGCCACATGACTCGGACTAATGTCCACCTAACCACAAACTAGAGAGTAAACATGTGGTAGTTGTATTGCGAGCAAATAAATAAGAAAAATAATACTACAGAGACTAAAAGAGGATCACATGTTCCTGCTAACCCCAATGAGAGAAGATGTCAACTATCCAGCAGCCGCAGGTATACACATTACATATAATGCACCAACAGATAGAAGCGCATAAAAACTCCAACTCAAAGACTACAGCAAAGCTAACTTTTGAGTTCCATTAGGAACTTAACCTAGTATCACAAACAATGATCTCATAATAATTTCATGACTTACAAGGTTTTGCATATTGCAGTTGCCTAGATCTTCAGAACCTAAAAGGCTAGGGCACTATCAACATAAGTTTTAAGTCTTCCATATCACTCATATCGGGGGGAAACCCATGACAAAACAAGTGTAGCCCCAATGCTCAAACCTCACAAGATGCAAAAATTGGAAACCTTTTCTATGTAGACATGGAGAATCATGCAAGTCAAATGCCGTATATGCAGCATGAGACAAAAATATATTATCATCATTTCACCTTGTTAGAAAAATCCTTGCAAGAAATTTAAAGAAAAGAAAAATAATTTCAAATCTCTGAACATAGTAACAGGTATTCGATGCTTACCATTCGTTTGCTAATGTAAGGCTGTATCTTCATTGGCATTTCAGAGTTACTTTCAACCTTGAGTAATTTCTGTTTCTCATTCTCAAATTCTTTTCTAGATTCCTTTCTGCTACCTGATTGCCAAACTCTACCAAAATTGGGAAGCCAGTTAGTATCACAATCACTCTTGACGGTCTCTCCTCTCATCTCCAACTCCATCTCCATTTTTCTCTTGTCGGCCCAGGTAGCTCCTACTCTCTTTGGGTTCAGCTTATGGGACTTTCCTGATTTATTTGCAGGAGAAGCACACCTGCTTAAAGCTGGTTTTAGTTGACTATTCAGAAAATTTTCGTCAGTTGGTTCGAACCAAGGAGGAGGTGCCCCAGAATGCACATTTCCTCCAGACTCCGCTGAAGATAAAGAAGTAACTTGAGTGATACTCTGCAAACCTGAAGACAGAAAGAACCCGCAAGATGAGTGATACACATCATTCAAATCACCATGGTTTAACACCTTGGCACTGAGTTAACCAGACACCTCCCATGTGAATTTTACAGCATTGAGTGTCTATTATGTATCCCCAAGGCATTTCAGTAACTAACTAAGAAAAAAACATAAACAATTTAAAACAGAAAATCTAGTAGGACATGATTACCAAGAAAAGCACTGTCCCCATTTGCTTTTCTTTCATCCTGAGACACCTGGTACATCCATAAATAACATGTTAAATATTGGCCACTATATGACCAGAATCATATATGAAGAAAATGCTTTATGGAAGATCACGATGCAACAGAACAGAAAAACAACAAAACAAGTGTATGTCGGTATTCAAGGCACAATAAGAGCTGAGGCCTGGTTAAGGAAAAAGGAAACCTACAAAATCATCTATCATTGGCAGCATGAATTAAAAGGCAAAATAAGAAATAATCAATTCTTTAATGGCGTAAAAAGATCCACAAAATGGACCCCACTTAGGAGGGAAAAGGAATGCTTTGGTTAAGAAATAGTCAATTCTTTAATTACAATGCAACTGCTTATAATACATAGAGGACAATAGCAGGATCATGATCAAACATAGTTAATGAAAAAGTAAAACTTATCAGATGACAATGAAGACGTTTCACATTCTTAACTTTCTGCATATCTGAAAACCACATTTTAAACATTTTAAAGGGAAAATAACTGCTATTGGTTCAACTTCTCGTCAAACTTATATATGATGACTAAAAACAATTTTCTAAACCAAAGAATGTAAACTAAAACACCAGTGCCCTACACAACATCGGGTCATATACCCAGTCAAAGTGGAGAACATATAGCAGAAAGCAATAAGTCAGAACGACAACCATTAGCTCTTGTCGCTCTTGAACCAGATCTCCAAAATAAATTCCTGAGAATCTAAGTGTTAATCCAAAAGCACGACAACGAGAAGCAACTCAGTCAAGACACAAAAATCAGAATAAACCTAAATAATGGTGAGAACAAAAGAGAGAAAAAATAAGTGGAATTAAAGAGAGTGAAATTCAGTTGAAGCTAGAAGACAAAACACAAATTTTCCACTTGCAGTGCAACACGTGTGTTTTATAAACCATCAAAAGCAGTTTTAAAGCCCACCAAGTTAGTATTCTGAAATGTGCAACGAACCTAGTAAAAGAACCTGAGTGAAGTGATGATAAGTACGCTCATGGGCTTCAGGGTAAGCCCATCACATTCAACATTGGGAAAGGTGTCAGGTTGTGTATAATAAATCCCAATAATAATCTTTTTTAATAAGAAAAATAACTCCGTATAAAAAAAACAATGAATCGATCCATTTAATGATGCCAACTCCATCGTGGATCACAAGTAATATCATTATGGATAACACTTTTTTTTCTTTTCTTATTTGGTGGAAATTATGGATGAGGCTTCAAAACTTTGAAAAGTAGCAACAAAAAATTAAAATAAAGAGCATCAATTTTCTGGAAATGCTAAAATGAAATAAAAGGAGCTCAACTAGCAAAGAGTGCGCGTGATTAAACTAACCTCTTGGTTACCATGATAACCACCACTTGAGCATAATCTACTGCTAGAAAGGAGAGATTGTTGGCTAACCCTGTTAACTGGATGATACAAGACATAGCAGATACCACAAGACTAGCATAAGTCTCTCACTCCATTGAAGATACCTCCACCGTATCATCAATTATAAAACTAGATTAAAGATGGAAATACAAATAAGTAAATTATGTACACCAGTTAAATCATTTGAATTCCATAAACTAGTACCAGAATGCATGTCTGTAGGCAGAGAGAACATAGCACCTTGCACATTTGAACCAGAATTTGTAACTTCAAAAGGCCTTGAATGAGATATCTGATACTCATTTGTATTATACTATAAAGGCATAACACCAATTGAATGATTTGATTTAAGAGGGTGAATAGTATTATTTTCAAAATTATTTATATTTTCAATATCGAGTTCATTGTGGATATCATTTGATAGTCCATATAGCAGTCCATGAGATCGTTGACCAGATGATGCAGCTTCACTTTTCAATGATTGACACTTCTTCTCCCACTGCAGTTGACAACAATGACTACTATTACATTAGTATTTTTGAAATTTAAGGTTTCTAATTTTTTGTAATCTTCAAACCACAAAACTAAAAACACAAGCACAAAACTCCAGATAATATTTTTCTCTTCCTTCCATTTATATTATTAACAACCAGAAGGACACATATTGACAAGAAAGGAATACCCACAAACCACAAATAAGCTACAATGCAATATCTAAATATCACTTTTGGATTGAAACCATACCTTAGCAACATCAGCCTCGAAAATCCTGAAAGTATCAATGTGATCCATCTCACCACCATATTGCCACAGAAAATGCTTCAAATTCTTCAGATGATTCGCATTTGCAAGGTGATTAATTGCATTACCACTGATAAAACAACTAAAAGCATGAACTTAAAAAGACAGGTAAAGCTACTAACCCAAACAATATTGCACAATTCAGTCACCGAGAAATCAAAGATAAAAGCAACGGAACTATATGAATCCAAGTATATAGAAATGTCCATTCAACTGCGCTCAAGCCTATTACTTAGTTCAGTAGTGCATATTACTTCAAATCTTTTTTCCCGCATAAATTCCAATTACAAAATTTCCTTTACTAGGCACTAACCTTGAATTTTTCATTACGTGCTAAATTATTCAGCTAAATCAAGCCTAGTTTTGCTTTCTTTTTATCTCCTCCATTTTCACACAACAAAAACAGAAGCTCAACGTTTTAAATAAATCCAAAATCTAAAAACAGAACTTACCAAGCAAAGGAGCTACCAAGCTCATCGATACTCTCATCACAGAAGACGCACCAGAATCGATTGTGAGAAGCGTGCTCGGGTCGAAGAACACTAGGATTTTTCAAAAAGAAGCGAATGTCGGCAATTTTCGTTTGAATTTGAGCGAGAAAAGCGGTGAGGGACTTTGTATGGTTAGGGAAATACTTGTGGCGCTGCCCTTGGTCGTGATTTAGTTTGCATACCTTGCAAAACTCGAATTCACAGTTCTGCTTTTTCTTCTTCTCGTTTTTCTCGTCTGGATCGCTATGTTTCTGGTTCGTGTGATTCGATTTAGGGTTAGGGTTTGGTTTCATAGTCCGTGATTGATATTCCATTATCATACGAACAGTTCTCTCTCGGTCGAGGAGGGGATTAGTTTATATCGTTGCATAAAACGCATTCATTTTTTTGTATTCTCAGGGAGAAACGCGCCGTTTAAAGGAGTAACGAACCGGTTACTCCGGCGGCAATCAAAATTCCCGCCAGTTTTTTTTTTCCGGGAAATTTTGGTCAACTAAACCGTCAAAAGAAATACTCCTACTATGATATTCTCTGTATATTCAAATAAAAGGTACTAATGGTGTTTGAAAGAAAAAAAAAATCCAAATAAATGGTAGTAGCAGGAGTATTAAAGAGATGACTCCTTTTTGAAAATATATATATATATATATATATATATATATATAATTCTAATAAAATGTACTAATGGTTTTCCCAAAAATAACCAATAGATTTAGAACAAAAAATAGAGAAGTTCTTACTAAATGAAAGTAAGTTTTACGAAAATAATTTTAGTAATAACTAATAAGTTTTGAAAGGTTCCCCCTCCCCCTCCCCCTCCCCCTCCTCTTCTCTCACCCTCTCTCATATTTTAAATTTTTTTTATTTTTTTCAAACATTTTAAATATAATAATTCAAATAAATTTTATAATTTAATATAAAAATTTATTTCAATTTATTTTCAAATAAATTTTTTTTTAATTCATTTGAAAATAAAAAGAATTTCATTTTCATATGGTTCTTAACAAGCTCTAAGTGTTATTTTTATCAAATAAACGAAATGATAAGTACTTAATTTTGCTTTTTGGATAATATTGTTCGATTTATACTTAGATTTGGGTGCATGCATTTGCTTGGTTCTCACTTTTTTTTCTTTCCGTTATTTTTTTCCTCCCCTCCCTCATTTGTTCCTCTAAGACCTTGTTTGTAGAGTAATTTAAATTGATCACTAAAACTTAAAATTAACATTAAAATATTTAAATAATAATGATTTAAGTTACATTTAAATCGCCTATCAATCAATGCCTATAAAATGTCAAACCCATTTTTGATCATTTTGGTTACCACATTGCGGCAAGTGAGGTGCTACATATCAAAAGTTGCATGGCTTAATATTATGGTATAATTAGTCGTCATGTTCATACAGCTTTTATTTATTTGAATTTATCCAACTATAATATTACAATGTGCAAGGATATATAATATTATCAATTGATTTATTTATTAAAAAAAATCACTTAAGTAACCTACCATATGACATTTCTGACATGTATATATAGCTTTGATATCAATTGGATGTATATTCATTTAAATTTCTCTTGTTGCAATAGTTCATTAATGCACAAACTCTTGAATTAAACAAATTTTATTAAATAAAAAATCTATTAAATCTTGATAATAGATGACAGATTTTGTTTATTACTAACATAATTGAAAATATATGATATCATAGATTAGCTTATTCTTACTCAAGAGGTTTTTGTGATCTTAATCTTTAACCTCGTGTTTCAATTTAAACATACGATATTTTAAAATTCTCTATACAAAATTACTTTTTATATTATTTTATAGATAAGTAATTATTGATTTATGTATTTATAGAATTTAAGAAGGATGTTTCATTTTCTTTGATTATCATTTAATTTTTATTCTCTTTTTTTTTCATAAAATGCTTTGGTATTGATACCTGTCGTTTAGTATTGACTATAAATAGCCATGAGTAGATCTTCTAAGGTGAGCTCATGCATATGGTGAGCTTCCAAGGAATGGTGAAGACAAAATATGTTCAAATTTTAATAGTTTTATATTCAAAATTATCTGTACGGTATGTTTTATTTCATAATTTTTTATTTTAAATGAGTTGATCTTTTCTTCTTAAAACATATCATTTGATCTCTAATCACATTGGCCCCAAAGCTTTTAGCATTCTCTTGTGATTAGCATATCCTTCTTGTTCTTTTCTTGATGTCAAAGTGTAACTGAAAAACTTTGCAGCATGATGCCATGATCCCCATTGTGCATCTCTTTATCCTTCTTTTAGCTTCTATTGTATAAAATGATAGGCATCTTCAGGCCAATATTTGTGAGCCCAATCTACTAGTACTGCAATAGTGTGATTGCAAGAGTTTCAGTCCCACCATGCATTATCTTAACACCTTTCCTAACTTCAAAAGCGAGCAATACCCTTTTTCTCTTTGATTATTAGTTTCTAGAAATGGCTCAACAGTCTTGAAGAATCAAACTCTTACTCTCCTTAACAGTCTTGAAGAGTCTTACTGTTTATGGAAAATTTACCGTTCCCTAGTGTACCACCCATCGGTATGAACTTATATTAGTGAGTTCTCACATGATTCAATATGAATCCCATCATTCCTTGTCTCCCCTTTAATTCTAATACTGCCTCAGCACTCCCTTCCAAATTTCAATTTCCAACGAAAGGATTGGGAAATGTCTTTTAAATGAAAACTGGACTCAACTTCAATTACCTTTAGTATTGAAACTATGCTAAAATAGAAACTTATTTTGGACCCGACTAACCTGCAGGATTTTATCTCACATGGATGCAGAAAATCTGCAGGATTTACCTTTAGATGACTTTTTATCCTTGTGATCAAATGGTAGTTGAGAAAAACTTGGGTTGTGATCCTTGTGAATAGATAAGGAGAAATCCTCTTAGTTTTAAGTATTCATCTTACTGTTTAATCTATGATTAAAGATATTTATCTGATATCACATTCAAATAGCTATAGTATAACAGTATCACTTCACTATAATGTGTGAACAAATGTGAAAGGACAAATGTTAAGGTTTTGTCATAATGACTTAGTTGATCCATCAGCAAAGGATGTCCTACATCTTTATCCTGCACTTCAACTTTATGTATGAATTGATTGCTCTTTGCATTTCTCTGATTGTATCCAAATAAACTATAAAAGACAAAGGCGCCTATAATGTGATTGAGTTGTCATATGTCAGAGTACGTAGGATCTTCAATCAAATCTGCGATTATTAGGTGATTATGCAACTCAATTAGGATGCATTTCTTGTTTAAGATCTTAGTACTCCAAAGGTTCAAAATTCCATGATTGGCATGGCAGGTAACTTTCTCGCAGAAACACCATATGTAAAAAGAAAACCACATTTGGTTTTCTGCAAGAAAAAAGAGTACGTTCAAATTACAACTACATATTTGAAAACTAGGACAAGGATGTGTCATGAGATCCCTTTACTGACTTACTGCATTATAAACTGAATATAACAGGAAAATAGATAGTATCTTATTATCAATACTGCAGATTTTCCTGCCCTACAAAGAGGAAAAGTGTGTATATTGCGTGTTTTTTTATTGTAACGATGGTAATTAGGATCAACCCTTGACATATTTTCCACAAAGAGAGAAAGATGTGACTGCTACGTTAAGCTCACAACCAAAAAGACTGTTTTAGGAGTTCCTAAATACAAAGGGAACGATTTTGTTCAAGCTACACACGTTAAACAACTTGAGAATCTTGTTGAATGTTGTGAATTGGCAAATAATTGGTGGTAAATTGAGCAGGAAGACAAGAAAAGTACTAGTTAAGAAAGCTAATAGGAAGTTTCCTCTATATCCTTAATAAAGGGTGTTGCTTAAGGAGATTGAAATCAAACCAAATAAAGAAACTCGCGCCATAACTATAACAATCCATCAATATTAATCAAAGAATCACTTTTCCTATCTTCCCATACTCTCCTAGCTGTTTGCAAATGTACTTTTCAGGGAGGACCTAATTTTTTTGAAACTTCGCGATTCGTTGCCTACCCCCACTAGATTATGTCTTGACCTCAGCAAAGAAAAGAATCTAAAGTCAGTGTATGATTGAAGCCACCTTGACATATTAACTGTATTTTTGAGTAATATGTTTTAAAGGGTTGCTGACAAAACAAGCTAATTATGCCATTTCTCGCGACATCTTGAAAAGGCACCGCTGTTTTCACTTTTCACTGCTCCCATCTAACTGATACTTTTAGGAGAGTAGTAGTACTCATCTATCGTAAATCCTATCCAAAATATGTTTTCTTTTGTGTTGGATTCCAGACATGGGTAGTGGGTGTTTGGTTTCTGATGAGCAAAAGTTAACAAGTTGAATACAAGTGGATACAACTATTATATATCCTGTCTTGTTCTTGTGATGAATTACTTTCTTTTTGTTCTGATTCATTTGCCTTTCTATAAAAATCAAGGTTCTGAACTGGGACTCTGGTAGCGCCAGGTTTGACTCGGCCCCTGACGTTTCAACAGCACTTGAGTCTCTGGATGACATTGTTGATTGTGGCTACTGAATAGAAATTGATCCGGGCATGGAAAAAATAATAATAATAAATAAAATTTATTTTCTGCTATAAATCCTGTTCTTGTTGATCAAATTGTTATCTGTTTGAATAGTCTTTGTGGTCCTTGCTTACGGAGGTTTTGAGTTGAACTCTTGGTTGTGTTATGACATATAACTGGCCAATAAACTGCAAAAAGCCCAAAAGTTGTGATTGCTTGGAAATCAGAAAACTAGAAATTTGGTTTACTTCAATCAGTCATATTAACTAGCAAGCTACAAACTTGGCAACATTTGCATCTCTTACCCCTCATTTGGATTGAAGGGAAAGAGAAAAAAATGAAAGAGTACATATACCTCATTTTAGAGTTTTTCTTAATGAAAATGATAGGATATGGAGGGTTTCTTTTACCCCTCCAAATCCCTCAAAACTCTAAAACATTTCAAGTCTTCCTTATTTGAGAATTCTAGGAGTGTAAAGTAGAGTAAACAAGAGAAGATTAGAGAATTTGGAGGGAGTACTCTTTGTTTAGAATTTTCACATGTAAGAGAAAATAAGGAAAACTAATCCTATGCCGGATAAGAATAAGAAACAAGAGTTGCTTGTATACAAGGTTTGGGTTTAAGATTCATGAAATTGAGCTTTTGGTTCCAGTTGGTGTTCATTCATATATATTAAGTTATACACAAGGTTTCCCGATTCTTAAAAAGTGGTATCAAAGCCAATAGTTTGAGTTGGGCAAAATGCTCATGCATGGATGTTGACTCCTACGATACTAAGCATGTGAAAGAATGTACTCCGATGGTTTCAAAGTGGGCTCCTTATGGTTCGTGTGACACGTGACAAGAACATAAGTGGTTTCCTTTCAAGATGAAAACTCACACATAGGGGGAGATTGTTGAGAATATTCACATTAAAAATAAATAAGAAACAAGAGTTGCTTAGGTACATAGTTTGGGTTCAAGGTTCATGAGTTTGAGTTTAAGTTTAATTAAGTTAGTGTTCACTCATAAATATCAAGATTTTACGTGAATCGCTAACCCCATGGAAGAGGGACCGGTTGATCCTAAAGATGCCCAAGCCCGTGGATGAATGTTCTCCGATGGTTTCAGAGTAAGCTCTTTGTACTTCATGTGACTCTTGATAAGAACATAAGTGGCTTTCGCGTAAAGAGGAGCAATAGAAACTCACACATAAGGGAGAGATTGTTGAGAATATTCACATATAACTAACTGAAAATGTGGAAAACCAATCTCACATAAAAAAAACTAAAAATAAAAACAAAAGTTGTTTATGAATATTATTTGGGCCAAAGACTCATTAGCTTAATCTTTTGGATCAATTTGAAACTCATCCATGTATATCAAACCACACACAAAGTCTCTCCGGTTCCTAACACTCTTTTCCTCACCTTCTCTCCCTCGATCCAAACATACCCTAAGAAATCTCAATTTAATACATCACCTTATGAATTTCCAATTTGTGCCCTGTTAGTATTTGCATTGTAACCAATGCTGTCAATCAATCAGGAGGAGAAATCAGTTGATGCAATGGTTCTTCATTCATGTTTAACAGACCAGATAATTTGGTGAATTTTTTAGTATCTTGACATTCTTAGATAGTACTAAATATATCCGAGTATTTGACATTCTTGAAAAGTTGGTAGTAGAATAATTCATTGAATAGTTAATTGATTGAAGCAAGCTAGGGCATCTGCATCCAAACAGCTAAGGATGGGCTTGATTTCAGAACTTTTAGTACTCAAGATAAACCACTTGTGATGGAACTTCAATGGTTCCACTCCTGTTGTAGACTTTTTGACTTTACGGATGAGCATATCTTGTCGGCAGAATTTGAAAGAAGAATACACGAAGGAAAAAAAGAAGATACCAGTATCAGAGAATCAAATTACCATATTGTCACAATTGATCGCTCAAAATTCATGTTATATATCATAAACTAGTCATTTTCTTTTATAAATGCCAAGCTGATCAGTATCAACATAGATAATTCCAAATACATAATTCATTTCTAATCTTTAGAAAAAAATAGAATTTGAAAATTATTTGGTTAATCATTCATCATACAGACTTTAATGAGAAAGAAAATGGGCATTGCACATTTCATATGCCACTCTTTTATTAATTGTGTCCTCCTCTCTTTATCATATCCCTTTGTTTTCAAGGAAGCTAATACCCCAAATTTTCAAACCCAACAACAACAACAAAAGCAACAACTTGGCCATGGAAAAAGAAAAAAGAAAAACCCATCTTAAAAAGGGTTTCTTTCATAGCAATTAATTAAGCAAATATCAATCAAATTTAAGGCCTAAACCTTTGCCTGCAAGACTGGCAAGTGATCTCCATGCACGTAGAATCTATCTGTCGAGTAGCTCTTTCCTTCATTCTCTCAGCTTTTTCTACTTCTACCCTTGCTCTCTCCCACATGTGCCTTGCACGTGCAAACTCCGATTGCGCCAATTCCATCTCCCTCCTTGTTAGCTCCCTCACTCTCTCTGCATAAGCCTTTTCAATGGCGGCCAATCGAATTTGCTCTGCAGCTTGCCATTTCAAGGCCTCGACGCAGCCCGAATCAGCCTTAGCATCACTAAATTCACAAATGGGTCCTGTTAAAACGCAATTTGATGGTCCATGGATTGGCCTTAGACTGATTGATAGTTGCAGGTCAAGTGATGGCCGCCCTTCATTATATTGATGATCATGAGCCACCGTTGATCGATAAAAATCCGATGGCCTTGATGACATCCTTGACGATGATGATGAAGATGCTCTAGAGAATGGAGAAGGGAGTAACTGCAGCTCTTTTTGATCTTCCTCTTCCATTGAAAAAAAATACGCAGGTTTTTAATTTGTAAGTAGTACAGAGAGAGGAAACAGGGGGAAGAAAGACAGCTAGTTGGGTGGCAAAAACTGGTGGCTATAAACAAGTTTTTGGCATGCTTTATTTACATAATTACCCACGCTTCCCATGCAAAATGACTTAACTAACTCTAACACCATTTAAGGACTATTACACCCTTGTTTCTTTGTCTATTCAAGGCTGGAATAGCAATGAAATCCGTTGAATCATCAAACTAATCCAAATCTATGCAATTGATCAGTTAGAGTTTGGGTTTTTTATAACATGGTGAAATATATATTTGATAATTTTTATATATTTATAATATAGAATTTGTGTGATATTTATGGATTGTGTATATGTATTTGTGTAGTAGTCTTATTTATCAAACTCTTTCAATTATTAATATTTATTATATATTTTGTATGTTGTATGTTGTAGAGTAGATTAATTTTAATATTTATTCATTTGTGTTAATTGATTTAAAGAAATTTGAAACTTTTTTAGTAATAAATCTATAAGATTTAATTATTTTTGTATAGATTGAAATAAAAAGTAATCGATAATGAATTGTTTTAGTAAAATAATATTACTTTTTTCATATAATATATTTAAATTTATTTTTATAAACTGAAAAATCAAATCAATTTAAATTTGTTTAGTCAAACGAGTTACTGGTTGAATTATATATCAAATTTGGGTTGAAATTTTCTTCAATCTAATATTATCAAATTGAATTGAATTTTTAAACCAATTTAAATCAAATTAATCAATACTTTTTTTTAATTAATTTATGAAATCAAATTAACGTAAAAGTAAACAAAAATAACGGGTCACGTTATTGAAATACGGAAATAACGGGTCGTGTTATTGAGCTATGAGTAGCTTTTTTTCGTGCGCTACTGAACTGTTTGGTTCTCTTTTTAATATTTTGTTACTTTTTGTATTTTCTTTTTGTTAAATTATTGACTTTTTTCTTTTTAGGAGATTACGAGATGAGGTTGTGGGTATGTAATAATTGGAGTCGCACGTGCAATGGTGGTGATTGCGGATTTGGGAAGGGGGTGTTAAAGGCTTAAAGGCCAAGAAATTTATTTTTTATTTTTTTATTTTTTTGACCGTGGGATCATTGCTTTGTGGTAGGCCTAGGTTGTCGGCCCTCAGCACAAAAAGGCCTCAACTTTCTAACTCAGCAAGCCACGCTCTGGGCAGATTGGCACGTGGGATCGGTACAATAGTGAGGCTGACCATGATTGTGAGTACTGACTTTGCCACTTGGACCGTTCATTTCGCGGGCCCACTCTTGATAGAGCTTTCATCATCCTACATCATGTGGGTTGGAATTGGGATGCTCATCAAACAACCCTACTCTTTAGGTCTATGGCTAATCGATGCAAGTTGTCAAAAGTAAGGAGCCATAGATTCATAAATTTTAATTTACGGATTGAATTTGAATTCAATTTTTTAATTCAGATTCTATATAGCATACTTCGAAACAATGAATTTTAGTAATTTTGGATTCCTTTATCCTATATTTTTTTTGTTAATATTTTGCCTATTAATTTGATTAAAAATTGTATTTAAATTTATAAATTTATAATTCATGTATATATATTTTAAATTAGTCAAAAAAAAAGCTTATATACAATTTTAAGACTAAAGCATTAATATTTATGAATTTGAAATATATTTAAAAAATGACATTTTAAACTCATAAGTTTATGAGACTCGAATCACTTCCTAAACAGTTAAATTTGATAGATTTTAAATTTCATCCAATTTCATAAATAAAAAAAAAATCAAGCTTTTTAAACTAACTTTATATTTAAAGACATGCATTTTAAATTGATGTTTCCAACTGAAGCAAAAGGGATTTTGATAATGTGTGTTCAAGCTTAAATTATTCTTCTAATAATATATATAAACTTGTATCAACGTAAACTTGTACAAAAATACAAACTTATAACACTTTAGTTGTAAGTTAATTGTGTACATCAATAAAAGATAAATCAAAATTGTCATTAGCACCTTATTCAAGTTACCTTAAATAGGGATATTTTAGATATTTCACAAATTTCCCATCTCCTAGAAGTATAACAAAAGGAAGCGCACACCCAACATTTCACGCACATCAAGACACTCCTGTGGTGTGTGGTCAACCCTGACAAAGTTAAGCCGGGTTTGATAAATCAACAAATCAATCGATTTTCGATTGGTCTATAGTGGTTGTTTAAGATAATAGTCACCGAAGATCACAAAACAAAAAGTTAGAAAACGTAATTTTCAAGTGGTGGTCGAGAGTTCAAGAGTGACTTATGGCGACGAAACTTTGTCGGAGAATAGATTCAACGGCCAATGACTCCAACTGTGACAGCGGTGTAATTTTTCATCCATGAGTTCATCGAAAATAGCAATAAGTTTTTGATGATTAAAATAACAAATGATTTTTATTGAATTGTTATATTGCCCAGTTTCTTCACATCTAACTCACAAAATTGGTGTATTTTAGTCCAAAATAGCACGCATACAATGCTATTTTTTTAAATGTTGTATTTAGTAAAACCAAATTTTTATTATTATTCAAAATAGATTGCAAATAAAAAGTGAGATTTGTGGTTTTATGAACTACACAATAGACCTTGATTTTTTGTGCAATGATAATTTGACTTTATCAACTAAGCTAACTCCATCAACCATTATCTTTTACAACTAAAATATTATAAATTAGAATATATATATATATATATATAAAAATATCCGAACTTATCATAAACCAAAAAAAAAAACTTTGAAACCTCTAAGTTTGTGTTTCATAACATTAAAATGAGATTTTAAATAGCCAACATGGGTTTTGTATAAGTTATTGGATAATATAATGAGTTTTTATGGTTAATAAGTCAATGATTATATTTGCATATAATATCATTTTAATAAAAAAAATTAAAATGAAAAATGAAGATTTCTGGCAAAAAATTTTATTGATAAGGAAAGATAATTTTACTCAATTTCATTTTCAATATCTTAACTCCATGCTACCACACATAAAATTGGAATTACTTTATTCTAAAACTAAATTTAAAAAAGAAAGTTAGAAGTAATTCTTAGATGGATATTATTGTAGACAAGAGGGATGATAGAGATTATGATATTTTAAGGGCTCAACCATGTGCAAGATTGTTTTTGTTTGTCTAGTTATGATGTTACAATTTGGATATCTCAACTCTCAACGTTGCATCTTTTGGTATAAAAAGGTTTGAATTATCAAAATGAAAGGGAATGACATTGCACTATCGCAGTGATTGGGGACCACAACAGGTCATGGCCTCTTTATTACATTTAGAAGTATAAGCCGATGTTTTCATGGGCGGTGGCTCGCTCAGTGCGCGCTTAGAGGCAAAGCTAGGCAAAACTGTCTTGGGATGTTTGAGGTGGCTCGCTCAGGGCGCGTTCGAAGGCAAAAATGTTTTGAAATGTTTGAATTTTGAAGTTAAGCATTTTTTTATTTTTTATCGAGGTGTATGTTTTTTGTTTGGAGTGTAAAAAATTACTCTCTAAGCATCGGGTGCATGCTTAAAAATTAAAAAAATACAAAATAAAAGTTTAAATTTATGAATTAATAAGTTTTGTAGATCTTAACCATTAAGTTAATGTTTTTGTTATGATATCATTACGTTTTATAAATATATATTATATGTTATTTAGTTTAATAATAATTACAAACTATTTAATTAACTACTTACATGTTACAACAATATAAAAATATAAATTAAACTTCATATAATTTATATATAAATATATATTAATATTTATAAAATTATAATTATTATATTATGAAATGTTAATAAAAATATTAAATTTTATTAAAAATTAATTGTATATTATTTTATTAAAATTTGAGACTTGCAAAACGCTTTTCCTCTTAAAACACTAATAGAAACTGAAAAAACCATACAATTGTGGAGAGTGGGATTTGAACCCACGCCCTTTCGGACCAGAACCTTAATCTGGCGCCTTAGACCAACTCGGCCATCTCCACTTCAATTGTTGCTTTTATGACGAGTTATTTATTTTTTCTTTTTTAATTTTGATGATATTTTTCCAATTTAGTAGATGTTTCTTTCTCTGCGTTGCAGGAAATCATCAAGAAGGAAAAAAAAAAGTACATAAATTAATATACCGCTACATTTTCCCGCTACTTTTGCAGAGAAAACCTTATCCCCAAACAAAACATTTTTACCGCAGATCTTTTTTACATTTTCTCTCTTGTTCATACTCCATGAACTCTCGAGATCTAGTTGTGATCGCCACGGCCACGATATTCGGTGCTTTGGCTTCAGCACTCGCTTTTCGCTTCTGCTTATTCGTAAACCCTAAAAAGCACTACCCTCAAAGAATCCATTCGTCGCAAAATGGCGTCGCATCCAAGAAATTCTCGTCTCTGGACCCTTTCGATCCATCAAAACGTGAAGGGTTTGTAGAATTCGTGCACGATTTCGTTTAATTGTCCCCTTTTAGTTATTAAATCTAGTTATCAAAACTTGTTAATGAGGTACTGATTTCTCTATCTGGGTAATTTATTTGAGTGCAGATATTTATCATGGGACGACTATTTTATGGCAATGGCATTTTTATCAGCTGAGCGGTCCAAAGATCCCAACAGGCAGGTCGTATTTTCAGTTCTTTTTTAGTGTGATTTTTCGTGTATTTAGTTAAGAGGTTATAAATTCTATTTAGATCAATTCTTTTATTTCGATAACATATTAATGAAGTGATTTATATTATGCAATAATGAGGGAATTAGAATTGGCATATTCTGTTTTGGTGTTGCAGGTTGGTGCATGCTTGGTGAGTCAAAATGGTGTAATTCTTGGTAAGGTTGCTTTAGCACAAACTTTTTGCATTCAATAGATTCTCTTGCATTTCATTCAACTGATTTATCTTTGGCACAAATTTGCATGAAATTTATTTGAAGCATACATCTATATCTTACATTTCTTTTACTTATTTCTTTAAAATTGAACTGAAAATGGAAAATTCAGAAATTTAATAGTTCTGATATTTGGAGATAGATCATTGAGGGGGGTTCTTACATGGGTGCCAAAATTACAGCAATGCCAATGTTTATGGCGGTAATTGAAATAAGACAATTCAATCATCACCACTATTTACCTTAGTGGAGCCTTTTCTATTCTTATTTCTGTTAAATATATTTTGTAGAATGAAGGAACTATTTTTTCATGGCCATATTTATGTTTCTGTATCTAACAGTTGTTTGAGCAAGTGAACTACACTTTTAAGGAAATCTTTAATAATAATATTAATGTATTGATTGACTTTAAATTTCTGATTTCATCGATTCTAATTCTTATTAGTTTGATGGTCATAGTGATGTCTAATATATTATTAGATGATGGATGAATCATGCTCCTTTCTTTGGTTAGGCATTGGCTATAATGGATTTCCAAGAGGTTGCTCAGATGACAAACTTCCTTGGGCAAAGGTTAGTAAAATTTGAAATTATTTTTTTCCTGATATTATTATGGAAGACTATTAGTGAATCTATTTGTCTAATGTTTCAGAAATCCAAAACTGGGGATCCTTTGGAGACAAAGTATCCGTAAGTATTTTTCTTTCATGAACTCTCACTGTTACTTAATCTGATAGCATATATGTTTCTGCTCAAAATTTGACATATTAAGTCACTTATCAAAAAAAAATTGACATATTAAATCTTGTGGTCTCTCTTCTACTGCGTTGACAAGCTGCGTGCTTCCCATCACCTCCCTTCATCCTTGCCAATGCTATTTTTATCAAATTACTCTCTTTTTTTTTCATTTGGAAGACTCTACCTTTTGCTCATGTCTAATTGTCGGTCTATTGCAGCTATGTTTGCCATGCTGAAGTCAATGCTATTTTAAACACAAATCATGCATCTGCTGCTGGGCAGGTTAGTTATAGTTGCATTCCCCTCAACATTTCTTTGAAGTCTATATTTGCATCTCTCACATGGAAAATTCTTGATTGGCCTGGTGCCAAGAAAAATTTCTTGGACCAAGCCAGGGAGAGGACACACGTCCCAAAGTGATTAAAGACAAATATAAAATGTATGGAAGTTATCAATGACTTTCAAACAATTACCAGTGGAGCTCTTACTGGTTCAGGATTTTTTTCCTGGCACGGTGCCAAGCAAGATCTTCTCTCACACACAAGTGCATGCGCACATCGGCCGCAAAAGTTTCCAAATATGTTGAATTTGAACGTGATAAATAACCCATATAAAGTAAAAGAATTGTTGATAATTCTGCTGATTTTTTTGTTTTTATCATGGTTAAAATTGCTCTTTTTAGCAAATGGAACCAAGAGTGACTTATCTTTCTTCTAATTTCTGCAGAAGCTTTACGTTACCATGTTTCCTTGCAATGAATGTACCAAGATAATTATTCAGGTTAGTTGATTATTTTGCCTGTTGTCATATTACAAATTAATGATTTGAACTACAAAATCCACCCTCAAAGGAAA
The DNA here is from genome assembly GCA_023935145.1 of Bretschneidera sinensis. Classification (NCBI taxonomy): domain Eukaryota; kingdom Viridiplantae; phylum Streptophyta; class Magnoliopsida; order Brassicales; family Akaniaceae; genus Bretschneidera; species Bretschneidera sinensis. The sequence continues at coordinate 151,682,529 of CM043697.1, forward strand.
AATATTTTTTCAACAAAAATGTCCAAAGTTCATCCTGAATGAGCATGTAATGAGCTAGAATAATACTTTCTGGTTACTCTAATTGTCAGGGAACAAGGGCAGCATTACAATCACATTATGTTTATTCACTACTACTAAGATCTAAACTAGATATACCTTTCTGTTTTTCGTTAGAATTCCAGAATGTGAACTATTTTATTCAGCTACCTGGACTTTGCGGTTACTGTACCTTTTCTGGAAGACATGTTATGAAACTACCCCTGTTTACTGAATGATTAGTGGTTGGTCTTGTAAACACTCCATTTAACTGAACAAGCACAGGAGTTCTGGTATGTTCCTAACAGAAATGTTTGTAAGAAACCTTGAGCTAAAAATATCACTAATAATTTTATAGGAACCTATTCTATTCAGATAAACATTTCTTACGAAAATTTCCGAACTTCAGTATTTGAATACTACTACCCCTTCGGAGCTTCTTTTAGGTTGATCAAAGAGAAGCTTCAAATTAATACCTAAGCAGTCATTCCCTTGATAAGTCGATGACATGTTGGTTTTACAGTTAAACCCATCAAGATCATGTTTGTTCCTTAAATTTAAATGTTGAAAATAAATGTTTTTTTGTATTTCTTTCAACATCATGTTTGTTCATTAAATTTAAATGTTGTAAATATTTGCTTTTTTGTATTTCTTTCCTGTCCATCTGCCTTTATTTCTTCATACAGTAGTTAATATTATGCGGAATTATGTTATCTTCTTCCTTGCAGTCAGGTGTTGCTGAAGTTATATATTTTGTGGAGAAGAGGCTAAATGATTCTGATGTCGCATACATAGCTTCGCACAAACTATTATCAATGGCTGGTGTTAAAGTAAGCCTTGCTGATTTGAGTGGTTTTCTATCGACATTTTAGTATTTATTCTGTTCAGTTATCTCGAAGTCTTATGAAATGGAAAAATGGGGTCGCTTTGCTGTAATACTGCTCTAATTAGTTCAACATTTTCTGTTTTTCATTGCTTAAACATGCTGTGACCTTTCATGGTGAAAGATGACCAACCTCTGAATCTCTCTGCACAAGTTAGTGCATGCTAGTTTTAGTAACTTACCCAGCTGAATAATTTTGCACCATTAAGTTGGAGTCGTGTTTTTGACTTTTCTAATTTGGTTTGTGATTTTAATCTATAATTTTGATTGCAGGTCAGGAAACATCAACCACAGATGAACCAAATCTTAATCAAATTTGAAAAACCCTAGGTTTTAATTTCAGATACCTTCTTTTGATGCCAAATGATCAATTACCTGTATTGTATGTTGTATCTTCACAAGAAAGAGCTTGCTTCTCACTGTAACAAACTGTTTCATGAACTCAGTTTCTGGTTGAATTTATTTTCCTAGAGTTCTCTATAACGACTGCTCGGTGTATTACTAATCACTGATCCACGTAATTTAATAATAGTATGGCCTCATGAATTTGAAAGGCAAAAACCATCACAAAATATAATAATTTGAATTAATAATTCAACATGAACAATCAATATTGAATGATCATAGGAATAACATGAAATGATTATCCTACTTAATTGTGTCTCTTTTACCTGAGCTCATTTTACATAGTTGTATGGAGCTCTAAAGAAACTAATTCATGTTACACGCTCAATAAAGTGTACAAAATTTTTGGGGCCGGCTGTTCCCATGCATAAACACATCAACATAAATGAAATGAATTAACTAGTAGGGTACAAATTACAGTTTTACCTTTTTGAGGAAGGAAAAAGGAATCCTAAATAATGTTAGAAAGCAAAGCATAATTTTGGAACAACCTGGCTTGAGACCTAAAAGACAGACCAGCATTATTTACCCAACAAGGGCATGGTTACAAACAATGGAACTCAAAATGTTTCTTATTTGTAAAAGAAATTAGCTGTATATTATAACTGGAAACAAAACTTTGGAATTAATCAGGCATTAAGAGCATCAAGCTGCCTCCGGAGATCTTCAAGGTCATCAACCGAAGCATCTGTCCCTCCAAGATCTGGGGACTTCTCAAATTCATCCGCACTAGGGAGCTCACGGGTAAGACCTTCTGGAAGAGTATCTGGACAATAATCACAGATTGCAGAAAAAAAGAATCAACAGATTTTGCCAGGAGAAGAAAAATAAATTGAAAATTGAAATCCAGATAATTTTATAAGGATGTATGATTGCAAAGATGTCCAGGCTTATTAACCCTACATAGCCAATTAAATGAAAGAATGTGCTCGAATAAAAGCATCAAAAGACGAGAGCAGAAAGAAAACAGACTCAGGTGATATCTTTTCTTACTATATCTGATTCATTCTACAAGCTATTTTGATTGTCTCAAATGTATCGAAAACCGTACGTTTGGGCCCATTTGCTAGCAGTAAACTAATTGATATAGTGGAGACAGAATCGTTAAAATCAATTAGAAAAGCAGCCCTAACATTCCACTAATAGTGTCTTAGAGGCTTGATACTCAAAAGATGTAGGATTACCGTGACATCTACCCATTTTTTAAATAATTTGAATTTGTTACATTGGCAACAAAAGAGTACCCATGAAAAAACCACTCATGTCATGTTCCAAATCATGAAAGCATCCAATTCCATACGATTTCAAGAGCATAATAAAGATCACCTGAACTTGTGGCATCTGTCCTATCTGGCTCGCTATCATCAACGACACTGAAGAAACAAAAAAAGAATATCGGTGAACATGATGCTTAAGCTCCGGGGAAGAAACACTATACAGGACCAAATCACAAAGTAAGCATTACGCATAACAACAACAATCTTGTACACTCCTTAATATTCACAGGTATCATATATACCTTTTTTTTTATATATAATTCATTCAGAAATGGGACTTTGACTACTATAAGTCAATCATTCCCTCTTCAATATGGTTGATTTGATAGTTTATATCATTTGAAAGAGCGACAACATGTCACATTCTATATACAACCGAAACAGAAAAAGGGATACAAATCTGATAGTAAAAAGACTAGCATAACATGCATAAACTCACTTTCCTGAGTGTTACCTTATGTTCCATTCGTTATCAATGTGAAGGGGACCTTCTGGAGCTGATGATGCTTCAGCTTCCATCTTGGCTTTAGCTGCAGCATCCCTGGCTGGCTTTGCAAGAATGTATTCTTTCTGCAATGTAATTATTGTTTCTATCATCAGAAGACAAACCGAAAGACCAGAAATATGTAGATATCACGAGATCAATCAGTAGTGAATCAACAGAACAATCACTTCTGTTACCTGCCGCTCCAGACAAGCTGAATTTGAGCATTGTGGATTTGGCTTCATTTGCATGGTTGGGAAGTAATCTTTAAGAGAATTATATCCCTGCAATCGATAATAAAACCAAAACATATTAAATCTAAAGATAAAAGACAGTCATTAATTTCACAATGACATGTCACGTATAAGTTTCCACAATATCAATAGAGAATAGGGCATCACTCCTGGGGAGAGAGAGAAACAGAGGTTAAGATTTACCAAGTAGGGGGAAACTTGTCCAAATTTTAGCAAGAACTTGAGTGTATTTTGAACTAGAAGGCCAGCAACAACTCCCTGAAATATCAATAAACATCTCTGGATATCAAAAGACAGTCACAGGAATTTTTTGTTTTTTTACAAGTACAGGAAAAAAATTATTAGTAGTGTAAACAACTCGGTTAAACTCAACCCTTCATTTTTTCTATCTTTGATAAGTAAACTCAACCCTCCATTAAAAATTAACACTCTGCAATCAGGAGTACTTAAATTAGAGTATTATATATAGAGTTATGCTAACAGCCTGATTAGTGGAACCAAATCAGTTTACTTCCACATGATAACGTCATCAAGGTTCCTTTGGTTAATTCACATTTAACATCAAATGAGAGCAAATATACTCCGTACAAAGCAGAGATTGGCTGAAGAAAAATTACCATCGTTGTAGGTAAAGATGCAGCACAAACCCCCTCCCGCTTGAGTGTTCGTTCATCTACACCAGATGCTACAACCTATTGGGGAAAAATCATGTCTTTACATTTTCGGGTTCATAGTTATACAACACAATATTGATTTTAATAGTACAGAACCCTAAAAAATTTAGTCCATTAATACATATATAATAATTGGAAACTGTGCAGCTACATCAGGGCAATTTATTCTAGATAAAAATTCCTTCAGTAACATTAGGTGAAGGAGAGAACATACTAGAGGAGGTGCACATGCAAAACAAGCGATTTCTCCTGGAATCAGCAATTGTATATGACCTGAAACAGCATCCTCTGACACACCTGTTCGAAATTCCTTTTTTGGTGAGTCATAGAAGGTGCCAAGGAGGTCCAGCCCATATAAACAAGAAGCATACAAGAGGGGCTCTCTTTGACAAAGACAGAAAAAAATGCATAAATCAATGAACTCCAGAAGAGGAAGATAAAGAGACGAAATTCAAGCAACCATATTGCGGCCATAAAGGTCAATGGGAACAATATATAAATGATTTAGGCTATGCAGAAAAACATGCAAATTCCAAGAATCAATTACAGGACTTAGCAAGCCTACAAATCTAAAATTGCATTATCTTATCTGATGTTGATGTGCCTCCATATAAAGTTAGATACCTAATACTTGTGTCTCTTAAATCAATCACCGTTAGCAACTGAACAAGCGATGCCTCATTAATGAACTGGACCAGCATATAAATTCTAACAATTTTTTGGGTCTGATATATCTTTAAGAACATAATCTATATAGAAGCATTTCAGAAGAACATAACCAATACAATTCATGCTTGTAGATATCAACAGAACAGTAAGTTAAAACAATTTTGCTCACCAGACTCCATCCATGTTTGATTCAACTCATTGCAAGCCTGTACATCCACAATATAATGAGAAGTGCAATAAAAAAATTAAGAACACCTTAAACATAACTAGACACCAAAACCAAATTGCAACTCTATGAATTGCTTTGAGATCACAAAAGCACTTTGCAGAAAATATGAATATCTCGTTATTAAAACCAATATAGTAAGAGACTAAGAGGTTACCTGAACTGGGATCTACCAAATCAAACAAAAATAGGGGAGGCAAAACAAAACAAAACAAAAACCTGCCTGATATAGCAGTCACTGTTACCTGGTTTACAGCCATCCTTGCTTCATAATTATCTACACAACTTAAAACAAGATCCACTCCACTACCTTCTTTGCTCGGGAGAAATGATTTGTTTCTTAAACTCGATACAAAGGTTTCAAAGCCTTGCACTGTTGTTATGTTCAACGTGTAGCTCTAAAGACAAAATGAACCAATTAGATGATAGAAGAACAAAAAAGATAGTCAATAATAACTAAATTGACCAGTGCTGTAATTATATGAATATCATTAATGCTAAGCATTAACCATATTGCATTGAAGATCATAGATAAAAGTTGCATCTCAAAGAACTGATGTTTAAAACAAATGCAAGAATCAAAAAGGCTTTGTCATTTATCAATCTCTCAAAAAAAAAAGTTGACAGAGGGAATTCACAAAGCTACAGCACAGCAAACTTCATGTAGAACACTTACCTCGAGCACTACATCAGGATTTATGTCTGAGAGGGTCTGAACAGCAGCATCGGTCTTTGTCATGCCAACCTAAAAATAGCGAATCAGATTACACATCACCATGAAGTTCCTGGTGTTACTTAGGAAAGGAGTACCAAGATTTGATTTTTTACACAAATCATATCCAAATAATGGTGAACGAGTATAAAATTATGTGATTGAACACCTGATCGGGACGGAAAAAGAGTCTATTCATGTTAGCTAACTCCACTTTGTCATAATCGTACAACAAAAGGCGACCTATACCACACCTTGTCAACATCTCAGCTGCAACACTGCCAACACCACCAATTCCCTGTGATCTCATGAAGATCAGCAAAGCGAAGTACACCAGATATCATGAAGAGAGAAAATTATTCACTATGGCAGAATCCTGGAACTCATAATATATGTTAAACTGACAAAAAACATTTACTTGTATGTAAGTTTCATTGAATTTAACTAATAAACAGATAGGATAAGCAAGTCATTGTGACCACCATCATACTGATAGTACTTTCAGTAAGCACTATTATTGAAGACTTTGAATAAATTAACACTGGTTTGTCCCACATATCTCATGGAAGTGACACCCCCACAAAATAAAGGAAGTCAGGCTTATTTATTGCACAGAAAATTACGCTATTTTTATTACTGGTAAGCTACATATTTTGGAGCTTCTTGCATAATATGGATGAGTGAGGTTATGCCACTGGGCCTTGGCTAAGGTAGTAACGGGATAGAGTGGGTTAGGTTAGGTCTATGGTTCATTTTAACAAGCAAAGGAAATATTTGCACCTTTTTTACCATGTCATTATTGCTAGCAAGAAAATGCTTATGTTATGCAAGAACAACAACAATAATAGGGCTGTTCCCAAGATAACTTCTAGAAATTAATTTTCCCACACGTAAAATGGAGCACTAAATTCATCACCACAGATGGTAAAAAAAATGCATGCACTTAAGTATGAACTGTTTACTTCTCATATAAAAGTATAAAGCAAAAAAGAATACATAAAAAGAGGAGATAAATGCAGACAACTATGGCAACTGAGAAATCTCGTATTCTTTCATAGTTCTCCACAATTCCCATCCTCTGAAGCGCCATAAGCCTACTGTAAGGATTGCTATCCACCACCTCAGCACTCATATCCTGCAAACGAGATCACTTAGACTTGCATCAACATCACTACCATAGACTATAACTAAAATGAACGTAAGAGAGAACAAAACCAAAATAGAATTAGGCACAAAACAATGACCTTGACTTTTGAACGCCGAACAGGTGCAGACTTTGCAAGATCTGTGAGATGTTCTACACACAATCGCAGCTACAAAATGCATAAAAAGAAGTTACAACCAGGGTAAGATATCTCAAAAGTGTAGTATTAATCAAACATTTAGGCTCCTTCATGATTAAACAGGTTGCCATTGGAATATCCTGAATTTCCTCATACTCCACTCAGTAGTTGAGAAACTTCAAAACAATGAAAATAAAGTAAATTTTGAATCTTGGGACCATACCGACCAAAATCCAACAATGAAATGAACCTAGTACGACTGTATAGCTCCCTTAAGATACTTTTTTTCCCATTTTCTCAATCCAAGGCAACGTAAACATATAACATGAATTTATATTATGTTAATTACCTTTAAAAAAATCTATATTTTGGTAAATTGCACCAAACAGCTCATAGCCCAAAGCCATGCAAACTTTCATTCTTCAAGAACTAAAATTACTGGTTCTAATTAGCAAACATAGTTCACAACCGAACTACATAAAATCGCGACTTAACTGTCTCATATATCAACAAAGATGACCCTAAAATCCAAATTAATCCCAATTTTAATAACCAATGAACTCAAACAAAAATCACTACAAAATAGCTATTCATAAGTTTAATACTCGATCCAGTTCCAAGAAGGAAAAAAAAAGTTAAATGCTCGATCCAATTAGTTTATGAATAGCTTAAATAAATAGATACGTCATATAAATATATTCATGTATAAACGAAAAAAACCTTTTCAACTGAAACATGACAAGAAGGATTTGATAGTGATTTCTCGAGAAAATCAATTTCATCAAGAATTCCTTTCAATTCCACCTCCATTGCTGCTCTCTTCTCTCCCTCTAGAGCTCAATCCGTTTCTGTGTCTGAAATCTGAATCTAACGACGGGTATAAAACACTGTTATATCACTGTGACTGTGTCCCCCTTCAAATTCGTTTCCTTTCTTGCACGCGTTACGTGGCACCGGCACTTTTTGTGTTGTGGAATTTGCGTTTTTTGTGAGCGTTAAATCATAAATGCTTTTTTTAATTTAAAATGTGTAATATATAAGTTTAATTAAATTGTAAAATTTTACTTTTTAAAATATTATTGTTTTAGAAGAACTTCAAGTTTTGCCTTCTTTTTTCTTTCGAACAATAGAATTTGCCGATGTGGAAAGCAACAGAATCGTCGTTCTTGTTTCCATTTTCAAATAAGGCTTCTCTTTTATAAGACCCAATGAGAATTGGAAAAGATGGGCTAGGGTTGGATTCAAAGCCGATAGATTGTTCTACTAGGCTAGCCCAATCAATCCAGCTACGCTTGTAGATGAGACCAAATAAAATTTGTTGGGCTTGCAAGGCCCAAGTTGGTAAAATGATTTCTTGGTGGAAAATGTAAACTAGGCTATCAAATTCTTGCTTAGATTATGGTCACGTTAGATCCATGTAAAATTAGAGATAATAGAAGGTTCAATTGCAATATTTAAGAACGTGAAATTATATTTTTTTAATATTAAAATAAATGAAAAAAATATTATTCTGCACTCATTCTAATTTCAAGTTTCAATTTCATACAATAAAACATAGTAATAGTATATTTTTTTTTGAAAAAGAGTAATAGTATATTTTTCAAAATATATTTATACGACATTAATAAGAATCATTTTATTGGACATAACCTTTTTTTATCTTTTATTTTTAAAAGACAAATAAGAGAGTGCCATGTTATGCGAGATTTGTAAATTCACGAAATTACTTTTGAAAAACAATAAGAGAGTGCCCCATATGAGTTATGCGAAATTTATAAATTCATGAATTTAAATTCATTTGTAACACATAAATGATCACAAATTAAGTTTTTTATATGATAGAAGAAGAAATAATGAATGAAAAAAAAAAAACGATAATGTGATTTACCCATAATCATAAATCATTTCAGTTAATGATTTAAAAAACAGTTTTTTAATAAAACGGTAATGAAATTAAACGTTGTTTAATGTTTGATAAAACAATCATAAATATATTTTTTTAGTATAAATTAATTTTTTAAAATTTTATATTTTAGTTTTTAATTTTTTATAAAGTATTTTTATGTTTGATCTGATTTTTATTTATAAAAACTCATAAATTATTTCATAAACTTTCTGAACCGATACCAATGCACATTAGAGACAAAATGCAAAACAAAAGAGAAGGATTGTAAGGAAAGTGGATAAGATTGACAATTGGAACGACAAGAAAAGGCCATGAATGGCCCATTGTGGAATCCCGTGAATATCTACCACACCAAACTTCATCGAACTATGTGGGGGATGAAATGAGAATATGTGAAACACATGTATCTTTTTTCTTTCTCTTCGCATATCTCAACCTTATCTTAATTTTACAATAATAAATAAAAACTTATCTCACTTTTGGAAAAATCCCACACGGTAAAACAGTTTTTTTGTAAGTTGGTTGGAGCCCACAATACAACAGGTTATTCAAGTTATGTCATTATCTATTACAACTTGATCATTTGATACGCCACCCCCATAAGTGTATTTGGATTCCTAAGATTAAATTGTCCACCCTACATGTCTATGCTAGTGTTGTCAACTCAAAAACTTTTTTTTTTGGTTATCAAATCAAAATCAAAACATTACTTTCACGTGAAAAAAGATTATTGCGTTGTTTTATCGTTCATGTCTGATTTTTCAACAAATAGTCAAAAAAATTAATTTTTAAAAAATTTTAAAATTTCACACTCATATATTCATTCAACCCCGCATCAATTATGTGATAGTGAATCTCTTTATATTTGTTGCTTTATAAACTCAAAAGACTATCGATTGAATGATGGACTAAAAAAACCTTATGTCTTATAATTAAATCAGAGAAAAAAAATAATATAAATACGTTTCTTTTGAAAGTTAAAACTAGATCTACAAATAAATCGGATACGATTAACAAATATGGGTGTCCTTCATTTTGAAATGACTTTTAAACCAATCATAAATTGAATCATAATTGAATAAATGATAAAAAAACAAATCAACACTCGCGTTAATACGTGTTAATATGTTATTTATTTTATAAGACAATACTAATGATCAATTTTATTTTTTTTCTCGTTAAATTACATATCAATATAATTAAAATATCTCACATATCTTTTAAAAAAATTGTATATCATATACTTTATGAGTAATAATTTATAACAAATATGTATTTTTATATTATAAAATAAATCATATATATATAATACAAAGAATAATTTTATTATGTAGCATAAAATATTAAAATCTATTCAACATTTTATCAAAGTATATCAAAAAAAAATTATTTTTGATTTATTTTTGTGTTAAATGAATTAACAAAGTCAAATTATAATCGAATTAAGAATCAAATTATATATCCATATTCAATTATATAGGTCGGATTGAAACCATGACACCTAACTTCTGCCTCCGCGTGACACGGCATGGGAAGCAAAGGCACTCTAGTAGTACTTTACCAAAATAATGACAATCAAAGTGCGGCAGCCTCATGCATTGGCTGTTGTGGGGGTGTCGTATATTACTTGTTAAGGAGAGATATGTTCTCATATAAAAAGGTGTACGTGGCCCATGAATATGGTTTCCACAACCATGTAAACATTCTCACTCCTCTTCTTCATGCCTAACAACAACCACAAAAGTTGTTTGGATGAACTGGGCAATCCTTAAACACTGAGCATTCTTCTCTCTAATCATTTTCACCACTCTTCTTACACCCTCATAATAATTAAGCATATGGGAAACTATTAGGTTACTAATATAGCTTACCTAGTGCCTGCAATTATGCCACTCAAGAGTGTGGGGTTCATCAACTTAGTTGCGAGCTAGGTCAACAAGCCAAGTGATCAATATGTCCTTTTTTTGTATTATTATTTTATGAATTTTTTTTTTTTTTTTTTTTTGCATTATCATTTGACTTGGTTAGCTGTAATTAGTTAAACGAGGTTAAGAAAAAAAAAAAGGTAAATTTCGTATTAGTTCCATCTTATTTGCCTTATAAAAATTAAAGTAATTTATAAAACATTTAGCCTAACAATACTTTGGATTTATGGTTTACAAAATATATTTTTTAAAATATTTTTTTTAATAAAAAACAACGAAAAAAGTGTTAAGTGTTTATGAAACAACCGTGAAAACAATTTTTTTGATTCAAATATAATTTTTTTTTTTAAAAATCATTTTTTTTAATAATTTTCATAATTTTTTTAGAAGTGTATAGTCTATTTTTTGTTTATAAAAGACATAAGTCATTTCATAAACTCTTTTAAATGGTATCATAAAGCTTGTTCTGTTACTAATTAATAGGTCAACCTTGTTAAATTAAGCATGTAACCAACACATGAGTTCATAATTATGTGAAAATGAGAATTTTGTTGGTGTCGAAAACTCGTCTCTTGCATTTAAAAAAAAAGGAAAAAAAATCAATTTTAAGCACAAAAAAAAAAAGGTCAACTCATGAAAAATCATGAAGAAATTAGAGTTTAAAACCCTAAAAATAAGATTTTGGACAAAACCACGATTTTAATTGCTGAAACATGAAGGTGCATGCTTAATTTAACTAAGGTAGACCTACTTGCTATCGGAACAAACATATTTATTAACAGAATAAACCTCAAAATACTCAAATAATACGTTTCAAAACAAACGGATCTGATTTGTTACCAGGCAAATCTCATTTGACTAATCTGTAATTTATCTTTAAAAAAAACAAGATTTAAAACCTCTTTTTTATTTTTTTTTTTAAGGAAGAGAAACAATATCAACATTTACTAGCAATCATGCAAGTATTTTATATTTCACTTGTGCTTGTACTGACCGACCAAACCCCTCAAAGTTCGTGGATGTTAAAAAAGACAGTTGATGATGCAAACCTTTGCTTGTGTTAATGGTTAATCTCTCCTACTAATTATATATACACTGATTTAATGATTAATTAGCATGTTTGTCTCTTTCAACGTGAATTGGCATAAAATGTTCTTCACGTCTGATGAATATACATTATTTATATGATCTTATCATAGACATTCTAAATTAACTATTATATAATTAATTAACACGCAACTTACCATTATTGAGCAAGCTTGAGCAAACAAATAGCTATATCTATGGGTGTCTCTTAAGTATATATATTGATCCTCAAAATAAAATATATTTTCGGTTTTTGGTATAATAATAGTAGAGTTGAAATCGAGTTAAGTTTTTATCAAACTCGGTTAAAACTTATCTCAATTGAAAGCTCAAATCTGAAAATTAAGCTCGAATAGCTTATCTAACGTAGCTCAAATACTTTAAGATTCAACTCGAAAGTCTCTCGAACAGTTTGATAAGATATTATCGAGCTCGAGCTTGAACCAATCTTTTATTTAATATTTTTATTTATTAAAATTATAGTTCAGACTCGAGCTCGACTTTGAATGGATAATCCAAAACTCATGCTCGAATAGACTCGTTTATTATCAAGCTCGAGTCATCATAAAATTGTTATAAAACTCGACCTATCATAAAATTTATCGAGGTTAAGCTCGAACCCAATTTTTAAGCTTGAGCTCAAACGTGTTCATTTTGAATCGAGCCGTGTCCAAATACCTTAGTATTCGATACCGATTTGAGTCGAATCTCTCCCTAAATAATAGTTTTGGTTTATAGTTGTTAAAATGGTTTTTGAAATAATTTTTGATAAAACTGTAATGAAACTAAAAACTATTTCATATTTGATAAAATACTTGTAAAAATAATTTATTTTATAAATCTTAAGTGTTTGATTTTTTTATTTTTAAAAACATACATCTTTTTATAGTCTCTACTCATAGACATGAGAAACAAGAAGCAAAGTCACGCCAAGTCATTTTGTGGATATTGACCTAATCCTTTTGAAATACTTTGCCAATAATTACTCAAAAACTAGTACTCCATCAAGATATAATATTAAAATATCTTGCTATTATGATTGCTAGTTTGCAATTTTTGAGGCCCTTGTAATTAGTTTTTCTTATTTTTAACTTTTTTTTCTCTCTTTTTGAACTCTTTCCACACATTTAACTATTTCAATTTGCCCTTGTAATTTGCACTGTAGTAATAATGTCTAAATTTGTTCGATGATGTTTATTTTAAGACGATGTTTGGAATGATTAAAGTATATTTAAGTCAATAAATTTAAGTATTTTTAAGTTTAATTATTTTAAATTTATTAATTTAAATACATTTTAATTTATTTGCAGATATCATCAAAAGGAGACAAATATCTTTACCCTATTTTCTATATATTTGCTTTTTTAAAAAAATATTATTAGATCTTTGAATATTGCAAAACATTCTTGAAGATATCTTATGCCTATCTTATTTGATTGCTTATTTTCCAAAAGCTAGATTTTTACTAAAAGCATATAACCACAAGGTAAGTCAATTTACATGTATAATTGATGAAAAGTTTTTGTATGATACAGTGTTATTAGAAATACATAACGTAAAGATTTATATGACCGTTAAATGGTATAAAAAGAGAGAAAAAAATATTTTATTTTCATTCAATGATGAGATGAACCAGTATACCATATATTTTTCACAATACTGTGTTAGACAAAATAATTTTATAATTAATTAAACCAATAATTTCGATTACTGATTCAGCAGAGTGATTACGTTTATTTTTGCTAGTATTAAAAAGACAAAAAAGATGAAAGAAAATAAATGTTTAAAAAAGTGGGCATGGCGCAGATGGCACACAGTGGCAGCAAACACAACACTCATTATCTACCAAACCAAAGGAAGGATTCATTTCTTTTTGGTGGTAAGGAAAGGGATTTGTGTTCCACCAACTCCACGTCTTCAGACCTTATCCAAAAACATACATTTGTTATAAAGGACTCAAGATTTTTTTCTTTCTTTGTTTTTTTTTTTCTATTTTTTATTGACCCCACAGATAAATATCCAAGCTTACACATATAACTTGATTTGCAAAACTTTCATGGCTCTCAACTTGCACCACACATGTATATCTATAGTTGTAAAACGACAGTTAGGGATAGTAATTTTGTTTAAAATTGCTAACCTCATCCCGTCCTACCACGATTTAAGAAAAAATCCCCGCTCTATGGACTTTATCCATTTATGATTTACCGACTCTCTGTTACAATTTTAAGCCAATGACTTCTCGTATTTTTCAAAATAGTTTTGATCAAAGATTTAACGGATGACTGAGATTTATTTTCTATATCATGAATGTTAAAATTCAAGTCTTATTATTGATGGATCCAAGGGGAGTATACGGGAGACTTACCCTTTTAAATTCCACATAAAATCTTTTAATTTTTAAGTCCTCAAATTTTTGTTCCAAAATCATTTTTAATTTTCCCTTTTTATCTCCCAAGAAAAATGTGCTAAATCAATCCCTAGGTGCAAGGGTAATGTATAACTTGCCCGATGATCTCACACTAATAAGTATTTTTGTTTAATGTGATGACATGTGAAAATGCTCATTCAATACATTCTTCTCTCTTTCCATTTTCTTTTGTGTGTGAGTATATATATATATATATTAAAAAGGTATGCATTTAGACTCTAAGACGGGTCTTATATTTGCAAGTGGTGATACCAAGATCTGAAAAAAAATCATTAGTAATCACGAAAAAATTAAATAGTAAAGTTACTATTAAAATTAATTTAAAAAATTAAATACTAAAATTACTTTCATTTTTTATATCATGAATGTTTATATTTGAGTTATTTCGTTGCAGTGAGGTCAGAGATGGATCTAAGGGGAGTATACGGAAGATTTACCCTCTTAAGTTCCATATAAAACCTTTTAATTTCTAAGTCCTCGAATTTTTTTTTCCAAAATTATTTTAAATTTTTCCCTTTTTATCCCTCAAGAAAAATGTGCTAAATCAATCCTTGGGTGCAGGTAATGTAAAACTTGTCCGATGATCTGGCAGTAATAAGTATTTTTGTTCAATCTGATCACATGTGAAAATACTCACTCAATACATTTTTCTCTCTTCCCATTTTCTTTTTTTTGTGTGTGTATATATATATATTAAAAAGGTATGCATTTAGACTCTAAGTATTAGGGTTATAAATAAATGAACATAAATATTGTCTAAAATAATCAGGAAACGATGGGCCTTATATTTGCAAGTGGTGATACCAAGAATCTGGAAAAATTCATTAGTAATTATAAAAAAATTGGATAGTAAAGTTATTATTAAAGTTAATAAAAAAATTAAATACTAAAATTACTATTCAATTTTTCTAAGATTATTAGTGAACTTTTTTAATTTCGTGAAATCACCGCTTTATATTTATCACATAATAATAGAAACTTTAAGATTTTTTATTTTATGGATTATAAAAAAAATTAAATACTAAAATTACTATTTAATTTTTTTATGATTATTAATAAAAAAATTTAATTTCGTGAAACCACCTCTCCATATTCATCACATAATAATAGAAACTTTAAGGTTTTCTTTTTATGGATTTGAAAATGGAATCCAACTTATTAGCAACAAACCAACCGTTCGTGAGAACAAGACACATGTTGGTCGTCATCTAAGAAGGTAGCTAGTAGAGTAGTAGATAAGAAAACAAATGTGTTTTAGGTTTAGCTGAGACAAATGGAAAATATTACTAATAGTAGTAAATTTTTAAGAAAACAACTAATATTACTAAATTAATCACCTAATAGCCACTCACATACATGTACAAACATAAGCTAAAACCCATAAGCTTATTTTTTTACAGACTGGCTGCTAAACCTAAAAATATAAATCTTTGCATCTATAGACTGTTACATTAGCGGCTGATGTATTTTAATGCCAATCTGTGAAGTTGGTTGGGTTAAGGATAAAATTAGGCCATTGTGTGCAAAAGTTATCTCAGTTTGAGGATTAAGCAATCTTCCAGTCAATTTCCACTTGCAACTTTATATATGTTTGAAATGATTGTATTTGGTTTTTTTTTTATATAAATTAATAGGATAACGATACAAACAGAGCTTAATTTGTTAATATCAAATGATTTTACATAATTATCTTAAATGAAAAAATAAAAAATAAAAAGATTTAAAGATTTAAAGATATAAAATTATTTATCAATTAAAATATTATTAAATTGCTTAAACAACATCATCATTGTAAACACGAGCTTAAGACAATTAGATTTGACTATTGTGAGTTCATGTTTATTATATGTACGAGCTCATTGAATCATGTGAAGCACGAACTTATTGAACTAATGTTCAACCAATAAATCAATAATTCATGAAATTTCTCAATTAACATATCGAATTAGTTTTATATTTACTTTTTTACCCTATGTCCAACTAATGACATGACTTAATTCCTGAGGAAATTTGTTTACATAGTAGTAATTAACAAGTTACGCTGGTCAGAATTAGCGTGAACCAGTAGTTGAGAAGTTACAATCTGTGAGAATTTTAAGGTCATAAGCTCGTAGGAAGAAAACGACAAAGAACGGTCTTGTAAATTTGTCGTTCTAAAAAAGAAAAAAAAAACATTGATTTTTTATTATTTTTGTAATTAAGAACTCTTTTGTCGTATTGCCAAATCCTACGCAATGAGTGTTCAGGCCTGATTGTGTGGCCACTTTGACCAAAAAATTGCGAAATTAGTAACAGTAGACAAGCAAGAATGAAGAAGGGATACCGAAGACGTAAAATTGGCATTAACCCTTTTAATAATAATTTTTTTTTGATTCATTCGAGTTTAAATTTAATTATTTAATTTTAAGTTGTTTAAAATTTTATTAATAATATTAATATAAATATGAAATTAAAAACTTAACTTTAATAATAAAATTTCAATGATTACCGAAAAAAAATTCCAACCGAACCAACCTAAAATCAACACCATCAAAGCCATGATTAAGGCTGCTAAAGTCGCTGGGTTAAACTTTAATTTAATTTAATTTATAAATTTCCCGTGGATCCAGCCCAATAACCGTTGGTTCCGCTTCCTGTATATAAAACCCGTCTTCTGTTCTTTTTTATTGTTTTGCTTTTATTGAGACAGACATAAAACAGAGCAAACAAATTAAAAACTCCTCGTATATAATACAGTACCATCAAGGAGGAGACTACCGTTTCGAGAAGGTAAATTTACCCAGCAGTTTCAGATGATTCAGAGGAGAAAACGGAGAACATCTCGTAGGGTAAACGAGAAGGCTGATCTGTTCGATGGATTACCTGAAGATATTGTGGTCTGCATCCTCTGCAAGCTTAGCTCCTCCGCTTCTTGCCCCTCAGATTTCATCAACATTCTCATCACGTACGTATTTACATACGAAATTATGTATGCATGTGTTTTTTCAATGGCTATATCGGTTTAATCTTTACCTATTTCTTTGATTTTCCGTCGATACGTTGATGGGTTTTTGCTAATATACTCAGAATATTGATTTAATTTGTGTTCCTTATAAACCGATGTGTTAATTACAGATGCAAAAGATTGAATCGCTTAGGTCTCCATCCTTTAGTCTTATCAAGAGCTGGACCAAACACACTCGCAGTCAAAGCCAAAAACTGGTCAGATTCCGCTCACCGTTTCCTCAAGCAGTGCGTTAACGCCTGCAACACCGAAGCTTGCTTCACTCTCGGCATGGTCCGTACAATATAAATTTATATACATAAGCATATGGGTACTTATTACTATATGAAAGTTATACTCAAGTTTCACGTATTTGTTGTCACAGATCCGATTTTATTGCTTGCAAAACCGAGGGAGCGGGGCGTCTTTGATGGCGAAAGCAGCCATCAAATCCCACGCGCGGGCTCTGTACTCGCTGGCTATCATACAGTTCAACGGCAGCGGCGGTTCAAAGACCGACACGAACCTTCGGGCCGGTGTCGCCCTCTGCGCTCGAGCCGCAGTCTTCGGCCACGTCGACGCACTCCGGGAGCTTGGCCATTGCCTGCAAGACGGCTACGGCGTGCCCCAAAACATCGCCGAGGGACGCCGG
The DNA here is from genome assembly GCA_023935145.1 of Bretschneidera sinensis. Lineage (NCBI taxonomy): Eukaryota > Viridiplantae > Streptophyta > Magnoliopsida > Brassicales > Akaniaceae > Bretschneidera > Bretschneidera sinensis. Next base: position 151,700,415 of record CM043697.1, read on the forward strand.
CTCCTCGTCCAGGCCAACGCGCGGGAGCTTGCATCTTCGTTACGCTCCTTGCTGACGTGGCAGCAGCCTCAAAATCGCTTAAATCAGCAGCACTATGGGTCGTGCGTGAGCAGCGTGACGAGTACGGGGTGTCCATTGCTGAGTGATTTCGGTTGCAACGTGCCTGCGCCAGAGGCCCACCCAGTGAATATGTTTTTAAGAGAGTGGTACGAGTCAGGGCGCGGTGTGTTGGGCCAGGGGCTGAGACTGTGCTCGCATAGCGGGTGCGGTAGGCCCGAGACGCGGGCTCATGAGTTTAGGAGGTGCTCGGTTTGTGGGACGGTGAATTATTGTTCGCGTGGGTGTCAAGCGCTTGATTGGAAGGTGCTGCATAAGGTGGCGTGTGCACCGATTGAGAGATGGGCCGAGGATAATGGCGGCGTTGATGGTGGTGGAGGAATGGTGGAGATTGAGGAGGGTGAGTGAGAACGTGGCCTTTTGGTGATTGGAGATTAAAAAAACAAATGGTGTTTTAAATTTGAACATTTCTTTTGTCCTTTTTGCTTAAGTGCTTTTCTTTTGTGTACATAAATTGAAAAAGATTTTGGAGATCAATGGGTTTTCTGTTTTCTTTGTGGTTTAAATTTGGGGGTCAATGATGTTGTTTTGAAATAATAAACAATAAAAATCAAAGTTGTTTTGAAATAATAATATGCTTTAAGTCGGTTTTGTATTTGGATAATCGAATAGAGCGATGATCTAATGGTTTCGCAAGAATTATTATGAAATAAAAAAAATTAATTAATAATAAAAAAAATTAAGTAATAATTTTAATATTTAAAATTTTTAAATAATTATTATTTATTTTTTATGATTATTAATAAAAAAAATTTAAATTATATTATATCACCTGTTGAATGTTTAAATTATTGTTTATTTTTAAATAAGTTCAGTCAAACAAAGTCTAAGAATAAAGTAAAGTACAATTACTTTATCAAATTTGATAATAATATAAGTTTTTGACGTAATTGTTACAGATGGGATTTGTGTTGCTTTGTCACACATTAATTAGAGGGTATGTGAGCTTTTCTCACTTTTATATTAATTTTTTTAATTTTAAAAAACTTGAGCTTAAATTGTGGTTACGATTAACTTTGAATAATTTAATTATATTTTACTGAAAAAAAAGTTTACCACTAATATGTAGTTTCTACTTTCTATTTCATTTGATTACTTTTTTTATATAAAAAAAGTTTTTTGATGAGCTTTTTATAATTCTAAACATATTAGTGCGTGTTTGGTTTAATTTCTTAAACATTTTATGTTGTCAAAAGCATAAATTAAGCCAAACACTTGTTTTAAAGTGAATTTTAATAAATCAAAAGTTAAAAACAATTTTGAAAAAAAACACTAAAAATACAATTGAGTATGTATTTATTTTTTGAATAAATTTAAAAAAAAATCATAGGAGTATGGCATATATGTTTTATTGAAATCATGTTGTGAAAACTTTTATTGTCATTACCTAAGGAAGATTAACAATCATATAATCACTATGATAAAAACGTAACAGGTTTGAAGCGAATAGTATGATCATCTTTGTCTCCGTTTATAAAACTATTTTTATTCCCCATTTTCGTGTCCGTCGAAGATTTCATTTTCTCATTTGTTTTCATCTCTGACAGAGATTTTTGAATATCTCAATTTTTATCTTTGTCCCCGTTTATAAACAGATAAAATGATTACTCATTAAAAAATCGAAGATTTCCCGCTAACTTAATTTTGTAATTAAAAAACTCAACTACACTATATTAAAAAAATATTTACTTCACAATAACACTAGACATAATGGCCTTGCTTGGGTACTACTTAAATGGTGATTAAGTCGTTTTTTTAAGTAGATTTGATTGTTTGGCGGTAATATGGTGAGATGAAGCTTTTGGGTAATGAATATTTAAGTGAAATTAAATGATTGATTAAAGTCAAGTTGATTTAATCTTCATTTAAGAGATATCCTTACATGAATATAAAGTACAGAATCATTAGACATAATCAAAATATAATGTATAAACACTATATCATTTTTGCACACCATAAATACAATTATATGCCATTAAATTAAAATTAAATCACAAAGAAAATTCTATATTAAATATCTATTTATATAATTAGAGATAATTAAGTAATTATCAATTATATTCAACATATTTATATAATATATAAAAATCTAATATACATAAATGATGAGTTCCCTCCCAATAGAAGATTTTCAAAAATCTTCATCTCCACACAAACGAAATCACTTTCATACTCATACCTCACTGAAAATGAACACTTTTGCCATCCCTTACAGTCACAGGTGACAAACACTTCTTAAAGGAAATGTAATGACATTGACAACCAATATACCTCTAAATGGCAGAACTTTTCCCTCTGTTTTTGGGAAAGTGAAGCGGGTCTTTGCTCTTTAATTTAAATTCTTTTCTAAACCAGGGAAGAAAAGCTGGGCAAAATAACAGCAAGCATAGGGTGCATAGTGAAATATAAATAAATTTTACCTAAAAAACAAATATAGATAAATTAACTATTATTTAGTATTTACTACTATATACTCTAAGGTAATAAATAATGCAAAAAAAATTGGTAGCCCACGTTGATAGCAATGGATGCAAATTAAAAAAAATTTATTAGATAAAAACTTAATTGGTAATTTTTAATTTTTTTATTAATAAAATTTATATAAAATTTAATTAATAATATTAATAAAATTTTAAAATTTATTAATAAATTTTAAGTAGGTACAGATTTTTTTTTTATTTTATATCGAATCAGATACGAACAAGATTTTTTCACGACGGGATATTGCCGCGGAGGAAAGCAGTGGAGATGAAAGGCGTGCAATCTCTGTGCAAGCCTACCACGCGTCGCGATGAGCTGGTTTCAACTGGGTCCGTTGGCCCGTCCTGTCCAATTGACTGAGCCTGTAACTTTTACGAGTTAGGACAAGAAATTGTTCAATGGATTTTTGTGGAAGTGCCAAATTATTTGTCTAAATCAAAAGGTTAATTTTTTTTAAATGAAGGGTGTTTCACACACCTTCACTTTTCAAATGTAACATTTTTTCAGTTTTCTTTGAAAACAAAAAAAAATTGTCTAAAAAGTATTAATAATGGGCAAACTTAGAAATAAAATATTTTTATCAAGAAGTAAAAACATTAAAATATTTTACCTTGAAATTTATGAAATTCAAATTAAAATCAAGATTAAGAGACAAAAAGAGTATTTTATAGTGACACTAATTAGTGAACGGAGAATTTTTGACTGCATTGAATACCAATGAAAACTCGATTAATAATTTTTTAAATTTTTTATTAATAATAATAATATATAAAAAATATTATTAATAAAATTTTAAAAAATTAACAATCAAAGTTTTAAGCCAAGAATTCTTTTTAGTGGACACTAGGAAATACTCCTTCCATTTTCAGTATATGCAAATTACTCTTTGTACTATAACTCCAGATGTATAGCCTTTTTTTTTTTTTTTTGGTCTGCAACCTGCACAAAACCACAATGTTATTGGTCAGTTTTTAAAAAATGTCTAAATTATTTTTAAATTATTTTTTTAACATTTTTTATAAAATTAATGTTGTTATTGACATTTCAAAAATTACTATCGATTTTTTTTTAAAAGTTACAATTATATTTTTAAATTGAATTAAATGTTTTTAGAATGTAATTTAATTAAGAATATGAATGTAAATTTAAATATTAAAATGAAATATGCCAATAATATTAATCTTGTGAAAATTTATAGCAACCTGTTATAGATTTGATTTTTTAGGTTATCCTATAAATTTGATCTTTAAAGATGTATAAGTTTCATGTTTTGATTCTTAATATTTTTTTCTCCATTTGAATAATTAAAGTTGTAAAATATCTCAGTCAAATCGGTTCATTAATCAAACGTTAAACTCCTTAACATTTTATTGTTCAAATTGCACACATGTCATCCATGTGTCATCATGTGGCATATAACAAAGTTTAATATCTATAAAAAAAAAGTAAACCATCCCGATAAAACAACTCTCTCATCTCTTTTGTGTATATATATATATATATATATATATATATATATATATATATTTTTTTTTTTTTTTGTTATAATGATGATACATTCATGATACGATATTAAATTAAATTTGCTTGATCACTATTGTGAGTTTTTGCTCACGCCAGTACTCGGTACATTAACCCAGAGCATTGGACCCTTGTCGTTTTATTAAGATTAAATAAAAAAACAGCAAACGCAGCCGTGTTTTGCTTATTTGTTCCGTTTAATGTTTATTGTAAACTCTACAAAATCGCAGTAGCAGGTTTAGGCACCAAAAGGTCGAAAACAAAAACAATCTTCGCGGCACAGAACAAAAATGTCGAATTCGACCGAACAAACCCTAGAAGAGGAACACCGAGACTTCGATCAAAACCCTAATAAAAGTAATCACCAGAGTGATCAGTCCCAAGAATGGGAGAACATGGCTCGAGCTTGGGTTTGCGCGTTCCCAGAGGCAAAAGCCGTGAGCGTGAGCCAAGTCGAAACCTGGATCGACTCCAACCACGGCTCCTTGCCAGCGGAGCTCCAGTCCATGCCTCGATCGGAGCTGATCGATCGGCTTCTCTCTATCCAACATTACATGAGACCACCCGATCGCGGTGAGGTATTATCATTACTTTTGCCTTTTGCTTTCATAATCGACTTTATTGCTGTTTTTGCCTTATTTTTTTTTTCAAGGTTGTCGCTTCAATGGGGTATTTTTGTTCTCTTTGAATTTCAATTTGAAGGTATATTGTGATTGAATCATTCATTTCGGAGTGTGAATGTATCGAGTTTCTAAATGGTGAGGTTTTGATGGTAAGGAAGGGTTATTGAAATCGATAAGTTGCCGTTTTGATTGCATATTTGAAAGTACTTGGTTGCGTTTTTTCTCATTGTTTTCAGAAGCAAAAATAACACATTTTGCAATGGTAATTAAATTATGCCTTCTTGATATGTGATTAACATCGTCTAAGATGGAATGAATTGTAACTGTAGCGAGAAAATTTGGATTAAGAGATGACTGATTCGGTTTATGTTACCTCAAGGGCTTCTGTTGGTTACGTTTGAAGTGACGAGAGGCATTGTGGAATGAGGATCTAGTAGTCATAGATGACTCATAACTTGCATGTGTAGAGATAATTCACAATGATTTTTTTTTAATGAACATGGCTAACACGAACTGGATGAAATGTAATGTAGTAAGACAGCTAGAACGGGAAAATCCTTATATGCCTTATAAAGATTTACACAATCAAATTAGAAGTAGAATGCTAAAGCCCAGCATCATGGCTAGCCATGCCTTCTTGTACAGACTCTGGGGATTGATTTATAATTACTGTTGCCGAGTTGGGTTGTTCTAATGCATAGTATGAGAACAAGAAAAGAAGAAAAACATTTTTGTAGTTATAGGCTAGGCAGCAGTACTACACGAGCATTCTGGTTCCATTTGAAGGTCTTATGTGTGGAATAGGAAATCCAGAAGAAAGTGGCTCAAGGTTATGGGAAGATCATGATGAAATTTATTAGTTAAGATATAATTAAACTTGTATGTAGAAAACATTGATTTTACTTTATTATGGTTTTAAACCTCATAGAGTTTGATATTGAATGGATTAAATGGTGGCAGAAAAGTGGACACACAGAGCTAAATATATTTTATGGCTTGAGTGAACAAATCAGCCAGGAGAGCAGTTTGGCTTTTGTGTCTGTGCGCGTGTAAATCTTGTGGTTAAGATGACAAAGCAGATAAAAGCAATTTTTATGCTATATAAAAGCGTGCATTCAGGTGTTGCTGTCATGGTTTGTGCATTCATTTTATGCTCTTTGTATTTTTCATAAGCTTGATATCCTTGGCACTTACCATTCAATTGAGCAATTTCTGATCCTTTTTCTCTCACTTCCTTTAATAATATTACTATGATATTTATAGTTGTCATCTTACTTGTGGCAGGAAAAGGATGCAAATCAGGTGGATCTTCCACCAGCTCGATTTCAACGCACTGATCAATGGATACCAGTTTATTCCTGGTTAGAATCTTTAGATCAAGATGAGGTGGTAAAATCTAAAGATATATCTGACTGGCTAGCTGCAAATCCACAGGTCAAAGAACAGCTCTGCTCTAGGCATTCTCGATATCATCTGATGCACTACATCAAGAAGTGTCATTTAAAGATACTAAAGAGGAGGGAAAAGAAGGTATTAAACATTCTTCATCTTAGTTCTATCTTATTTTGGAAGCTTGAATTTCCAACTAGCATGTTGGGCTGAGGCATATGAACATGAGTGTGTAACCACCCTGTCTGAAATGTCTGATCTGTTAATCTTTGTAGTCAGTGATCTGTTAATCTTTATAGTTAGTGATCTGCTGTCGATCTCACAGCTTTGAGTAAAATGCTTGCTTTGCAACTTGTTTCCCGTGTATCTTTATGTCTACCTTTGCAAAGAGGAGGGAGAGTCCGTGCCTCATTATTTATTAGGTTGTTTTTGGACTAGACAACTTTGGTATATGGCTCTTGGGGTAATGGGACTTTGTTGGGTGAGTAGTGGTTCCGCTAAATAGGAGATTTGGGCATGGAATGGAATTTGCGCATCCAAGGATAAAAGGAAGATCATTGCCTTGATCCCACTCTTCATTTGGTGGTGGCATGGCTTGAAAGGATTAGGAGAGCTTTTGATGGGATGGAAAGGTCGATACTCTATTTGATAATGGTGGCTTAATACCCTTGTTTTTTGGTTAGAGGGTTTTTTCTTTCTTCGCACATGAGCTTCATCTTATAGATCTTTTAGTAAATAGTTGACTTGTACAAGGGTGCACCCCCTTGGTGCCCTTTAATACAATACCTTTTCTTATAAAAGAAATGATTTATGTCTAAAAGGTACAGAATCATATTATTGAACTTGGAAAGGATTTAGATATATCCATATACTTGGGACTTCTATGAATGATCTCTGCCCAGAAATGTCAGTCAATTCTTGTGTATTTATGAGTGCTTTTACATGATGGTACTGCTTTACTTGTACAGGGATTGCAGCAGCCCAACAAAGAAACTGCTCTGAAAGTTCAGAAGGATGTTGTCACAAAACAGCTAGCGATCCTTTCAAGTATGGCTCCTCATAGTGTGATTATAATGATTTTAGGGCAAGTTTTTGGATGCAAAATGAAATTGAACGATTGTTGTGCTTTCCATAGAATTTTAAAGAAAACATCCCCCTTTCCCATTGCGCGGAAAAAGTGAAGTAAAATTTTAAATGGTATTTTGAAGTCTAAAGAATGATCTTTGTAATAGCAACAAAATGAACTGAACCAATTGCCGCAAGAAGCAAACTTTTCTAAATACTTTCTAGATATAATGGAACAAACAGATTTTGGTGGGATTTCTATGCATGCCTTCTTAACTATGCTTTATGGCACCAATATGAAGCTTAAGGTTTTTTTGTTCTCTTCTTTTTATTTTTTGGGTGGGGTGGGGTGGGGTGGGTTTGAGACGTATGATGGTGAAGAGCAGCCTTGATTATCCTCTTCAGACTTAGTTACTGTGGGGCTTACTGGGGCCCATTTTTAGACAATTGATCCTTGTGTATTTAAATGTTGTATGCAATAACATTTCTTAAAATTTTTCCCCAATTATATTTAAGTCCTATATCTTGCTTATGATGTCTTGTTGATTCAAGGATTCTTGTTTCTGATTCCATGGGTACTAGGACTTCATCTTCTTCTTTTACTTGTTTTAATTGTTATTTCACTTTATTTACTGTGCTTTTTTTCTTCATACATTTTCCAGGCAATCCCCTGAGCAATATACCCAAAGATAGTGACATGTACGTGGCAAAACGAAATGAAGCTTTACAAAAATATGAGATGTAAGTCGATTATCAATTTTCCATGGTTTAATTGTTTTTTTATATCAAAATTCTTATTCTGCAATTGATTTATTGAATTTTCAGTTTAGTGGAGTTGGAGAAGAAACTTTCCCCCGTCTTCTCAAGGCCTCGAACTGTTAACAATTGAAGCATTCTAGAACAGCAAATTCTGGGTAGATTAGATTTGCCAACTGGCACAGGTGGTGCTTTTCAGCTGGTTGTGCATCATTTTGTAAATGATTGACCAAGAGTGATTCTCATAAGATCATGAAGATTTACTTGCTCATGAAAAATTATGGATACATAAGCTTTTTCGATGCAGTTATAATTGGGAAGGATCTGGTATCAATGTCTCCCGGTTTCCCCATTTTGGCGCTTCCATCAACAAGCAGAGGCACTGGCCATATGAGTTTTGTAAAAGCTTGGACTGGAGGACTAGGAAAACACAGAATTCATTTTCTGTATACATACATCCTCCAAAATCCTTTTGTGACCACAGTCAAGGATTTCAGTGCAATGATGGATCTGCTGTTTACTTTCAATACAGTTCTAATACTCCTATCTTTTTCTTTATCGTGAGGCTAACTCTGTCGTTGTTTGCTAACTTTGCTTCTCAAAGCGCTTTTGTAATATATATCTTTTATAGTAGCCCTCCTGCTTGTATATTGTGTGTTATTAATGTTGATGTAGCTGGTTCGTCATCAGACTTAGTTACTTTAAATTGGATGAGAAGAAAGGTGGGATATAGAAAGAGGAAGAGGAGAGAAAGGGAGATGATAAAAAAGATAAGAACATTGATGATTTCCTTCATGTGTTTGATAAGTATGATAGAAAAGTGAGAAAAAAGAAGAAAATTATAAAAAGAGAGTTTATCTTAGTTTCTACTCCTCAATCATTTCAATTGTACTTGTGGGATAAAATAATAATCATCTCACTTTTTTTTTTTTACGAGACCATAAAAAATGACATTTTCAACGTTGTTTTTTAATTGTGAGTTTGAGAATGTTAGGATATGTTTGGATAACAGTTTTTTATTTTCAATGTTCGAAAATGAAAACTGAAAACAGTTTTCTGATGTTTGTGAAGAAAACATATTTGGATAATTGTAATTCGAAAACTGTTTTAAAAACAGAAAACAATAAATTGTTATTTGGATAATTTTATTTTAAAAACTGTTTTGATACACCTTGTAATTATTTTTAATTTTGAGTTTAAATTTAAAATTTATATTAATTTTATTTCTAATATTTACTAAATACTTAAAAATAATTAATATTATTTTATTTTTAAAATTTTAATATTTTTTATATACCATGGAGGAAGAATGAAACAGAGAAGTGAACACTGATTTTAAGATTATTTTTTGAAAATTATGTCAGAAAACACTAATTTGAAGTTTTCAGAAAAAAAAATTTGAAAACTGATTTTTTGAAAACTGTTTTCAAAAATTACTTTTGAAAACTGTTTTCAAAAATTACTTTTGAAAACTGTTTAGCCAATATAAAAAAGAATTCAGTTTTTGAAAACCTAAACCTTAAACTGTGGTAACGGGAGATCCCAAGTGCAGAGAGGCGTGATAATGGATAATGTGGATCATGTAAAAGTTAAATATTAGGGGAGACAAATTAGCCCAAACATGTGTCTTTAGGACAACTATATATATATATTCACCTTCAATATGTCATATTGAAATTTGATGATAATCTTGGATTTAAATTGTTTTAATGTGTTAACTGATTTAAAGTACCGTTTGGCTTAGTTGGAGTTTTGGTTTATAGCTATAATAAGCTTTTTTTTTAAAATAGTTTTTAATAAAAATAACTAGAGTTAAAATGTCTTGTGTTTGAAAAAACGATTATTTTGAAATAGATTTAGTATCTTAAAAACTTTTTTTTTCAAAAATTATTTTTAAAATGCGTTATTTATAAGAAATAAAAATCATTTCATAAACTCTATCATCAAAATTGTTGTATATTACATGATTGTTGATAGACTCCCACACCGCTCAACAATTAAAAGAAATTATTGTTTGTTATATTTGTTTTAGAATTGATATTGAATTTTTTTTAAATTATAGGTACGAGGAGAAGAATGCTTTCTTAATTATTTTGAAAATAAAAATTAATCTAAAGAAAAAAAAAATGAGTTTCTAACTGGATCATCAATAAGTATGTAAGATTTGTATTGAATTCAATAAAACATAAAGAATAGAATGCAAAATCCTTTCTTAATAATCAGCCAATCTTGATTTATTATATCTGTTCTCCTCAAATCCTTGATATCAGCCGCTAACTCACTGTAAGTCAGCCAATCTTGATTTATTATATTTGTTCTTCTCAAACCCTTGATATCAGCCGCTAAATCATTTTGCACGTTTGTATCAAAACAATTTAGTTATGTCAGATCCAAGTAACAGAAGCTTGAAAAAGCTTGCAGCTACTTTTTGACTTTGAGAGTTGATCTCATGGAACAGTTCCTTAATAATAATCATGGAATTCTAACGTGGTATATTGTGATTTATGTATTTTATTGAAAACTACTTAATAGATTTTAAAGAAAAAATTCAATGCGAAAGTTATCATTCCGCTTTTACATAATTCCATAATAGCAATTAATTAAATAGTTTACTGTGTTTTTAAAAAATATTTTAATATTTTATAATAAAAAATATTATGTAATTAATTTAATTTTTAAAAAATATTTTAAATTTATTTTAATAAAACTTACATTGTATTTTATTTCTGTTAATAAAAAATACATCGTGATTAACTAAAAAAATATATCAAGAAGTAATTTTGACTAACAAAAACATATCACAAAAAATATTTTTTAATAATAAAAATATACTATTAAATATTTTTTATGATAAAAAAAATTATTTTTGAAAATAAAATTAATGATAGAATATTTTTTTACTAAATTTTTTAAAAGTACAATCATTTTTTTTCTTTTTTTTTTAACGATTATACCTAAAATTTATTATAATTGATTTAGTTAAACGAAGCAGAAAATCCATGTGCAAGACCTTGAACTGCTAAAACTAAGCTTCAATCGTAGAGCCAGAGGGACGAATAAAGAAAGAAAGAAAAAAGAGGAGAGAGAGAGAGAGTAGCTCTTGGTTTCTTTGCTTCTCTTCTCTACTCTTCTCTTCACACAATCCAATAGAGTATATCTATTACATATCTTAATTTAAAAAGTAAAAAAGACCCTAGAAAAGTAAGAAAAGGTCAGAGAAGGATAATTCTAGGAATCTAATAGGGCATCAAGGAATCACCAAGTCTTGTTAAATCCCATATAGGGTTTGTAATGCAACGAAGCTTTCTATGCACAAAAATGGTTATGGTTTTTGCGCTTTTGTGTCTCGCTGCAAGCCTGAGCTTGAGTTTAGCTCATATCAATGGATTTGGTGATCAACCACTGGCCCAAATCGCTATCTACAAAACCACTCTCGCGCTGCGCGACTCGGCTTTGATTAGAGCCTCCCCTGTTCTTCTCGGTTTAAAGGTAACAATTCTTGATATATTAAATCAATTTATGGTGACAGTCTCCCTTAAATATGTTATAAGTCCGCAGTTCAATCTCATAATGGATGTGTTTCTGTGATGAAAATGAGCTGACATCATGCCTTGTGCATAATATGGCTGAAAACGAATGTTAGTTACAGGAAACTTGACAAATAATTTGGGTAGCGCGTTGTAAAATATGAGGTTGTAAGTCATTATGTTGTGGTGATTGTAGAAGTAAGAAGTTGATGATGTGTTCTTTATGTTTTTTTTTTTACGATTACAGGGTGAGGATACTGAATGGGTATCGGTGAATCTCGTGTCCCCTGAACCATCTGTTGATGACTGGGTTGGAGTCTTTTCTCCCGCAAAATTCGAGTAATGTCCACCTAAGTCCCACTATTGCCAGGCTTTACTTTGTACTTGAATTGTGATAAGAGTGCCACACAAATTATCAACTGAGCTTCTATAAGAAATTAATTTTTTACCCAACATTGTAGTTGTAGGATTAAGTCTTTCCTTGATAATTGCCTAGTCAAGGAAATTTTACATCCTTGATTGTTTCAGAAACTAGAAGAACTTTGTTTTGGTATTGCAGTTCATCAACTTGTCCTCCAGTAAACCCAAGAGAAGGGACTCCATATATCTGCTCAGCTCCCATAAAGGTGTGCGCAACATAACTAATGATATAATTTATCAAAAAAAAAAAAAACATAACTAATGATATTGAGATAAAGTAAAACCGTATGGGTCAATTTTTTTTTTTAATCTATGTCTCTTTGTTTTTCTTTATTCCAGTACAAGTATGCAAACTATTCCAATTCAGCTTATACAAAGACAGGAAAAGCTTCTTTGAGGTTCCAGCTTATAAATCAGCGAGCCGACTTTTCCTTTGCATTATTTTCAGGCGGCCTGTCAAATGTAAGTTGATTACTCCTCCGCTTGTTCTTATGTTCAGGTAATTTATATCTTATTCTTTGATTTTTTTTCCTCTCTTATTGTCCGGAAAGTCATAAGGAACGCTGATAACGTTGTCACATGGACTAACTCAACACTTAATATTGCAGCCAAAGCTGGTGGCGGTTTCAAATTCTGTATCATTTGTCAACCCTAAAGCTCCGATATATCCACGTCTTGCTCAAGGGAAGTCTTGGAATGAAGTAAGTTGGTCTTAGTTGATGTCTTCTATATAAAGTTGTATCGTTTGCGTGCTGGCTTGCATTCCGGGCTCGTCACAGTGAAAGCAATTGTTCTTAGTGTCTTAGAAACCCACATTTGTTTATTCACAAAGTATAGCCTCCAAGCTAAGTTGATGAAAATCAATAAAGTCGTAAAATCAAGTGGATAAAACCCATAGGATATAATCCCTTGTTTTTGTACCGAGACAATGCAAAAGTGTTTCTGGGTATAATAATTTTCTCAGAATCACACTGATCCTGTATCAAACTTCCCTAAATTAACAGACATTTTACAACTTGGTTATTAATTTTTAACTGACATTTTACAAATTTGTTTTAACAGACATTTTACAACTTTGAAGTTAATTTTTGTTGTCAAAGATATATGGTACATGTTGTTTAGCTCACTGGGAAACAAAAATATATCCATCATTTCAACTGACATTTTATATGTTGCACAGATGACTGTAACATGGACTAGTGGCTATGACATAAGTGAAGCTGCTCCATTTGTTGAATGGGGTATGCAGGGAGCTTCTAAAAAGTGGTCACCAGCTGGAACATTGACGTTTCATCAGAACAGCATGTGTGGTATGATTTGTGCATCTACTCATGATGGCACACTAGCAAGCAAATAACTGGTTTGCTGTAGCTTTAGGTCATGCAATGTTTGATCCAACCATTTCATTCCGATTCAAAAGTAGTAATGTGTTACCCAAACTTATTGGTTATTCAGTCACCAGCCTGGTTATCTGAGTATTTTTTTCGATACTGTGTGATTATCACAAAGTATTAGTTTCCAAGTGCATTTTAGAAGTGCACTCTTTGACTTACAATTAAGCTAATTTTTAAACCTCGTGGGTTTGTGTGGTACTAGTTTCTTAGACGTTATACTTGAGAACTCTTCCAATATGAAATGTATTTCAGAAATGTACTGCCGCATAATAGATTTCTTCCAATCTTACTTAGATTACTTGCATTGCTGTAAATGCTGATTCCATGATTTCTTGACTTATTAGGCGTAGAGTTTAATATAGTATAGCTCCTAATTTCAATTTGCGAGTTGCTACAAATGATTTAGAGTTATTTCCTCTGCTCAGTTCTATCACACTAATCATAAAATGTTTTACAAACCTCTTTGTGTTGTTTATGTAACATCATTGGAATAGTCACTTAGGTCCATAGCACAATGAGATACCTTGTTACTCGACAGGTGCCCCTGCACGGACAGTTGGTTGGCGTGATCCCGGTTTCATACATACAAGTTTCTTGAAAGATCTTTGGCCAAACTTTGTGTATGTATCTTGATGAATCTTCTTTGCCATGCAAATGTCATAAGGGTTGAACATGTACGTTTATAATCTAGCAATAATGGCTTTTTTCTTTTTCAGGTACTCATACAGGATGGGTCATCTCTTACACAATGGTTCATTTATCTGGAGCAAGACCTATTCATTTAAATCTTCACCTTATCCTGGACAGGACTCATTACAGCGTGTTGTAATATTTGGTGACATGGGGAAGGTAGCATAAACGGGTCCATTATGAAGTTTTGTTTTATGTTCTTTAATGAGTCTAGCTCCTGTTACTTGTTTTCCTATTGCAAACTTGTTCATTCTTTATATTTTTTCTTCTTTTCATTTTTTGAATTAATGTCTGGAAAGATTGATGGCTTTTTCCATCTTTCTGCTACTTCAAGTATCCTATTCTCATCTGTTATTTATTTTTGTTAACTTTTGGTGTTGGAGCTACTGTTGAATGGGCAAAATTATTACTCCAAATCTATATTGACATTCTAGTAGGTATACATTTAACTTGAATATAAAGACATATTACTTATCAAAAAAAAAATATATATAAAGATATATTGAACATGATCTTGTATGCCTGTCTCTGACAGGATGATAACATGATTTTTAACTAAGTTATCTGTAATTGTCGAGATAAAATGACTTTCACGCTCAGTTGGGGTGCTTTAGACCCATGCTGGGAATTTTATTTTAAAACGCCAGCTCTTCCATAGTTCCTTTAAATTATCTTTATTATTGTTTTTTTTATGATAACAAGGATATACTGAGCTTTACATTTTATCCAACATCCTTCAGGCAGAGCGTGATGGTTCAAATGAGTACAATAACTATCAGCCTGGTTCACTTAACACTACAGACCAACTCATTAGGGACTTGAGCAACATTGACATAGTTTTCCACATAGGAGATATAACATATGCAAATGGATACATCTCACAGTGGGACCAATTCACAGCACAAGTCGAGCCCATTGCATCAACTGTGCCATATATGGTTGCCAGGTTATTGCCTGTCTTCATTGGCATATTTTTTTGAATCCTTTAGATTGATTTTGTTGTACTGATTGAAGCAAATTTATTTGATTATTATTATTATCATTTTGCAGTGGTAATCATGAACGTGATTGGCCAAATACAGGATCCTTCTATGATACTACAGATTCTGGTGGGGAATGTGGTGTACCAGCGGAGACCATGTTCTATGTTCCTGCTGAGAACAGAGCTAAATTTTGGTAAGTCAGATACAATCTTCTCTTGTAATCCTGGGGGTTTAAGAATCCTAGAAGAGGAATTTTTTACTGCTGCCTATCAATTTAGTGAGTTTAGCATAAAAGTGATATTGGAATACTAGGATGAGGTGCATCATTCAAGAACTAATAAGAAGAATTATGGGAAAGAAATGTGATACTGATATATGCCTAGAATGTTTCTCCTGTGTGGTAAGACCTGTTCCAAAAAAAAAAAGTAACTGGCCGTGCAGCAGAGCAATGCTAGCATCCAGTTTACAAGGAGAACAATACTAGGAGGCCTACATTGTTCCAAGAACAAGCTAGTCCGTCCCAAACAACTTGATAATGGCCTTCATATTCTTAAGCAAGTCCATTTTTTTCATCCATAGCATGTTTAATATGTGCAAGACGAGATCAATCTAAGTTTTTTTAAAGAACTTTTACTTGTCATAGAGCAGTATCTGCTATACTGCCCTCATGTGGATGATAACAAAAATCTGGAAATGTGCAGGTACTCAACTGATTTTGGTATGTTTCACTTCTGCATAGCTGACAGTGAGCATGACTGGAGGGAGGGTTCAGAACAGTATAATTTTATCGAGCAGTGCCTTGCATCAGCGGACAGACAGAAACAACCATGGTTGATCTTTGCAGCTCATCGTGTCCTTGGGTATTCCTCTGACTACTGGTATGGTCAAGAGGGTTCATTTGAAGAACCCATGGGAAGGGAAAGTCTGCAGAGGCTCTGGCAGAAGTACAAGGTGGACATCGCATTCTATGGTCATGTCCATAACTATGAAAGGTCATGCCCAGTCTACCAGGTATGAATAATAGAAACTGGATTGTGGTCACACGTGTATTGTTCTGCAATGTATAGATCTCACCATGAGTCACTTCTCTGTGCGTTGGCACTCAATTATTGACAGTGGCATTCAGGCTTAGGTTAATAAGTTCCATATCTTCTTTTTTGTTTGCAAGTGGTTAGACAGGCTGTCAGGAGGTTTAGTGACAGCTAATTTACTTTAGAACTTAGATATATATTGTCATAGTTTACATTCCTAGATACTCTGAACAGTTTCAGAGCTTTTCCCTGGGTTGGAAACTTGGAATAATACATTGTGCATTCGCATGTGTCCTCTAGTAGGTAGCGACAAGAGGTTACATCAATAGCTGAAACTAGTTTTCGGGTAGGGTAGGCTCTGAGTCAGAAGTACTCAATTTCTGTACCTGAATAACAAGGATACTGCTTAATTGGGTTTGCTAGCCGTTTGTTTAGTTTGAAGTTCCATCTCTCTTGTTCCTGTAGTAGAATAACAAGTTTTAAAAAAGCTTGCACATCATTCTCTTAACCCTGGTTGTTTATGCTTGTGCTGTAGAATCAATGTGTGAGCAGAGAAAAACATCACTATTCAGGCACCGTGAACGGAACAATCCACGTTGTTGTTGGTGGAGGAGGGAGTCACCTATCAGAGTATAGTGAAGTTACCCCTAATTGGAGTATTTACAGAGATTATGATTACGGATTTGTCAAACTGACAGCATTCAATCACTCATCTCTGCTCTTTGAATACAAGAAGAGCCGTGATGGGGAAGTCTATGACTCTTTTACCATTTCAAGGGACTACAGAGATGTCTTGGCCTGTGTGCACGATAGTTGTCAACCAACCACTTTAGCATCATGAAACATATTAGTATAAATCTTATTTTGAAATTTGTATGCGATGATTATTTTGAAAATTCCTTTCATTGATGTGATTCTGTAGTAATAAACTTGGTGAAATTTACTTGTTTGTGCTCTTATCCTCTACAGTGTCTACTCTCACTTTTTTTTTTTATTCTCCTCTCTATGTACTTGTTTTGATTGTGTTTTGAGTTGTGCAGAGCTAACCTCAGTTTGTATCTTCTTCTTTTTTAAATTTTTTCTTCCTTTTTTACAAGTAACCTCAGTTTGGATCTTAGAAAAATCGGAAGGAAAAAGAATTTAAGCAAATTCTTTCCTTATATCGGCTTCTAATTTATCTAGTCTTAAATAATAAATGAAATTTATGAACACTGGCAAAGCATAGACGTAATATTAACAACCCAGTTGAAATGATACGAGTTAAAATGAAACATAGGGTTTCACACTGATTTCAATCAGCTTTTAATTCCATGGTTGGCCACACATGCTAAGAATGCAACAGTTATTGATTATAACAAAACATGGGCAAACATGCACCAATTTGTCAACTGAGCAGACGGGGAAAGGAAACAAATGCTGATTTACGGCCCAACTGATTGTGCCCTCTTCTTCAATTATCCTGATGCTGTGGCTTAATTCAATAGCATATTTAACTCTTTATAGCATCAACTACACAAGAAGGGGGTCTCTTGCCAATGACAAATGGAAGAATTAAAAAGAATCACACAATGTCAAAACGAGCCACAAGGAAACCAGACATCCAGCGATGAAGGCCATGAAGTAAGGTTGTGGCATTCAATTGGAGTAGTATCACCCAAGTTCTGTGCACCAAACAAATTGAGTGCCACCTCCCCACCCCAATACCAAAGGTTTGTATACAACTTTCACGGTACCATTGGTGGCTTGCTTAGCTAAATCCACTGAGACGTAAACCAAATCTATTGACAAGCCTTTCAGTAAAGACAATGCTATGACATACGTAAACCCGCCTGCAATGTCGGAGTACGAATCAGGTTATGCAAACAAGCTTAGAAGTGAAGTGATTCATGATCTATCTTCTATGCAGGTGTATAACCCGACAGTGACCCCATTGAAGGTGGTACTGTTTGCCATATAGTGGACCCAACGCACCAAAAGCTTCAATCACCATCGCTGATAGTTACTGTCAACCAACCATCTCTACATCAGGAGGTTTGTTTTCTTGATCTTGTGAGCTGATAGATGCTAGCAGATCATCGATTTTCAAAGGAGAATGCTGAACTGTATACTGAAAGATAACCTATAGAATGAATTCCAAAGACATTGTAATCAATAAAAGTTACTTCAACGGTGCCACCAACAAAAAATATACTAGCTTGCAAATAAGTGCAACGGAACATCTTTATAACAGTTCATATCAGCATCCTCAAACCAAAAATGTAGGAAACCAGCTAAGTATGCATACAGACATGCAATTATACCTTGGTGTCTGAAGTCAGAAGAGCAGGGTCCTGGAATGATGGCAGCAACTACTAATCACAAAGAATGAAAGGCAACTAAGAAAGCTTCCCATCCCCTATCAGTAAAAGTATCTTTACACAAAATGAAGTACGGTGCCTCACCCCCCCCCCTCTTTTTTTCTTCTTTTATTGCTTTAGTGGGATGTTAACTGACATTAAGAAAGTCTGCATAAACAAGCAGAAGTTCCAAAAGAATCAACACAGTGTACAGGAATCAAACATGGCAATAACCTTTTCCCCACTCTCGTGACACTAAAGGGAATGAGCGTGCTCAACATAAGATGACTCTTCCCGTGGCACTTCTGTGAGGCTAATGCACATTACCTACCAGGCAGGAACAAATATCTGTCCCACCAAGAGGCAAAAGATCTACTATTTACAAAATTATGGCATTTTTAATGCATTCAGGGAATTTTGAATTATTTGGCAAATTTCTTATTAAAGATCATTCAAAACCGAATTCCAAATATAGTGTAAAAAGTATATTTTTCTACCAACCTTGGAGTAACTATCTGCAAAAGCACGTGCTCGATTCACGTTGCCCATATAATGTAAATCAGCCTTCTCAAGTTTACGGTCCACAAAATGCAACCCTCCATCACCAATAGCAAACCGGAGAAGACTTCCTGAAGGCAACCCAGACTGAAAAAATTTTGGCAGGTGGGGGAAGCACACGATATTAGCAAAATTAGCTTGTGGAAACAACATGATGAAACGAATAATGAAAAACATCTGAAGACTCTAAAACTACTATTGGAATTTTATTTAGGGACGCTATAAAGCCTGGAAAACTTTCCCAACAAGGTCCCAAGATCAAATCCTACCGCCATCATAATTGGGGCATTATAGATAAGGCCATTTACTATAAAATCTATAATACACCATACCTTCTGTATGAAGTCCCCATCTAAGCAGCCAAATAGTATAGGAGGATCATCTGATGTTAGCAGTTTTCCATCAGCTTGCAGCTCCAAAACCACCTGACCATTAGAAAAAGCACAATAACAGATCAACTTCTTCTTCTGTGTAAAAATGTAAAATCATATGGATTTACCAAGAAATGGATGAAGTACCATCAACTTGTACTAGGAAAGTTTCTCCTTCTTCTGTGAAAATACCTGTTGTTATATTGGAACCTGTCCTTTACCATCCGTGTCAATAAAATATTGACTACAGTTCTCATCTTTCCATACTAATACTAGAGGTGTGTTTCCGGTTTGATAATGTGCATGCCTGAGAAAGAAACAATGCAAACATTAGTAAGGAGAAGGGACACTACCAGAGATAAAATGGGCTATTAAAAATTAATGAGATATGATATGAAACACTAGTAAGTTCCAATAATATGGAAACTACAAAATCTAACATACAAGTTCGGTTAAAGAGAACAATGAGCACCAATAACGTACAGAAACTGAACAAGAATAATGTTTAAAGTATGCTCTCCTAGTTGCTCCTTATTCCAAAAATAGATGTTCAACATCCTTAAAAGATACTCTTAAAATATTAGTTAGAATGACTACAATGTTATAAATTATGTTGTTACACAACGAAGTAAAACGGAAAACAGATTAGCCTCATCATGAAACATTGGTTTTATGGTATAAACTTTCAAAGGCACTGAAGAACGTTTTGATTTAGCAAGGAGATTTCTGAATTCTGTGAAGTTCTTTTGACAACTCAAGACAATTAATTGGATCACAAAAAACTGCAGTGTGACACTTTACAATGCCTGGCAGTAGGCACAGCAACTTCAGACTCAAGTGACCCTATCTTCTGACACCTACAAACCAGCTCGGTGCTTGGTCTTGCCAATGCAGTTTACCATTAGTCATAAATAGGAAAAATGAAGGAATAAACAGCATTGATAACACAATCTAGTTACCAAAGTTACTTTTACATGCAAAACTATTAAGTTCAGTAACAAAAAAATCACAAACAAGTATCAACCCATTATAAAGGAATCTTTCAATAAATTGCATTCTGATTTCTAGATAATTCCTTGAATTAGCAGTCAATTTCATGCCTTTATATTAGTATACCAACTGGAAATCAATCCAGATAAAAGATAAGACCGAACTATGAAGATGAATCAGAACTAGAACAGTACAAACTAAAAACTAAAAACTTAGAGCATTATAAAGACTAAAAGATTGAATCTACTATATATTGACATAGAGGATAAGAAATATTGCTAACATCATATGCAGTTAAGAATGGGCCCAACCGTCAACCTAGTGTAATAACATGGACATCCCAGCACATATGACGCCAACTGTTGAAACACTTTTTTTATAAGTAAAAGATATATTAATAATGCAGGGTGCAACCCATTTACAGAAGGACTATCCACAAGATAGCAACCCATCTTGAATGGAGCCGGCCATAACCCAAGTTAACCCAGCACGCAAAGCGCCATATCCCAAAGCTGCCTAGAAAAGGAGCATCCCAACATAAGGTAATTGACATTCTCGACCTCTTCCTTACAAAGATAGCACCAATTACCAGTCACATGGCCTCTACTTTGCAAATTATCAATGGTCAAAATCCGTTCACAAGAAGCCTCCCAAGCAAAGAAACAAACTTTCTTAGAAGCGCTCGATTTCCAAATTGCTTTCCAAGGAAAGTACACTCGACCTTCCATGGGAAGTTCACCAAAAAGCGCCTTGTAATAAGATTTCACATCAAACTCTCTCCCCTTACTCAACACCTATCTAGGCCTATCCTCACCATGCAAATGAAGCGTCACTTGGTAAATGAATTCAAAGAAAACCCCTACGCTTTCAAGTTCCCAATCATTCACGTTCCGGGTAAAACGAATATCCCAAGTGATGACCCCATTGATGGAAGAAACATACGAGATAATCATATCATCTTTCTCCCGCCCTATCGCAACATCTCCAAACCAAACATCGTGCCAAAAACGAATAGAATGACCATCACCCCACCTCAGACGTCACGAAAGGAATCCCATCTTTTTCTAATCCATTTCCAAACCCCCACTCCGTAAACCCCCCCTAACCTCTTGGGAAACCCATTCATTAAGCTCAATCCCATGAGCCAAGTCACACTACACAGAAGCATTGAATCTCACCAAGTTATCATTGAGTGAGACAACGCATAGAGACCCTACCCTTAAGAAAATTCTCCACTCAGGCAAGCACAGGACTAGAAGCCAAAAGGTTAGCACCTACTAGCCTTAGAGCAGGCTTCAAGCCCACTTTAAGTAAACTGCATAGGTACTTACCTTTATCTACTGCTAAGTGGCTCAGAACAAGTGAATCAACACGTATGAAGGAGTCCACCGCATCGGAACCAGGAAGCTATATTGATGCAGAGATTTATGGCTACCATGGGGCAATTTCTGAAGTTTCAGACAATGTTAGAAGAGGAAATCTCATTGAACCATTTCATGGTAAAAAAGCAATTCAAGTAATGGCAACATGAGAAAGAATAAATTCATAGCATTATCTCAGACCTTTAGCAATAAAGCACTTACTTGTTATAGAACAACAGCCCATCCTTGGCATAAGGCACCACTCCTGTATATGCCAAGTATAGACCACACTGGTCACAATTGTAAACACTAACCATGCTGAATCTGAACTTATGGTAAAGCGAAGGAGGGTCACAAGCCCCAGTCTCGGCGAGCTTGGAGTTCAACCAAAAAAACCTGAACTCAGCAGTGCAGTCATAGAGAGAGTAACCACGCCAGCAAACCATGTCAATCACATAGTAAGTCTGATCCAACTGCAAACCACAACCACATTTAGAATTAAAAAAAAAATTAAGATAAAAATTACAGAATGAATTTGAGGATTGGAAAGGAAATTGTTTTACCTCGTGAAATATGCAGTCTAATATACAAAAAGATTGAGCAGAGCCAGAGACATCTCTTGTCCTGGCACCAGCGGGTTGCTGACTGATGTACCGTTAGACGAGACAACAAAGCATCGTTTTCCAGCAGGCCTCGCTAATACATACCTAATACAAACCAATTTTCATAATAATCAGAGACATTCACTCCACTTGCCCCAAAAAAAATACATTATAGAACTTGCTCCTCCATATACAGCAATAAAGAGACCTTTATGCATCTAAAGTCAAAATTTCCACTAATTTTTATTACCATAATAACAGCTTCCAAGAAGGAAAGATTTAACCCTGTTCCAAACTAACTACCATTTTGTTGATTCTTTCTACTAAAAATCTCAGCATAAGATGATCACATAATCGAATTTTCACTACAGATTATAAACAAACTCAATCAAACCAGTTACTCCTATAACTAACCAAATAAACTTAACTAGAGTATAAAAATACACGAATAAAATTAAAGAGTAGAGGAAAACGAACCAGTCTTGGCTCAAGCGATCAGGGACGTCAATAATCCACTCAGGTAACATCAGCTGCCTAGCGAACCACTTGCGAGCTTCGGCTCCTCCGAGCTTTGAAGCCTGGCACACATCGAGGTCCCGCCCGGATTCCTGTCTGGCTTGCGGTTCGGGAGCGAAATGGAGTCCGAGTTCAGGTTCGGGCTCCGGGGTTGGGGATTGGAGGGAGAGGACGGAGGAGGCCAAGCAACGAGCTTGCTGTTGGGCGTCGCGTCGACTCTGTTCTTGGCGGAGCAGGGAGAGCTCCCTACGCCTCTGCTGATCGGAGATCGCAGGTCGCTTGAACGGACGGCGAATATCGTGGGGTGTCATTCCTTATCCTACGCACCCCTTCATACACCGAAAATAAGGTCAGTCAGGGTATATGCTTTCCCCTCTGTGAAGGGGATGGCTAACATCGGTTCGATTTCAAAGTGCGCTCCTAATCAACGCACCCCTTCACACACCGAAAATAATTCTTAGCACGAAAGGATCGAAAAGTAAAAAATATGATAGAAAGGGATGAAATTGTCAATTTGTTTTTTTACTTTTTTATTATTTTTATTAAACTCTTGAAACATGTAATTTTCTTTTATTATTTTTTTTTTGTGCTAAACACACCATAATCGTCGTATCTTAAATTTCCAGAGGAACAAATGGGCTTACAGCCGCTTGCTTTATGATCTGGGCCATAAAAATAAAAGCACACCCAGGATAACGGTTTTCCCAAAAACCTCTTTAAATACGATCCAATCACCAATAGGCCCAAAATACTAAGCGGCCCATAATCAACCATTTACGCAGTGTGGCTCCTGTCTTCAACCTCCACAGCATAGAGCTTTTAGGGCACCGTTGAGTAGAAAAATGGAGCAAACCTTGTGGGGACATTTGCCATTGCTGGTGAGAGCAAACTCGAAAGAGTCAGTTGAGTACATCCTTCAAGCTCTTTGGAGGACCCGAAAGACCGGTCTCGATGCCGCCGACCGCCACCTCTTCCGCGACATGCTTCAGCTGCAAAACGACGCCGACCTCGACCCTGTAACTCACACTTTCTTTTCACTTCTTTTATTGATAGTCATAGATTATGTTCTTAAAAATGAATTTCTTAAGGTAATGTATTATCCATTGTTAATTTATCTGCTTTGCTGAATTTGATGCGTTTTGCTCTTTGCAGCTCCTCGTATGCCTTCGGATGTTGATCCGTAGGTGCGTGCATGAGAATATCAGCAAAGAAGATATTCATAAGCTGTTCCCCAATGAGGTTCTGCCTGAATTACAAAGATTGCTAACGCTTTTGCTACAGAAGTTTCAAAGAGATTGGCGAGAAGATGTAATCAAGGATCAGGTCAGTGATTTTGTTGTGGTAAACACAAGCCGATGGATTTTTATTTGAGTGATATCTTATGGTTAGAATTCAGGATTCTTATGGGTTATTCTTTGAGTGTTCGTGTTCAGGTTACTTTGCCTCGCTTGAAGGCAATGACATGGAATATGGCGAACCAGGACGGGGAGGTTATTGACCCCGTGGCTGTTATCAATTTGAAGGTACTTCTTATTGGTTCCACTTTGCTTCAGACCCAGATTTTTTTTTTTTTATAGAATTTGAAGTTGATTAAAAAAAATAAGCATTCTAGAAGTGCGAATCAAAGACATCCCAAAATTTCAGGTTGTGGTGCTTCTTTTCTTTTCTTTTCTTTTTTTCTTTTCTGTGTGTGCCTATTAATTGTAAATGCAATTTGTGAAGCTCCAAAATGATGCTCAGTCTCGTCCAGCGGAGTTGGAAGTGAAGTTCCAATTAGCTAAAGATACTATGGAGGCCATGTTGAAGTCAATGTACTGTATAAGAGATCAATTGTCTGACATGGTTAGTGGTGTGCGTGAAATTTTCTTTTTATTCCTTTTGTGTGTAACATAGTTCAAACTTCAAACTGTTTTCTGTTTGCTGTTTACTTTTCCTGAACCTGAACATTACTTTTTATATGTCTTTCTCAGGGTGAAACATCTAACAAGCATTTCTCCCAGGAAATGAATGCAATTTAATCCAATAATACGTGGCAAACAGAATGGTATAACTTGGCCTCAAAATCTTTTCCAATCTAGATTTCTTTTGATATGCTGTTTTGCTGAGTAACTTGGTCAGATTAATCAGAAGTTAGTCTGTCTGGCTGTAAAATGGAAAAAAAGAGGCGGAGGTTAGTTGTTGGTCTCCCAAATTCGGCTCAAGGTTTTTGTTAACCATTCATGATGTACTTACATCACAGTTACAGTTCTTTTTAATGTAGCTATGGTGCTGATAGCAATGATACTATCTGCAGTGGTAGTAAAGGTTGCAAAGTGATTGTTTCTGAAAGCTGTAATTGAAACCACACTCATGATATTGTTTTAGGTTTCCTTCTTATGCAACGGTACTGCAGTAGTTAATGAATATGAACTTTCAGGCTTCTAAAATCAAAGAACTTAAAAGTGCATTTTATGCCCAAACCATGTGATAGAACTATAGAAGAAACAAGGTAGTGCTCACCAAACTACGTCGTGTTTGACTATTTTTTAATAGTATAGAGCAGATGGAGTTATTTTGTATTGTCAGTTTGTCACCGTTCCGTTAGATTACTGTGTAGAAACATTTTGTGCCAAACCATGTGATAGAAAAAACAGGGTAGTGGTGACCAAACTATGCATCTAGTCGTGTTTGGCTATTTTTAACTGGCATAGACTATATAGCTGTTGGAGTTATTTTGTATTGTTACTGTTCCATTAGATTACTGTGTAAAAAACCGTATCTGAAGCTGCTGCACCCTGTAGAGGCAAGGCGGCAAGTAGTGATTTGCTTTGTAGTTGTTTCGCTAATGTTTGCAACATTTGTTGTTTTTGCAGATTGAGTGTGATGGATTCTGGCCAAGAGCCTTGTTTGAGTTGCTTCAAGAAAGCTTGATCATGTTAAAGTCAACCTGTAGGCTGTAACCAGTATACTTTTGTGTTTCTCCAGGTGAGATGATGAACGATAAAAATGCAATGGGTTAAAGATTAGGAGCATAAAAACGTTGCTTAGGTAGGGAAAAATTTCATCGTTCTAAATTTGAAACTTTTGTTAAAATTGAGGAATCTAAAATGGTCTCTTATATTCTTCAATGTCAAAGCAGTTGTTAGTTATGAGACGAGTATCTGGTGGCTAGTGATGATTCTGGTTTGACTCTACTAATTTCTGAAGTTTCTGTTTGTTGCCATTTTTGCATGGAAAAGTTTGGCAAAATCAACGGTACTTTTCGAAGGCAAGCCTTTTAAATGAGGAATTTATGATTTACAATATGTTCCTAAGTTGGATATTTATTATTCTTAAAGAAGTAAGCCCTTACCTGAACTGGTAACCTTTCTATTCGAAAACTATGCTATCACATGGAGCAGTTTAAGATTATTTATGTCAGGTTTAGTAAATGTCTGAAAAAGCTGGGATGGTACGAAATACTACTAGGGTTCATTACATCAGAGACCATAACAATCAGAAGAAAATTGTTTAACGGCCTCTGCAGTTTCTCCGCACACAGTTTCCTCCAATATTTCTTGAAATTCTTGTTTTCTTTTAGTCAGATGGTATAGTGATAATGCTGTTTTTATTGGAGGAATCCCTTGTCAAAACGTGTGAGTTATTTCTTGTAATACACTAACCCACGAAAAGTGAGTTATTTCTTTAATTTATGTGAACATCAGAATCCCTTGTCAAAACGTGAGTTGAGAGTTGTGAAAGCTGGGCAAGTTTGAATTTGTTTTCTTTTTTAACAATGTTTTTAAAAATAATATCATAAAACAGTTTCATTTTTTTTTTTAAGAAAAAGAACGTTTGAATAGCTGTTACTAGTATTTTACAATTTTGTTTTTTTTAATCATCTCATTATATTGGGGTGACAATAAACAAAAGAAAAAACCATCAAAAATATGTTTTCATAAACAAGTTTGTTTCCAAGCAAAAACAAAATAAACAAATTTATTTTCGATAATAGTTTTCAAAAAACTTATTTTTAGAAGTTTTAAAAAAAAACTATTTTGAAAATATCATCTGAGAATGCTTTAGATCTTTGGTTTAGAACGTTAATCTTGGATCTATGAAATATATATGGAACAATGGATTATCTTATTGTTAGATGAAAATAAAATAATTTTTTATATCATGTAATAACAAGATTAATCATTACATCATGTATTATTAGAGTCAAATAAGAGACTCTCAATGGTTAATTGCAATAATTTATTTTCATGGGTGTGCAAATCTAATTTGAAACTATAAATGCTTTCGCATGGGGCACTAAATGATGAGCAATAACAATTGATGACTTTGATGTATTTTAAATAAATGTACTTTCTAAAAGTTTATGTTAACGAGAGAATAAGTTTTAAAGTCATTATGATTGATGAGTTTTTTTTAATTAAATTATATTAAAATTTATTAATAATTTTAAAAAATTTATTAATAATATTAATTTTAAATTTTACACATTATTAATATTTTTTATTTAAAAATTATCAATAAAATTTTGAATAATTTTAAAACATGACCCAGTTTTGACAAAATTTTGGAGATTGTAATATAGTATTCCCATTGGCTGTGGTTCAATGTGAATCCAAAACACATGTACCATGAGAGGTGAGGCACATAATTTGACAAAAGCCAATGGGGACTGAGTTGACAATGACAATCACACGTGTATCGCTTGTGGTCATGGTATTGTTTAAACCGCAACGGCCCCAAAAAAAAAATGGATATGTTCATGTCGATGAGATTTGACCAATTTGGAAAGGCCGTTCTAAGATTTTGATTGGTACAGGAAAAAAAATTTGAGGAAGGAGTTTTTTATCATTAGGTTAAAAGGAGAAGTTAAAAAAAATGATATTATTGATGTTTTGCTTACGTATCGCAATGCTAATATTTTTTTCTCTTTTTAATATTTTTATCAAACACATTATAATAAATGAAAAACATTTTTTATAATTAAACCAATTTTTAAAGCATAAAACTATATTAAAAAGATAAAATGGTACTTTCCATTCTGTAAATATCATTTGACGTGAATCATGCTAAATTTTAACTTTGGATACATCATGCCCAATGAAAAGAAAAATTCTTAATTGTCTTATCGGTTTTAGACTCATTTGAAACTTTATTGATAATTTTAAATAATTTTATTAATAACATCTATATAAATATAAAATTCAAAAAATAACATTATTAATGAAATTTTTTTAAGTTATCAATAAAATTTTTCGTAAATCTAACACTAATATTTTAGACCCGAGCCAAAAAGAGAAAAATGGAAAGCAATCAATAAGATATGAAAGAAGCTACCATTTTTTCTCCTCCATTATTTGTCTAATCTAAGATTTCAACGGCTAACACAATGTTCACCTTAAACTTTGTACTAAATTTGAAATCCCAATGCTCTTTCTCTTTGTTACACTTACAAATCAAAATATAATAATAGTATACTTCTTTTTGCATGTAATTTTATTTTTTTTATTATTTAAATGATAAGTGTAAAACAATTATAGAGAAAATAGCTTAAAATGAGAAAATGATTAGAGAAATAATAAAAATAACTTGAAAATCTAGATGTTGTATAACTTTTACTTACTTTTGGGTTATATCTAAAGGACAAAAAAGAGAAACTCATAAACTTTAAAGTTAAAAGGAAAATTAAATAATGAGAACATGTAAAAGTCAATAAAAAAATGTAATTTGGGTAAATTTTTCTCCAAATGTGTCATTAGATGAATGACATATTATTTATAGTGTTGACGTGACATTCATCCAATAGTACATTCGATAAATTTTTTTCTCAAATCACTGGACAATATTTTAGTCCTAAAAATACAACATACTATACATTTTAAATTGAAATCAATAATTAAGTTGCTATGACATTAAATACAATGAGAAATCAACTTCAGCCTAATCGCTAAAGATAAAAAAAAAAATGAATAATCAATTGTTAAGTAATTAAATATATTGATGATTCAATTTTTCTTGTTAATTTATGGAGATGACACATTATTTATTTAGGTTATTTATTTTACTAATTAGTGCTAAAATATTAAGAATATTAATTGATTATTTTAACTATGAGATATATCTTAAATGAAATATTTTTTTACCTGGCCATTTGAAAAAAAAAAGAGTTTAAATATGAGCTCAGTTAAATAATAATAATTTTTAATAAAAATAATAATCATAAATTTGAGTGTAGAAATGATTAATTATTTTTCAGTAGAATATAACTTCAAGAAAATAGTATTTAAGAATTTCATCCGAGTGCTTGAATTATAAATTCTTTTTATTATTATTACAAAAAGAATCTTTTTTATGTTTAACCTAACGTGATGAATAAATAAGATTTTAAAAGTAGAAGCTACGGTGTTTAAGAACAAACTAACATTTATAATAAATAATCAAAAATTTAATTTCATGTTTAATATATGATGGGTTCCTTAAATAAATCTTTATTTGTTTGACCAACTAATTTGATTGCAATAATTTTGAAATTTTTATTAAATACAAATTTGTGATTTATTAATTACAATTATAAATCTACATATTAAATAATTTAAATCTCATTAATGAAATGAATGAACTAATTCACAATAAAATTGAAATTCTTAAAATTTAAGAACCCCCAAAAAAGTATAGTACTCAAATTACATTAAATACTCAATCCCACTGCCTATCATATATTCACGAATAATTTTTTCACATAAACAGATAGAATTATGGTAAGCGAATCAACAAATCTTCATAATATTTTAATAAAGAAAATCTTTTGTTTCTTCTAAAACCCTGTATTCAAATATTATTATTATTTTTTTAAGATTGTTGATGTAAATGTCTAGATTTTTTTTTACTTTGTTGTATTTTTGTTTTAACACATGATAGATTTGATTTTATGATCGAAAAAAATATAAATGATTTATATTATTTAAGTTATTTTTAAAGAAGAAGGTGCCCTCTTTAAAAAAAATCAATAATAAATATTTAAATAAATTTATAAAATTCATTGAGTAAATAAATATGTGATTTTGTGATAACATATATACATCAATTAGATGATTTATGTAAGGAAAGTTTGAAAATATGTTGCCTTATTTCATTACAAAATTTAGAAGATAGGAGTAACAGATAGAGATAATGCCCAAATTACTAACCCGAAATCGAAGGGGTAAGAACTAACCGAACCAAACCGCAGGGAACATCACTGTGCTGAACCCAAAACCCCTTGACGGTTGCCAGTCCTCAAAGTACGCTAAGACTTGTTCCGTTGCGTCTACTCCCTCGCGGCCTCATTTCTCCATTGAACCCCAAAAAACTGCTTAAAGACCAGCCAGCCGGCATAACAGTCAGTTTGTTCATTTACGTTACAAAAAGAAAAAAGAAAAAAGAAAACAACAAAAACCACTAAACTTAATCCATAATTCTATCAATTAATCATTGCAACTTCATCTCCCTCAGAAAACAGAAACCCCAAAAAAATCCCGAAGATGTCCTAGTTATCTAAATCCAACAATCTCTGTCTCTCTTTCTGAAGATCACACACCCCAAACGAAACCCTAGAAACATGGCGACAACAACCACCACAAGCATCAATACGGGGGGCGAGGATCGAGTGATGGCGACGGCACAGCGGATCGTGAAGAGTCTCAACACTCCGAAAGAAGTCCGCGAGGACATGCTCCTCATCTTCTCTAGCTTCGACAACCGCTTGTCAAACATCACCGATTTGATCAACAGCGACCACGAAACCGCTGCAACTCGACTGGACTCCGCCGAGAGGGTCATCCTCCGCTGGGACTCCACCAACAACCACCACCACTCCTTTCCCTCCTTCCAGGACTCCCCTGACGACGTCGAGCAGTTCCTCTCTGCCGTAGACGAAATTCTCCAACTCCTACACGATTTCTCCATGCAGGGCGACAACGACATCATGGACCGCGCCGAGAGCGCCATACAGCTCGCTATGTCTCGCCTCGAGGACGAATTCCGTTATATCCTGATCCGCGACACCGTCCCACTGGACGCCCAGAGCCTCTACGGGTCGATCCGTAGGGTTTCGCTGTCGTTCGCGACCAACGATGAGGGCGAAATCGACGAAGAGTTCGAGAGCTTTGGGGAAGTTGCGGATAACGAGAGCGTGTGCTTTCACGAGAGGGGAGCGAGTTTGGGGGATGATGTGTGCGTGGACTTGATAAATGGGGATTCTGTTGCGAACTTGAAGAAGATTGCGGATCGGATGATCCGGTCAGGGTACGAGAAGGAGTGTGTTCAGGTCTACAGTAACGTGAGGCGTGATGCCTTGGACGAGTGTTTGGTGATTCTTGGTGTGGAGAAGCTCAGTATCGAGGAAGTGCAAAAGATTGAGTGGAGGACTTTGGATGAGAAGATGAAGAAATGGATTCAGGCTGTGAAAATCACTCTTAGGGTCCTTTTGAGCGGCGAGAAGAAAATTTGTGATCAGATTTTTAGTGGGTCGGATTCCACCAAGAAGATTTGTTTCAACGAGACGGCCAAAGGGTGCGTGATGCAGTTACTGAATTTTGGAGAGGCCGTGGCTATTGGAAGGAGGGCGTCTGAGAAGTTGTTTAGGATTTTGGACATGTATGATGCCTTGGCGGATGTGTTGCCGGAATTGCAGGCTATGGTTACCGATGAATTTGTGTGCGGTGAGACTAGGGGAGTGTTGGCGGGACTAGGGGAGGCAGCGAAAGGGACTTTTGTGGAGTTTGAGAATGCAGTGCGGAGCGAGACTTCGAGGAAACCTATACAAGGGGGAGAGATTCACCCGCTTACGCGATACGTGATGAATTACGTGAAATTGCTTGTGGATTACAGTAAGACTTTGAACTTGCTTTTGGAGGATGATGAGGATGAAACAGAGGGTTTGCAGAGTGATAATGGTGATGATTTGCAGGCGGAGAACATGTCTCCTATTGGTAAACGATTAATGAAGTTGTTAACGTCTTTGGAGTCCAATCTGGAGGAGAAATCGAGATTGTATGAGGATGGGGCAATGCAGTATATATTTTTAATGAATAATATTCAATACATAGTGCAGAAGGTGAAGGATTCTGAGCTTGGCAGGCTTTTGGGAGATCGTTGGGTTCGCAGGCGGCGTGGTCAGGTACGCCAATATGCTACTAGTTATCTTAGGGCTTGTTGGAGCAAGGTGCTGTCTTGTTTGAAGGATGAAGGAATTGGTGGTAGCTCAAATAATGCCTCCAAGGTGGCTTTGAAAGAAAGGTTTAAGAATTTCAATGCTAGTTTCGAAGAAATATATAGGATTCAGACAGCTTGGAGGGTCCCGGACGCTCAACTTCGTGAGGAGCTCCGAATATCTATATCAGAGAAAGTGATTCCAGCTTATCGCTCCTTTATGGGGAGGTTTGGGAATCAGCTTGAGAGTGGAAGGCATGCTGGCAAGTACATTAAGTACACACCAGAGGACTTAGAAAGTTATTTATTGGATTTGTTTGAAGGATCACCCGGTGTTATTCACCACCCCAGAAGAAAGAGTTCATAGGAGACAGGATTGTTGTAACTGGTAAGGTCCCTGCTCTCATCAAGGACTTGGGAACCAAGTTTACCCTGTTTTTAAGTATCTTGATGATAAGCTTTTTTATCTTGTTGGTGTTAATGATATAAACACAGGTTTTTGTGAAACTTGACTGTCAACTCCTTTATATACTGTATTAGTTTTGTACATGTGTTATAGGCTATATATTGTGTTTGTGGACTTATGTGTTTTTTGTAATTAGCGTTGAAGCAATACTGTGATCATACTTTTACTACATCTCATTCTCATGGGCCAGTTCATCGGTCTGGCATGTTACATGTTTACATAACCAATCTTTTAAATCCGACTCTGTAGTTTGATGCCTTAGTTCTTGCTAAGCTCGCTGCATAGGAGCCAAACTCAATACTGTTTAAAAAGCGATGACCCACAAGATTTCACAATCATGTACAATGTATAGATTAAGGAAGAGGTGTTTAAATATGATGAGTAGGATGCCTATGAAAATAAATGTTGCCCATGGTATTAAAGTGGCTGGATGAAGCTTAGAGGTGCTTCTGGAATTTTCTGTGATCACTGATTAAAGAATTGGTAATCCTTGATGTAGTGGTATGGAGTAATTGAAAACACCTAATTGATGAAATTTGATTTAAGTTAAATTTGAGTGTGTTTATCTGACACAAGGTTTCTTGGTCCATGAGACAGCTTATGGTTAATTATTTTGATCCACTTTTAGTTGGACACATCTTTCACATTGAGTTGTGAACGTTTAATTTGTTGGAGCTTGAAATATGGTATTCTATGGTTTTTAAATTTTATTGCCGAAAATCTAGATGTTTTCTAGTTAAATGAAGAATGGCTGCGTTATTTTTCTAGATTAATCAATCTTTTGAAGGTTCTTCAATATATATTTTTTTCTGGGTTGATGGATGATGACGTTATCTTTTGTCAGCATATTTTAGTGGCTCAAGGACCATGATAAAGCAATTTTGACGGTGTGAATTGAAATTATGAAACGAATTGGACTGGCTGGATCTGCTTTGTAATCTTCATTGTTATATACGTTACATTAGCAGTCAACTCTAGTTTTGCTTCAACAATACTGTAATTAGCGTTGAATGTAATCTACAATAATGTATGAATTTCTCGTTCTTGCTTGCACTAGATTTTGGAAACCAAGGCTATGATTTCTTAAGAGAAAAATGTAAGATGAAAGAAAAAAAAGGATAAAAAATGAGTAGAAAAGAATATATGTTTTTGGTGGAGGAAAGAAAAGTGGAAGGAAAAAAGACTGACAAAAAGAAAACTTAATATATTTTAGAGTACACTCGTCAATTCTCTCAATTAGGGATGTGGTTTGTATATAAAGAGTTTCCTGTTATGTTTTTTTATCTACCAAATTTAAGTGAAATTCGTTAATTTTTTAAATATTGGGTTATAAATCTGAAGTAATCATCTCTTATCATTGTGTCTGATTTGATCTCTTGTGTAATGGTAATAGACTTTATAAACTATGCTAATTGATATTTAGTAGAATTCATTTATTTCTTTTTAAGAGAAATTGCAATCAGAGATCCTTGACATGTTGTTTTCGAGCAATTAAATCATTAAACTATGAATTTAACATAAAAAAAATCTTTTAACTTTCAGTTATTTGTAATGTTATCATCTTCATGAAAATAATGCTTATCATTTTATTTTAAAATTGTTGCGTACACTAAATAAGGTTTCAATAAACTCTATAAATCATTTAGAGATTATCTAATAATTTCCAAGAATTTCACTTATGTGTTATTTTTTTAGATTTTAGTAGTGAAAAATATGAAAAAATTCATTTTAGTATGAAGAAATTCTTATATTTTTTTTATAGATAAATGTATAAAAAAAATTTATGATCAAATTTTTTGTATTGTAAAATTTTTAAAATAATCTTTTAATAAATAATACTTAAAAGAATTACATTAGTGAAGAGTTTTAATGTAAAATTCATATTTAGATATCTACATATTACTGTAGAAGATAATAGTTTAAGAACCAAAAAGCATCATGGCCCTAGCGACTTGGGTTTGTGTCACGTTGGAGTCTTGTTGCTAAGATAGGCAATGGTTGGTGATTAGCTTTGGATGTGCAGGAACAGTGGTCAAAACGTCAATTGTGTTACATTGGAATAGCCGCAGATTGCTTCCTGATAGACCATTGAGAATGAGAGATTTTGTCCAAACAACGCGTTACCAAAAAGGACACTAAGAAAAAGCTAGTTTCTTGTTCGTTATCAGTAACATATATAGTGTATTTAGAGCCTCTAAACACAACCCTCTGTCACGGTTAAGCAGGGAAACCATACAAATATACAATCTCACTGTCGAGTTAGTTTTCCGAGTAGAAACCCAACCAGTGACGAGAGTTATCAGAATCAATTATGATTTCCATATGGGATAAATATACTATTTTGTGAGCCTTACACGACGTAAATCTTCGAGTGAGAGAATATCATGATCATATGAACATATATTATTTCACATTTATCAAGTAAGAAAAATTACGATATTTTGAGTTGAAACTTAATTCGTGACACTTCTCAAACAACATTAAATGTACGTAAATAGCTATACAAATATAACAAAATGATTACCAAGTTTTTCTGGGTAACATACATTCAAATATTTAACTCAATTAATCTCTGGATATCTACAAATCATTCGGCCCACATATATTGAATAAAACTCGAAAAAGCATACTATATACATAACCTAAAAATGTTATTTGCATTCAGTGTAGAGTCGATCACAAGATACACTATCAAGTTAATATGCAACCACCAAAATCGTTATTCTCCAAGAGCTCTGCATTCGACAAATTGGTTGGCGTATCAGAATATATCTCACCATTGCTGCTGAGAGTAGTCAATGGAATTAAATGAAATTGTTTCTAAGTGGAATTTTATAGGTATTTAGTTGTAAAAAATATTTTTCATTTTCTACCTTTATTTTTTTCACTATTTTTTTTCAATAATTTAAGTATTCTTAATATAATTTGAAAACAACATTTCTTTATTTCAAGATAATACTGAAAAAGATAAAAAAAAAAAATTCAAATTATGTTTAAAAAAGAAAGGAAAAGAAAATAAAAATATATATTATTTTTTAAATTATATTAAGAATGTAAAATTATTAAAAATTGTGTTAAAAAAACAATTTCCCCAATTAAACACATCTCTAACATTTCGAGGGTCATCTTCCACACTTAAGATAAGACTTTTTTATTTCTGCTAATAATCTAGTGATAAAAGTTTCAACTTTCAATCACCAGGAGGGTACAGTAAGATCAAGAATATAAGTGTACCACTTGATTGAGAAGAAATAGAGCAAAAGATGAGAAACAACTTATTCTATTAGCACACCCGGATTGCACCAAGACGAGTTCCAATCACAAGTTCAGATGGGGTCAATTTACACGTCAATCGTTTTTACACACAAGAAATATTTGTATTTTCAAAACGCCAAAGGGTGTACCCTATAGAAGCTCCTAAGGTTGCTATATGGCACCCTTTGACTTGCGTAAGGTAAAAAGAGAGGAGCAAGAACCCGCACAGTGTGCCCCCGCTCTAGTTTTCTAATAAGATAAAGGTGTGCAGCAGAGCATGAAGTAGGGTCAACGTGATAAGTAAATAGATGTAAAACAAACTTTTATATCAGAAGAAAAACATGGAGAGGGATGCTATTTATTACACTAACACAAAAAGAGTTAAATAGAAATGGAGTTGGTGGATACAGAAATATATACAGGAGATTGATCTCTGTCAAAACTGAAGGTAGAATAAATTACAGGGGCTTTGCCTATGTTACAATCCCTGTATCCAACCAGGCTCCAATACAACATCAAACGACGGCAAAAATCATTTGGAAAGTAGCATCAGCTATTAGCGCAATGTCTACAATATTAATTCCTCAATACCTGTTAAACCCTGCTGTTCATGGGCAGGGGTAGAACACCATCAAAGAAATCCCCGAAGTAGCCATGGGGTTCATGTACTAACCTTGAAATTATGTCTCTGAGTGTGACTACACCTTCCAGATTTCCATCATCATCCACAACATATATCCTATGAATCTTCTCAGAGTCTAACATCATGATCAATTCTTTCATCACGTGGTTTTTCTTGCATGTAATCATGCCACTCAACATCGGCGAGATCTCATGATGCTTCTCCAGGTAGTTTTTAACTGCCATTATGAAGTTCTTTGCTGTAATAGATCTGTGCATAAAAAACTGTCTTAGTCATAACTTCAACAATTAAAGTAACATGCTTCAATAATGAACTAAGCGCAATGCTCAAAGTAATTCATCAACAAACCTATAATCACGATAGATCTCTGGTGCAGTTAGAAGGAAATGAATGTCTCTTAGGCTTATATTACCCAACGCCTTGTTTCCACCTTTTGCAACGACAGGAATGCCTCCTATTCTTCTTTTCCTCATCAGCTTAAATGCCTGGAGCACTGGTTCATCCTCATACACCTAAAGCAGAGAAAGCGAACATTTGAGAGAGATTAACAACATGTTGATCTGCCAAAGAAATCAATTTATTTGAAAGTGAGACTTCAAAAGAGAAGATTTATTACGACTTCAAAGATATAAAGGATAATTGCAGTTCACAAAATCAAGAAAGCTAGATTCCAGTGACACCAATGTGTCAAAATGTGGGCAGAGATCACGAAATTTTGTGGTTCTTAGTATCTCCTAAGGGCTAGATGTCATAGAAAGACATTTCCAGCAGGGGAACCTTTTTGAACCACAATGGTGTGTTTCTAGATCTGAAGAGGATGGTGAGCTAAGTTTTGGGACATAATTGCAAAGTTGAAAAACAAATAAAAGTGATAATTTCCCCATAGATCTTGTTTCAGATTAGTATATATCCATAACTTATCCACTAATTCCTTCACCTTTCACGCATTGGTGGACAGCTTATCACATAAATTAAAACATCACGGATAACCTATAAGATGAAGAACTAAAAGAAAAACTTTAACTGAGAAAAGCCACACACCTTTACAACAATATTTGGTGACATCAATGGAAGACCAATTTCAGATAGTGTTTTTGTTCCCCAGCTCTCAAACCAATGAAGCCCAGCACATTCTGCCAGCATGTGAATAACAGCAGACTGCGTGATTATGTTATCAATCTTTCCTTCGCCCAAATCTACCACAGGAATGCTCTTCATTTTGTATTTTGAAAGAAGCAAGAGCATGGTCAAAAAGGAGTTGGATTTTTGTAAAGCAAGGAATGGAGCCCAGCGGAATGACCCCGAAATATCTCGAACCTGTATTAGAAGTTAAGAAAGTTTAGCTTTTTTCTGAAAAGGGAAAAGAAAATTAAAAGGCAAAAAGGTAAAAGGTAAAAGAAAAAAAATACATTAGGGAACGAAGCTTTATATTGTTACAGAATTCAGGAATCCAACCTTGGTGTTCTTGTAGAACTCGGAGGACGTCAGAGCCTCAAAAAAGTCCCCAGAAGTTATCGCCGCGTCTTCAGGGCCTAAACTCCAAAGCCCTGAAGCATTAGTTACTCCATTAGCTGCTACTGCCATAGCAGCTCCAGAAGATGGACTCCTAGGAGATGGAGGTTCCGACTGTGAAGAACATAAAAAGTTTTGATTTCAACTTCCCCGCCAAATCAGAAGAATACCAAGCCAAATATAGACTATATGATTCATTACTTTGACAGATTAGAATAGATAAAATTGACTCTTAAAACTCCCCATTATTTATTAGGAAGAGAAATTAAGACAACCCTAAGTAATTGAGATTTGGACTCTGTGATGATGGTGTTACAAGAAGAAATTGTGGCCAATCTTTACCTCATAACAATGCAACTTTCAACATAACCGTCTCATCCTTTGCTGTGATAACCATAGGAAGACAAGTAAATAATATTTGACTACCAAGTTCATGAACAGAAAAATCAACTCAACAAAATGGTTCTATTAGGTTCAACTAAGTAGAGATTCCAGAATGATGGAAAGATTTAATAATAATTAAACTTTGAATTGTCCCTTTCCATCTTTTTTTTTCTTTCTTCTGGTATATTTTTATATCACTACCAATTCTTAGCAACCAAAAGGAGCAGAAGACATAAAATGCAAACCAAGTTTCAATGATAAAGGTCTGAGTAATATCTGACCTGATGCAAAATCCACACAGCAATTCCTGCAAACTCGACAATGCCAATGTACCGATCAATCCAACTTGCATCCTCAGGGGCATCACCATCCACAATGGGAGCGCTAAGCATTTTGTGTTGGGCTAGAATTTGAACAGCTTCAGCTAAACTGGTGTCTGATTTTATCTCAATCACTGGATAGAATAATTTCAAAAGTATTTATACCAATAAACCAATAGAACAGAAACAATAAAAAACATCAAGTGCTGTTGGTTACACCAGATTAAGATAAGGATAAGATTAAAAGGAGAATAAGATTTTCTTAATGCAATTTTTTTTTACCAAATGTAAGATTGAATGAAATCATCTCATTTTATCATTTTATCCTCCTGTTGTTCTTACCCATCTTTTCATCGGGTTTACCAAAGGGCCAGTAGAGCATAACAGTATAATTCCCATCACCTGCCGCAATCAGCATATGAAAAGCCTACTAAATCAAGACAGTGCCATGTAATGCAGATGCAGATTTGAACTCAATCACACAGTCACTTGCACCTACTCTCACGCTATTTCTCTCTCTCTTGGGTTACCCATAGTTGAAACATAACAACTTAAAATTCTATATGAAACCTTTAGCAAATTGGGATCTTAAATTTTTCCTCCTAATCTTCTCATCTAATCCAAAATTCCAGATTCCAGTGAGTTTTCCTTTAAACAAAACAGAGAACTTGGTGAAATTAAAAGTCAAATGTCAAAATAACAAGAGAAATCCGTTTGCTTTTCTATAATTCTAGAATCTTCCCTTAACTGGGTATCACAAAAAAAAACATCAAATTCCACCAAAAATCATCATCGAGTTGTAAGAATCATCCAATACAAATTCAAGATCAATATATGCATACATACATATAAACACACGCGCACATAAATATACCTTGAGTAGAGGGGGCAGGAGGGAAGGCAGAAACAGGGATGCTCTCAAAGCAAGCGTTAAGCTTCTCAGTGGGAGAGAGCTGTGGCTCTTGCACATCCCACAGATCCTCTACCTGCATCCCCAGCTTTGCCTCTGGACTCGACATCTCACTCCTTGGACTCTCCTGCTTCATACTCTCACTCCTCATTACCCTTATCTCCTGCATACTCGCCATGATCTCTCTCTGTCTCTCTCTCTAAGACTGTCTCTCTCTCTGTAACTTACAAGTTCCAAAGAATCTTAAAACCCACGATTTTACGTAAACCGGTATATATATACTCTAAACTACTGTATATACACTGAGCACTATGGTTCTAGTTTTACACTCGCAATCATGCCCGTTAAGATGGATTAAGTCTTTTTTTTTAGAACACGTGGAGGGTGGTTTGTGGGGAATGCATGGATGGGGATAGAGCTGTGTGGTACAGCCTTGTAAAGTGGTTTTTATCCCTATGTTTATCCGGTTTTGTGTTTTGTTTTATTTATAGCAAAAGGAGGGACCTTTCTTATCCGGTTTTCGCTGGCGGCCACACTAATGTGCGCACTAGCGTGCATTGCGCTTTTGACGCTTAGTGCCAGCTGCTGACTCGGTCTAGTCATGACGTGGCTGTGACAGAGACGTTTGGCTGATTTGATGGAAAATTTTAATATTTATTATGTTAATCATGCGTTTGAAAAATATTTTTTAATGATGGAACCCTTTGAGCGATAGTACTTCATCGCTTGGAGAAATTATTCGGGGGAGGGTGCCAATGTGAATTATAATAGCAATTAATTAATAATTTTTAAGATAAATTACATTATAATGAGATTAGTTTATAATTATATTTATTTTATTTAATTTTTAAATTATACATTTATATATTTGTTGTTAGTTTTTTGTTAATTTTTTGTTAATCAATTGTTCAAAATCTACTTAAATTTTATGTTAACTCATTAAAATTTATTGAAAACCCTATTTTACTTTTAATAATTTTAAAATCCAATCAAAATTTTGATGCTACTTGAGTAAAAAGTTTGATTGAATTTTGAAATTATTAAATGTAAAATCGAGTTTTCAATAATTTTTTATGAGTTGACATAAAATTTTACTATATTAAACAATTAACTAACGAAATGCTAATGAACAGCTAACAACATATATATATAAATATATATTCTAAAAATTTTGAAATGTAATTATAAACTAATTTCATGTAGGTTAATGTAATTTACCATAATTCTTATATAGTATGATTGATAGATTAAACCGATTATGAATTATCATTCAAATAAGTTGACAATTTATTAATTATTAAAATTTTAAAATGCGCAACTTTTCTAATTGAGTCATCCTAAACAATTAAACTTATCATATTTATACCATATGGGTTTATTACCATATTTGCTTAGTGGAAAAAAACTTATTTTGATCAAAATTAGTATAAGATATTATCATTAAAACCATCAATATTTCAATATATATATATATATATATATATATATATATATATATTACAAATTGATCATAAAGGACCATTTTATTTCAGGGATGTTTCCAATTACTATCTATGAAAAATATTTTTGACAAAATTTGAAATGGTACACATATTTTTACATATATGATATTCATGATCAACTCATGTGAATGTTGAAATATAAAAAAACAAAAATATCTTATTTTTTAATTTAATTTCAATCATTTGATTATTTTTTTAATAGCGTGTGAAACATTTATGTTACGAACAACAAACTTCTAACATTTTTTTAGCACAAATTATACAAACTTTACATTAATTCTGACACTTTTTATTACGTTATTTTTTATTAATAAAAACAAAATAAATACTTGAAATTGCACACGATTAATTACCTAGGTAAAATTTCCATTTTAAAATATAGACACGAATAACCTTTTTTTTAGTTACTCCATAACGAGATAGTGTATACAAACTTTAATCTAAGTCTTTAAAGAAAGAAGTGTAATTTAGTGATGACAACAATTGAGTTTGAAACTCGTACATTTTCTCATCCCCTCGTACTTGCATTTCAAATTCTCTTCTCATGTTTGCTTTCGTACCGACACGATTTTCATATTCTTCACCCACCTTCATCACGATAAGGCATGTGAGAAATTTTTGGGTATTTATTAATGTTTGGCTTAAATACCATATTGATCCCTAACTTTTTTCTCTCAAAAAAATCATGCAAAACCTGCAATTAGAGCATTCAAAAAAACTTTATTTCAGGATTTACTTTGATTCATGATATGTTCAACAAAACTTATTTTTCGTAAAAACATAATGGTATCGAAGCTTCCATGATAGAAAGTAAGTTCGAAATCACTATTCTTTATCTCTACTCTGTACTATTAATGCAAGGTTTTCTCTTCTCTCGATCAATTTTTTTTTTATTTTTCTCTCTCTTACCATTTCTGTTGCAATTTTGAAACTATTTTAGAGAAGAAAAACATTTGGGTTCTAAGAATCCTAATTTAATAAGAAGTTTGATTTTTGAAAAAAAAAATCCCTTCTTCAAATGCTAAGGTGGAGACTTAAATAGCTAAAATTGACCATGTTGATTTTTGGTTTGATATTTTATGGAGAAATCCAACAAATGGACTTTATTGATTCTAACTACAAATATTGAAAAAGAAATTACTAATTTTAAAACGTCAACAGCCAAACTAAGAATCCGCTAAAACATCAAGAAACAAAACATTATTCAAATCATTCATGTTTAATGAATAATTTAATTAAACGTGAATAAATGAATAAATATATTATTAACTATAATCATGTGTCTTTTTAGTTTTTACACTTGTATATGACTCATTGGTAAAAATTTGTGTTTAAACTTTCCCCATTAAGAACATATTTGTTGCGAATTAAATGAGTATAAGTAAAATTATTATCCTTAATGTAGTTATCAATTCACGAAGATAAACTCATCTTTAGTAAAGTTTGTGATATAGAGCTTACATTATATTATTTTTGCACATAGATTTGAACTTATTAAAATTTGGGATTTGGTGGTGACCATCTTATAATCAAAATTTATATGTAGTACATGTTTACTTCACAATTATTTTTAATGTAGATGAGTTGATCTTCAATTTAGGTATATTTCAACGACAACAAAAAATATAATCATGTTAAAATAGTTAATAAATTTAAAACTTGTAAATATATGAAATTGATTGAGAAATTAGATATATTTAATATAATCACAGATAAAATATTTGCAGTACGAGTGTTTGACCCATTAGCATTTAGCATTTTGGTTAAATTAGCTTTACGTTTTGTTTGGAACCAAATAAAAATGAATTGAAATGAATTTTTATGTTTGACTTTATTATGTTAATTTGTAGAATTCAACTGAATTTTTATATTTAAAATGTTTGAAATAAATAAATTATTCAAAAAAAGATGAGAGGGAGTCAACGGGAGGGAGAGGAAGGGATGATAGATGGAAAAATAGTATTTTAACCAGCATAACATTTTATTATTTATTTTGTACAATTCATTTGTAAATTATGTCATGCAACAAATTAACTCAATTTTATAATAAATTCATTTTGAAAAGAATTCTGTAATTTTTTTTATTCCAAACAAGTGCAAAAATTTAAATAAATTTCATAAAATTTATAAAATTCATAAAATTCATTTATTTAAAACACTCTCGTTCAAAATAGACA
The DNA here is from genome assembly GCA_023935145.1 of Bretschneidera sinensis. NCBI lineage: Eukaryota > Viridiplantae > Streptophyta > Magnoliopsida > Brassicales > Akaniaceae > Bretschneidera > Bretschneidera sinensis. The sequence continues at coordinate 151,743,480 of CM043697.1, forward strand.
GAGCATTCCAAAATACAGAGAACCGTCAAATAATATTTACTTGAAATCTTAGACAAGTTGTATTTTTCCTGGGGAGTCCGGGCGACCAAACAGACCACAAGAATTACTATTATCCAAACTCTAAAGCCACATTATTACAAGGCCCACCCCCGTATACATAGCGAAGTTTGGCGCAGCCGAGAAATTATGTAGTGTAGTCTCAAAAAATCACAACCCCGCTTTGACTCTTCTCTCTCTATTTCTCTGCACCTCGCGAGGGTTTAGCAGGGGCCATGGAGGGCTCGTCTTCCCGGTCGTCTGATTCAGATCAACCGGCTCCTGCCGCTTCCAAGTTCCTCTCCAACCTCCCATCCCGCGGCCTCTTCTCCTCCACCGTCGTTTCATCCAATCCGGTGATCTCTTCGTCTATTCACTTCACTTATTTGCTAAACCTAAATTTTTTCCTGTTAATATTTTGATTAATTTATCTTGTGATTTTCTGGTTGGTTGCCGAGAAAATGTGGGATAATAGAAATTAGTTAATAAAGAAAAGAAATTCCTGTGTGTTTTTATGCTATTTGGGTCCTATTCAAAGCCACTCCCACTCGATTGAATCTAAAACAAGTTTTTGATTTAGTTCAGTCGCGTTGTGCTACGTTTTAGAAACTAAGAGAATATAGTGTATAAGATTGAACCCTTAACATTGTGTTCTTTATTTTCCTTCAGTTTTCTCGTTACTATACAGAGGGTTTAGACTTTAGGGTACTAAGTTGATTCTCATGCATCCTTAAGGGCATTATTGTTGCATTAAAATAAATGCATGTTTGATTTTGTATAGATCTTTAGTTGTTTTCTACTCATTTTGACAGGTGATTCATGTGCTTGAATTAGATTAGGATTATCATTGCTGAATTTGATCCTCGAAAACTAGTGAAAGTTATTTTTGTAACGTTCCTCCTAAATAAAGACTGGAAAGTTATTCATAAGCTCAAAATTGTTCTTTGTGTTGTCAGTCTTCTGCTATTTATGCTAATTGTTGGGAGTACAGGACTACAGATGCCAATTGGTTTTAAGCAAATGCAGTGCAATTGTGCTAAGTGTAAACCAAAAAAAAAAAAATCAATTCATTTGTGCCAGTGGTCGCTCGGTACTGCTTCATGAAGCTGAATTTGATCTGGAAGGAAATTCAAATGGACATAAAATTTATTTTATATCATCAAAGTAACATGATATAGTCAGGAATCAATCTGCTGCTTTTCATTATTATGTTTTTTAACATTCCTTTTCACTTTAGCAGTGGACACTTAGTTGTTGTCAGATGGCTTGCAATCTAGTTTTCTGTTTAGCTGTTTTCGAGTGCAATTGAAGACTCGTATTCTATAAGTTAGTATTTCTATGAATTCTATAAGTCGTAGCTCATTTACGAAAAAACTCCCCTCAAACCAAACAATAATGTTATCAAGCCACCACTCCTTAAGAGAAGTGATCGATCTTTCTACCGTTGATTCAATCAAATCCATGCACAAGCAGAGTGGGATCAATGCTATAACTTTCCTTATTTCTTTAGAAGCTTGAATCCACTCGAAGCCCATACTTCCTCTTGAAAGGAGCTGACCCTAACCCAAGAAAGCCCTAAAACACGAAGAACCATTTGCCAAAGTTGACTTGTACAAGAACACCCTAACAAGAGATGATGTACAAATTACTTATTAAAAATGCCGGCTCGATGTTCTCCTTACATAAGTAACATCGGTTGACTAACACTTTCCCTCTTTATATAAGTTTGTCAATGGTCAAAATCCTACCCTATATTGCCTCCCATACAAAAAAAAAGAGAAATTTTGGTGGGGGAACAAGTCTTCCAAATAGCTCTCTAAGGAAGATTTGGATTTTCTTCTATATGCAAGAAAAAGGCCTTGTAGAAGGAACTAATCTCAAATTTCCCATCCGGTTTCAGCCTTCGTTGAAGACTATCTAAATCAACTCTCACTTTGTAAATTTTTCAATGAATCCCCAATGCATTGGAGTTCCAAATTGAGCATTATGACAGAACGGAATGTTCCACGCAACCTCTTCATTAGACGAAAAAGCACAATGACTAATCAAAGCATTCTTATTTCTCACAAGTGAGTAGACATCCAGGAATTGGTCTTTCAAAGTACTACTCCCACACCAAATATCATGTCAAAGACGAATAGTAGAGACCAAAGGAAGAAAATCATTCCATTATTTTCTGATCCATTTCCAAACCCTTACACTATAGGCTTCACTACCTTCCCTAGAAATCCGCCCATTATTTTCCACTCAACCTTGGCAGTAATAACTTGCCATAAAAAATGTTCCCTTTCATTCATAGATCTCCACAACCACTTCCCATGTTATTGAACAAAGAGTGATTTAATACCCAAGCTCCTTCTCTATGGGTTTGCTAGGTGGTGAGTGTTGATATGGATCATATTGTTGTCCAAATGTACCCAACAAGTTTCATGTATAGTTTGAATCTGTCATGTTTTAGGTCTATTCCATTTAATAATACAATTTTAAATCACATTTCGGAATTCATTGCTGCCTTTTATATCATTTTTGGCTCAGTATAAATCCACACACACGATCAAGAGAGGTTATGGTAAAATCACATGATTATAAGAATCTTAATGGGGGGAGAGATTTTGGAGAGGAGTTGGGTGGTGCCCTGGTGGGGAAGCTGGTCTTGTTTTGACATATGATGGGATGAACTTTTTGCTTCCCATTTGAATGGAGGTTTTATTAGGTGGCGGCGTAACTAGTCCAGGATGCCTTGTTACATTCACCCATGTCACTTCTAATAACTGCATTATACCTAAGTAAATGAGCGTGCATTTTGTAAATCTAATGGGTGAAGTTGCATGACCCCTTGAATGGAGAGCTTTTTAAAGTTATCATGGTTACCATTAGCATTCAACAAAAGTAGACCAGGATCAATTTAATCTGTCTAGAAAATTGTCCCTTCTTGTTCACATTTTTCATAGTGCTTCTCTCACTCAAATCTTGAAGGACATGTTTGGTGGGAAATCATGTGCCGTCTTGGTTTCTTTTTAAACTAATGTTCTTGGGCTTTCATCTCTCATATCCTTTTTTTCTGGGCTTTTCCATTTCTTATGTTCATTTTCTTGGTATTGTTACTGTTTATGCATCATTGGCCTTACATCTTTTGTTGATCAATATTTTCATTTGATTCATGTCTTGGAAACATTTGATTTCATATGAAACTTCTATTTACTTGTTGAGAAATTTGTGCAGGGTGGCTTGCGAGTGTATATCTGTGACCACAACACATCACCCCCAGGTTCCATAAGCTTTTGACTCTGAAATTTTTGTAAATTCTTTGAGAGCTCACCAAGCATTAATAGTGTCATTTAGTTGCTGTGTTCATAATATTCATGCCCTGATCTGAGAGAACTACTAATTATAGATAGTTTCTAAAGCTCTTTAGCGTTCATTGAATTGATTTGTGATTCTCAAGCACATTCGCTTTTATCTACTGTCAAGATATTTAGTGGTTAAATTAACAAATGGCACTATACATGAGGCTTGGAAATTGGAAGTGTTCCATGTGTTTCAAAATAAGCTATTAGGAATATCTAATGGCAATAAGTTTAGTCTAGTCAAAGGAGGCTTAAAACACTGAGTCTTATTGAATGACATGATATCAGGTGTTAAAGAAACCGTTTTTAAAATGCAGTTGCAGGCAGCCATGAACTTAGTAATTTAATTGCGAGGAATAATATACGAATTGTGGCAATTACATTAGAGACTTTGGAAATTCTGAAGCCTGACTAGTCTGTTACTTTGATGTTATACAAAATGTGAAGTAATCAAACCAAGGCGTAGTGTTTAAACCACTCGAAGGTTGAGGATATATAGATAGAAAAGTAAGCACGTGGTATGAGACTGATGAGCATGCACTTATCCCTTTAAATTTGTTCATATGCCTTATATGTTTACTATTTCTTGCCTTTTGCATTTTGCATTTTGCAGCTGATTTTTATCTTTTTTTCCTTTTGTTTTTGTTATGTAGGTTTGGGATTTGGGAAAATGTTTTTTTTTTGATAGCTTAAGAACCAAAATAAGCTTTGTTAAAGTATAAAGAATTAATTGGGCCACCAATTATCCCAAAAGCTTAAGCTTGTGGGAAATAGCCCAATTAATTCTTTATACTTTAACACGCCTCCTCAAGTGCAAGCTGATTGAAGAATTAAAGGCTTTGCACGTGAGCCCAAATTAAAGAAAGCCCAAATATCTGACAGGGCAACGAATTGGGTGAAAATGAAAAAGGGCATCCCCAAGATTTGAACCACGACTTGGAGCTATGATGCAATATTAAGAATAATTGAGTTACCAATTATCCTTAAAGCTTAGGCTTATGGGAAAAGAGCCCAATTAATTCTTTATACTTTAACAAACTTGATAGTTAGCCATTCAATAGAAAATTCGGAAGCTTTTGTCACTCTTCAAAACTCATCGGAACAAGCCTCTTTTGCGATTTAGGAAATCTTTTGAACTAAAATATTTGTGGTCTTACTTATAAAAAAAATAATAGTTGTGGTCTTGAATGTTTAAAGAGGTGAATGATATATCAAAAAAAACCTTTGCTTAAAGAGGTGAATGCACTTTGAATCGATGCAGAGACAAACATGGGTGCAATAATTCTCTGCTTCCTTTTTATTTATAGCGAGACACCTGTGATTGTGGAACTTCTTTTAAAAAATATTCTCCTAATTATGTTTCATCTTAAATGTTGGTAACTTGATTTTTCAATTTTCCATGTCGTGCATTATGTCATTTCTTGTACTGTAAATAAATGGAATTAGCAGGAATTATGTGATGGTCCTCTTGCTTAATGAATGCATGATATTTATTTGTCCTTTAGACTTTGAAATAAAGGCTGTGACCGCAATTTTAAAAATATTTTCTTTTGCGGTTAGGTTTTATTTAGAAACTGGAAGATCTGACTCTCCCTTGTATATCCAGAGGGCCAGCAGATCAAGACAAACCAACAAAACATACTTATTAGATCACTCACGCTTAAGAAACAAAAAGGTGATTCCAGTTCGAAGGATGTGAAAGGAGTAGCTGCAGCAGACAGTCCTAGAAAAAGGTACTAATTCCATCTTTCTAGATGAATTATCTTTGACTTACCTCGGAGGCTACTTATGTGTTTTGAATAATTATATAATGACTTTGTTATACAGTTATTTTGAGGTTAGGATGCAGAACACCTCCATGCTTTAGACCTGCTGTTTTGTAGAAAATGACATACACTTTATTGTACATTTTCTTTTGTAAATATCCTGTGATATCTGGTTACTTGTGAGCTTATTTGATCATGTCCAGTCTGTTTCACAACTATCATTTGTCCCCCAGGGCTGCTGAAAGAGCTTTGGATTGCAGGGCTTCAGCAAAGAAAGCGAATAATCAAATTAGTTCTCGACAAGGTAAGCTCTGGTATCTTGTACTGCATTGGAAGATGTCTGTGTCTACAGCACTGTTGAAAAATTTAGAATATTTTCAACATTTTTGTCTTTAATTTTGCAGTTTCATTGTGCATGTTACCTGAAAAATTTATCATCGTAAATCAGACAATTTTAGCTGATGGCTGTCATGAAAATTTGGAGTCAAGGGCCTGCAAGTTTGAATTTGATTAGGTATTATAGTTACACTTGCCAGGTCCCCCACCCCTTCTTTTTTTTAACTTTTCCTTTTTTGTGGTATAAATGTACGTATTCCATTTTCACGAGACAACCCAGTTGGATTAAATGTCTGTAATAAATTTAATTGCTGGACATGTTCGATACATATGCATCCCTATCTATTGAGATTAATGATCTCATTATTATGTTTGAGTTCGTAATGGCTTTTGAACATACAGAGGGATCAAACAGTCGTGCAGCTGAGAAGAACTACCATGCTTTAACTGTAGAGAGGCTACGTGCCCTTCTCAAGGAAAAAGGTCTTTCACTTAAAGGAAAGAAGGCATGTATCTAGACACTTCATCTATAACTTCTTATCCATTCATGCCCTCCTTTCTGCTGATTTTATTTATTGGACCAAGATTGGGAGTGTATGTAGTGTGGTCCAGTGGTAGTCATGATGCTTGAACCATTTATTTGACTGGTTTGCATGTGTAGACTTTCAAAATAGTTTCTTCTTCAACTGCTTTACTGATGCATGTAATGAATTGTGCAGGATGAGTTGATTGCACGCCTGAAAAGTGTAAATGGTTAAAATGTGGAGGGACAAATCTGCTTTGGATGTGTACCCATCCTTGGGGATGGAAGTAGGTATTATTTTGTTTTTGATGTACCTTAGGAAGTGGCTTAAAAAAGGAAAATTGTAGTTAGAAATAGTGTTCTTGATAAAAATAGTGACACGGAGAAAATGAAAACTTGTTGGTTCTTAAATTACATTTTGTATGATTGTGTTCAATGCGTGTGTATTTTTTGTGTCAATATCTTAGGTACCGTTTGTTCTAGCATTAGTTTACGGTTGTCAAAATGATTTTTGAAATAAATTTTGTTAAAACATAAGTGGAGTTAAAAACTGTTTTATGTGTGGTAAAATAATTATGAAAACAGTTAATCAGTTTCTTTTCTTAGAAACATTTTAAGGGGTATTTGGTTTAAGAAACAAAAATCGAATTATAATCTCTACGAAAAAGGTACAATATGAGTTTTCTTTTACGCTTCCCTAAACTTGATTTCTTGTTATAAAAAAAATTGAAATCTAAAGAGAGCTCAAAGCTGAAGTTGCCTAATTATTTAGTTGGGGAATGATGGGGAATGTCTATTTTCTCTGGAGTCCTTATGAAAAAAATTACTTGGTTAAGTTGGGTTTATACATAATTTTTTTTTTAAATTATCAAAAATATTTTAAACGGGTTTAACATTAATTTTAGATCGATATCAATTATTCCTCGAGTTCTGATTGAGGATGATTTGGACTGTGATTTTGAGATGAACTTAAGTATGGCCTAATCTTGACTATGATGGATACGCGTAGTGCTGTCGACATGGCGTGCAGTTATGTAGTCGCTTTCGTGAATCTAAAAGCTGGGTCGGTTTGGTTCTGTTATTGGACCAATTATGCCGTCAAATGTAAAACCCAATTTACTCGATCGGTTTTATGGAAAACCGATTGATCCTGTCTGTTCAAATCGGTTATTCAATAGTTTGACCAGTGCAATTTGTGGTAAAGTTTTCATCCTCTATGCATTTGAAACAATTCAAGTGAGGTACCTTGAAATTTATACAAAATAACTTTTATCTTGGAGGATGTTCATTGAACTAATCTACTCCAAAAATCAAAAACAAAATAATTATATGTTACATAATTATTTATTGGTCAACCCATGGAATTTGAAAATATTTAACTTATAACTGACAAAAAAACATATATATATATATATTAATTCTTTACGTTAATTTTTTTAATATGTGTATATGTACTCTCCATTAAAGAGGGATGGCATTAAATAGTCATAAAAAACAGTCAAAATAATATTAAATACAAATGTTAAAATATATACTAAATAATTATATAATAAATATCATATTAATTATTCTTTAAACATTAATCCTTTAACCTTTTAAGCCTTCCAGATAGTACGCACTCTGAGTTATGGGTTCTGACCCCATAACTCAAAACTGGTTGGTGGGTTGCAAAACGGGCGTGAAGAATCTAGATATGGTTCGATTAACTAACAACCCTCACGTCGCTTTCATTTCATGCCTGCACGTTTTGGTTGAGGAGGGAAAAAGAGAAATGAATTTCCTCTTTTCCGTTTGATTTTAGCTTGATGTCGGCACATCAAGGCAAACATTGAGATTAATATGAAAATTTTCTCATTTCGCATAAATACACGTGACAAACTGGATAAAAAAAATGAAACACGAGATTACGATGAAAGAAACATTTAGGCTAAAATACACTTCTAGTTTTTGTAGCTTGTTTCCTCTATCAAATTGGTGTATAAGATTTTTAATTTAAATTTCAAAAATTATGATTTTAAAAAATACTCTCACATGATAAAAGAGAGATTATCATAAGATTTTTTTCATTGTTTAATTTTTTAATGTTGAATTTAACGTTTGTTATTTAAAAAAAAAATTAATGATACGTCTATTGCATAAAGAAACGTGAACATTTTCTTAATTTTTTTTATATATTGAAAAATAAGCAATTAGAGTATTTAGAAGATAATAAATTGACACAATCACTTCATATATCATTATGATCCAACTATTAAAAAAATTAAATATTAATTTAGATAAGAGAAGCTTAATGGCATTTGTCTTTTAATTAGTACTATCTACAAGATAATATTTTAATAAATTTTATAATATTTTAAATAAATTAGTTTTAATAGTGTAAAATTAAGTATAATATTAAACTATTAAAAATAAAAACATAACAGAGAGATTTGTAATTTATTATAATTTTTTAATAATTGATACAGCCCAAAAACACACACCCAATAGTGGCACAACACGTGGACGGCCTCAGAACAAACAGCAAGGCGACACGCGGACAGCTTTGGTCCAAACAGCAGGATCTCCAGGACATCCCTGCCCTTAGCACGTGGATAGCCCCAGACCAAAACAGCATGGCGACACGCGGACAGCCCTTGTCCAAACAGCAGGATCTCCAGGATATCCCTGTCCTTAGCACGTGGGCCGCCTCATCCCCAAAGCACTATAAAAAGACTCAGGTATGCGCATCCAGGGGGGACACGATCATATTTAACATACCGAAAGCTTCATCTTCCCCATTCTTCTAAAAACTTGCACTAACAGAGGCATCGGAGCATCTCCGGAGGCATCCCCTCTCTCTCCTCCGGTGACTCTTTAGCTTACGTCGTCTTCCATGTGTAGATTCCCCCAAGGTTCAGCCTCCAACTCAGCAACATGTTTTTTGCAGCAACAGATTGGCTCCATCCATGGAAAAACCCAATCTCACACTAAACAGTAGAAGCGAAGAAATCTAAAGAACTCATCTGTTGCCATGCCGAGCCGTCCGACACCAAGTTGCACACTTTGGAGTTTCGAGTGCACACTACCAAGCCGTAGTGCGCATGCCTCCCTCCGTCAGTGCACACGCCTCCGTCCGAGCCATGGCATCAGTGTGCATGCCTCCCTCCGAGCCATGGAATTAGTGCGCACACCCTCGGACAGGCCAAGCATCAGTGTGCATGCCTCCGTCCGAACCATGGCATTAGTGCGCACACCCTTGGACAGGCCAAGCATCAGTGCGCACGCCTCTGTCTGAGCCATAGAATCAGTGCACATACACTCGGACAGGCCGAGCATCAATGTGCATGCCTCCCTCCGAGCCGTGGATCAGTGTGCACACCCTCGGACAGACCAGGCATCAGTGTGCATGCCTCAGTCCGAGCCATGGCATCAGTGCGCAGACCTTCAGATAGGCCGAGCATCAGTGCACACGCCTCCCTTCGAGCTGTGGATCAGTGCGCACACCCTCGGACAGGTCGAGCATCAATGCGCACACCCCTAAACAGGCCAAGAATCAGTGCGCACGCATTTGTTCAAGCCACGACATCAGTGTGCACACCATCGGATAGGTCGAGCATCAATGCGCACGCCTCCGTCCGAGCCATGGCATTAGTGCACACACCCTCGGACAGGCCAAGCATCAGTGCGCACACCTCCATCTGAGCCATGGCATCAGTGCACACACCCTCGAACAGGCCAAACATTAGTGCACACGCCTCCCTCCGAGCCATGGCATCAGTGTGCATGCCTCCTTTTGAGCCCTTCCTTTAGTGCGTATATCATCCCTGAGGCCCAGCGTTAGTGCACACTCATCCCTCTAAGCCCTGGTGTCAGGGTGCACACCCTCGAAGAGCCCCATTATCAGTGCGCACGCTCCTTCCGAGCCTTGACGTTTGTGCGCACGCTCCCTCCAAGGCCAAGCATTTTGACTTAGCCTCATATGCTCAGTCCAACATCTCCAAAAAATCTTCAAGGTCGAACATTTTGACTTAGCCTCATATGCTTGGTCCAACGTATCCAGAAAATCTCCAAGGCTGAGCATTTTCACTTAGCCTCATATACTCAGTCTTACATCTCCAGAAAATCTCCAAGTCCGAGAATTTTGACTTAGCCTCGTATGCTTGGTCCAATGTCTCCAGAAAATCTCCAAGGCCAAGCATTTTGACTTAGTCTCATATGCTCGGTCCAACGTCTCTAGAAAATCTCCAAGGTCGAGCATTTTGACTTAGCCTCATATGTTCGGTTCTGCATCTCCAGAGAATCTCCAAGTTTGAGCATTTTGACTTAGCCTCATATGCTCGGTCCAACGTCTCTAGAAAATCTCAAAGGTCGAGTATTTTGACTTAGCCTCATATGCTCGGTCCAACATCTCCATAAAATCTCCAAGGCCGAGTATTTTGACTTAGCCTCATATGCTCGGTCTCACATCTCCAGAAAATCTTCAAGGCCGAGCATTTTGACTAAACCTCATATGCTCGGTCCAACGTCTCTAAAAAATCTCCAAGGCCGAGCAGTTTGACTTAGCCTCATATGCTCGGTCCAACGCCTCCAGAAAATCTCCAAGGCCGAGCATTTTTGACGAAACATCATATACTCGGTCCAACGTCTCCAAAAAATCTTAAAGGCCGAATATTTTGACTTGGCTTCATATGCTTGGTCCCACGTCTTTAAAAAATCTCTAAGACCGAGTATTTTGATTGAGACTCATATGATTAGCCCCAGGCCTTACAGGCCGAAGCACGCCACCAATGAAGCAAAGTTCTATTATACTTCCTTAAGCACATAAATGCACTTAAGGAAGTGGGGGGTCTTTGATACAGCCCAAAAACACACATCCAATAGTGGCACAACAAGTGGACTGTCTCAGAACAAACAGCGAGGCGACACGCAGACAGCCCTAGTCTAAACAGCAGAATCTCCAGGATATCCCTGCTTTTTGCACGTGGACAGCCCCAAACCAAAACAGCAGGGTGACACGCGGACAACCCTAGTCCAAATAGCAGGATATCCCTGTTCTTAGCACGTGGACCAACTCATCCCCAAAACACTATAAAAGGACCCGGGTATGCACATCCAAGGGAGACACAATTACATTTTACAAACCGAAAGCTCCACCATCCCCATTCTTCTAAAAACTTACATTAACAGAGGCATTGGAACGTCTCCGAAGACATCCTCTCTCTCTTCTCCGGTGACTCTTTAGCTTACCTCGTCTTCTCTGTGCAAATTCTATCAAGGTCTAACTTTTAACTCAGCAGCATATTTTTAAAGTAATAATAATTTAATGTAATAATTAAATCTTAGTATATTTTAAATAGTAAAAAGATAAACTTCTAAAATGGGAAAACGATGAAACCAAACCCTTGGCTATGGACGTTATTATTGGACGGTGCTGACTACTTTTTCTCTTTGATTAGACCAGAAGAAAATATAAATGTCTATCTCAGTTATTGAATGCGGCCGAGGTGTTTTTTTTCTATTTTGGACTCCAGTTTAAAATTGACCCCGACCTTGAGGTTTGCACTTTTCCATATAAAGACGGCGCCGTATTTATTTTAACAGGCAAGTGATTGGACGGTTTTGATTATTTGATACTTGCGAAGCTGTTGCAATCTTATTGGTTAATGACTTTGACAAGACTGCTTGAATAGTTGAATACTTGAATCTATCCCGTTTTGGAGTTGGATTGACGACGACAGTTTTCCCAACGTGGGAGGTAAGCTCACCTGCCTATGAAATTAAGATACCGAAACCAGCGGTGGTTTTTTAGTTCATTGATTCCCCTCGTAGTAAATTGTATCTGCATTTTGAGGTTTTGAATTTAGTTTTCTCCTGCAAAAAAGGCAGAATTATTACGTGAGTCGACTATAAAAAAAAGTTAATCGTCGTGATAAAAATAAATTATGATACTTTGAACGAAAAAATACTCAATCTATGAAGTAAAATGTTACTTATATTCATGATTGATATGATTAACCGAGTAAATAATAAAATCATAATTATTAATAAATTTTTTATACGTAAAAATAGAAACTAAATTTTAAAAATTGCGTCGTTCATGAACACGTAACAAATTTCTTACACGTCAAAAAAAGAAGTGAGATTTTAAGAATTGCGTCGTCCTGAATACGTGAAGAATTCATTTCCTAAACATTTATAAAAAAACCAAAAATACACAGATTTTATGATTCATTCAGGAAAAAACATTATTACCGTTGCAATTCTCTTCATTTTTCCTTAAAAAAAAAACCTTGCATTATGACCCGATGACTCTTTAGATCATAATTTTTTTTTGTGCAGATCCAATATTTCAACTCTATAATCCGACGATAGATTTTCAACATCGACACAATTATTAATTATTACTCCAAATGAAATGTATTTGAGTTATTTCTTAGATTAACAACTCTCGTGTAATTAATCAGAATGGCTGTATAGATGAATGAGATAAATAAAATAAATTAATTAGATATAGTTGTAAATAATAAAAAAGCTTTTAAAAAAAATTATCATGGATCGATACTTTTTGAAACGTACACGTGCAATTAAGTACGTGTAAGCTTTACTCATACTTTATCAAAAAATACTTATCATCAGTCGTTCGAGCTGAGACTAATATTGAAACTCTTCTCATTACAATTACGTGTAATTAATTTGAATTTATATTGAAAATATATAAGAAGAATAACCACTTAAAAATCAATATAATTTTTAAAAAAATGTTAAATAAAAAGATAAATTATAAATTCATTAATTTGCACCTCAAATAAATCAAAACAGTCCAATTGACCCACCATTTGAGATTTATTATAACTCAGTACAAGAAAAATAGAAAGAAGAATAATTCATCTTTGATCGAACTGTAAAAAATTTTGTTCCGTCAGAAAATGGGTATAAAAAAGATTTTATTTTGGTAAAAATTGAAACAAAAGTTTTTATAAGCCTTAAGTATAAACGGGGTACGGGATGAAGAGATTAATTTTCACCTTGTAAAATCTCTATCTCCACTCCCTATTAAATTAAAATTTTATATTTTATATAAATATATTAGATAAATTTATTAATTATTCAACTAACTCTTTAAGTTTTTGTTAGATTTTTTATACGAGAGGTGAAACGTGCTTAGATTTGAGGTATAAAGATGATATAGTGTTTACACTTTGTATTAAATATTTATTTTATTATTAATTTTTTTTTAATTAACAGATGATCTTCAACTTTTTAATAAAAAACTACACTTTCATTTACAAACAAAAACAAAAAAATAGATAAAAATTAAAATCTTCAATAAAAACAAAAACAAAAGATAAAATAAAATCTCTAATGAAAATAACACTACCATCTCTGGTCATGCCATTCATGTCGGCACTGTAGAATGAAAATACAATTAAGAAACAAAATAGAGAAAGAAAAAAGAATATTACCCTGTCGTGTCAACATGGGCCCTGGCACTACATATGTCAATATAATAGATCTTGCAACAGTACATAAAAAATCTCGGCTTTCTGAAACCTTTTCCTTTTTTTTATTATTATCTTTTACTATAAACCGCTATTTTACTGTTAGCAAATAGGTCCAAAGTGTTGTAGAACGACGTGCCATTCTCCCTACCAAGTACTTCAACTTTAGCAAACAAAAGAAAACAAAAACGTGCTTCAAAATTTTCACGTGCCTTTTAAATTTCGGCGGAAGGTCATTATTACCCTTACTATTCTACTGGATTTAATGGTAAAATCTCACTCAAATTTTCGTTCTCCTACTTATGACGTAAGAAGTTGAAAATTACTTAACTTTGATAATTATTTTTTTTTTGGTAAGGAATTAGTCATTCGTACGTGTTTTCTATTTTCCACCCAATCTTATTAGAGTCGGTTCATAATATCTAGTCAAGTATGATAATAAAGTTTAATTTCAAATACGTACAATCCTTTTTTATAAAAATAACTAAAAAAAGTGTAATAGATGATCACGTTTCTGTAAAATATAGTAAATTAGTTTCTATTTTTAGATTAAAAAAAACGTGTTTACAAACCTTACTTTTAAGTAACAGTAGCATTTGATTTATCAACTGTCCAGCGCATGCAAAATATGAATCTCGATGAACCTTTGCTTTTGCATTGATATTTAAATTTATAATAATATTTTAAATTAAATTATATTTTTAAAATATTTAATTTTAATTAAAAACATTATTATAAATTAAACAAATAAAATAAATATAATAATAATTTTTGAAATGTGAATAACACTATCATTGATTTTAAAAAATGATATTTTCTCTTTACAGTCAAAGTAATTACAACAATAAAAAAAATATTAATGAAAATTATATTACGACAATCATATAACATCGAGTATTTGGGTTTGTGCTGTTCCGTTGGGATGTGATTTTTAGTTACATATATATTATGCACATTTGCATTTTTAGATATACTTTGTTTACTAGATTAAACCGATCATGAGTTAACGAATTGTCATTACATAATTAATAATATAATTGATATTTTAAAAATTATAAATTTTTTAAAATGATGAAATATAACTGGTATAGTCTACATTTCCTGCTCGTTAGGTGGAGTTTAATCAATAATTTCTCATATATATGAAATAAGGTTTTTAGTTGAGCGTTTAGTAGGTATGTTATTGGAATCCTCACCAGCAATTGAAGGATTTCTGCCCCCTTCTTTGAATTGACCTTTTAATTCTCTTAATTATCAAAGAGGAATCGAACTTCCAAAAAAATTCTACACAAATTATGTAGTATTAATTTTTAACTTGAAATATATTTAAAAAAAAATTAAAATTGAACATACATATAACACGTGCGAAAGTTGCAATATCATACATCAATCACATGACCATTGCTCTAGTTGAGGAGTAGTAATTACGCAATAAACATCTCAATGCTTAAGTTAATCCAATAATTTAAACACGATTAATATATAAATAGAAATTTCATTTATTTCAAAAATAAAATGATTATGTGGTATTAAATGCATCATTTTCACACATCATATTGTTTAATTTTGACTTATATTTTTAAATAAGAATGTCAGTTAGAAATTACTTAGAATTGTGAAGTTGAAACTAATGCAATTAAAAGTATGAGTTGTAAATTGAGATTAAACATAAAATATATACAATAAATGATTAATTTAAATACAATATAAACTCATAATACAAAAATACAATCCACTTAAAATGAGATAAATAATCGATATATAAATCAAATAAATAACTACATCTCTATTCTTATGACTTCAACTTTAACCGGACAAAACCTCGTTCACAATTATACTTTACAGTAAGGGCGCATTTCATTCATTCTAAACCATGTAAATAAACCCGGCACACATTAATCAAAGCTCGGCAAACCATTTGACTCGATGAATGTCTTTAGTTTTTTTTTCTTCAAAACCCTAATCCAAGCAAAACCCTTTTTTGATTGTACATCTCCTTTGTCCTTTTTCACTTACACAAATATATAAACACACAGACTCTCCTCCCTATTTCTTCACAACACCATCTCTCCGTTAGTCTTCAAATATCACTCCCAAAATCTTCAACCACAAAAACAAGCTTTTTTAATTCAATTTACTGCTTTATACCAACAATGTTTATCTTTCTTTGCCTGGTTTTCTCTCTAACTTTTCTCATTCTCTCTTTCTTCTTCTCATTTATCAAAGAATTCCACAGTTTCTTCACCAAATCAGCTCATGAATCCAATTACACTGATCATTGCCCTCCTTCTTATCCATTCATCGGCTGCCTACTCGCTTTCTCCAAAAACCGTCACCGCCTTTTGGACTGGTACACCGATCTTCTCTCCAAGTCACCGTCCCAAACAATTTTGGTCCACCGACTGGGTGCACGGCGCACCATTGTAACTGCCAACCCGGAAAACGTAGAGCACATGCTCAAGACCAACTTCAACAACTTCCCTAAAGGCAAACCTTTCACCGAACTCCTCGGCGATTTCCTCGGTTGCGGGATATTTAACGTCGACGGCGAGTTATGGAGCACGCAGCGTAAATTAGCGAGTCACGAGTTTAGCACCAAGTCGTTGAGAGAATTCTCCGTTAAGATCCTTAAAGAAGAAGTAGAAGAGAGATTGATTCCGTTACTGGAGGAGGCGAGGGAGAGTGAAAGAGTCATTGATTTGCAAGAAACGTTAAGGAGATTCGCGTTTGATGTTGTGTGCAAGGTTTCTTTAGGCAACGCCCCTTGTTGTTTGGATCATTCGAGACCGGTGCCTCCTCTTGTCAAGGCGTTTGATAGTGCGTCGCAAATAAGCGCCATGCGCGCGATTGAGCCTGTTCACGCTGTGTGGAAGATAAAACGAGCATTCAACGTAGGGAACGAGAAGAAGCTGAGAGAAGCGGTCAACCTCGTTCACAAATCGGTCTTAGAGATCGTACGAAACAAAAAGAAAGTTCTTAACCAAAACAACAATGATGATCTGTTGTCGAGATTTTTATCCGCAGGGCACGACGAGCAAGTCGTGAGAGACATGGTTGTTAGTTTCATTATGGCGGGAAGAGACACCACCTCCGCCGCAATGACATGGCTCTTCTGGTTGCTCTCGAAAAACCGAAGCGCAGAGGAGATGATCGTAAAGGAAGTGAAATCACTGCCGTTGGATTACGAGGCGTTGAAGGGGATGAATTTCACTAAAGCTTGCTTGTGCGAATCCATGAGGCTTTACCCTCCGGTGGCCTGGGACTCGAAGCACGCCGTATACGACGACGTTTTGCCGGACGGGACTTTCGTACGGAAGGGCGACAGGGTGACGTATTTTCCGTACGGTATGGGGAGGATGGAGAATTTGTGGGGAAAGGACCGGCTCGAGTTTAAACCGGACCGGTGGTTCGATGAACAGAGCGATGGGGATCTAAACGGGTTGCTGAGGGCAGTGAGTCCGTACAAGTTTCCGGTTTTCCAGGCCGGTCCGAGGGTGTGTTTAGGGAAGGAGATGGCGTTTATTCAGATGAAGTATGTAGTTGGTTCGGTTTTAAAGCAGTTTGAGATCAGACCGGTTTGTGAGGACCAGCCGGTTTTTGTTCCTCTATTGACTGCTCATATGGCTGGTGGGTTTAAGGTGTTAGTGAAGAAAAGGAGTTATGATAGTGATCTGTAAGTGCTAAAATTCCTAGCTAGATTTTGTCTCGCTGTAAATTGTGTAATAGAGTAAAATAATAAACGTGCGTTATATTAGTATTTTGTTTGAAATTTTATTACAGAAAGCTTCATTAATTAATTATTTAAAATTTTAAAATCTAATAATATGTAGAAATTTCTTAAATATAATTTAAATCATCAACTTAAGCTTAATTTTTTTAAAACTTTTAACCCTAAAATCTTGAATTTTGATGATTAAACTGTGATTTAAGTTGCTACCTAAACTGTTCATTGTTTTGGTCTACAATTAATATAAGTGGTAATATAATAAAATTTCTAGTAAATCATTAAAGAAAGAAAGACGGTCAGAGAGAAAAGAAAAATGAATATAAAACAATCATTTACCGTTTGGTAAGAAAAAAAAATTGTTATGGTTAATTTTTTTTTAAACTCAATCTTTTTAAATTGAAAACTAAACTTAACTATTTTTTTATTCACTTTTTCATTGTCTCTATTAATTAAATATACGGTAAAAAAATATTATTTTTTATTTTATAGATACTTTTATCTTTCTTTTATTTTATTTTATTTACCAATAAGAGCTTGAAACTGACTGTATCATATGACTTGAAAGAATAATGGTAAGTCTTTTTCTACCACTATTTTTTATTTACATTAAAAATTAATAATAAGAATCCAATAATAACTCCTTACAGTATTTTTTTTCTTCAATTCATTGTTGTAATTTTTCAAAAATAAAATAAAATATTTAGTATAATTTTTCGAAAATAAAAAAAAATATTTAGTTACTAATAAAGTTTTTACTCATATCATTTAGTTACAAATAAAATGTATAAATATCAAAAAAAAATTTTATTAAAAACTAGTGTCTCTGAATTGAAATGGCTTTGTACGGAGCTAGTGCGGTGAGCACAAATAATTTTTTTTCTTTTACTAAAAAAGGGCACTTTGATTGGTACAAACTTTTATAAAGTTTTGGTCAAATGGGTTATCAGCAAAATTGATGGAGTCAAATGGGATAGTCTTTTTTTAAAATGATGGATTAAGGAAAGCCATTTAATTAAACCACGATCATGGTAAATGTAAAAATCTTGGATATTTATGTCCAAAATCTTTACTTTTAATTTCTCACCGGATACTTGGACTCTTTTCGAGCGGTGATACTGTGAAATCAGGTGAGTGAAAGTTATCTTAAAAACAAAAAAATTTATTAATAATAATAATTTTGATATTAATTTTTTTAATATAATTATTATTTAATTTTTTTATAATTATTATAAAATTTTTAATTCCATGAAAACTCTCGTAAAATTGATTCCAAGAGATTTAAGATTTTTTTTTTCTAATTTTTTTTTTTAATTTTACGAGAAAGTTATAAAAATCTACTATTTAATCACGTTGTTTTATTCTTCTCTTTACTCATCATCTTTATGCGCATGCCTAAGTCTAAAAGAGAGCTCGTTTTCCTTTTGCACTATGACAATGAATAAAATCACATGCAAATTATTACATTGCATTAAATAACAGGGTTGGTAACGATTTGATGCCAGTTGATATGTTAATAGTAGATAATTATAAAAAGAATATTTTATGGTTAATTATATTTTCAAAAATGTTTTGAAGTTTTTTTGGTAAAAATATCATACCGTTGATTTCATTTTAAAAAATATTTTGAGATTTTTTTGTAAAAAAAATATCACATAATATGTTTCTAAAAATACTTTGTATATAATTACAAAATATTTTTTCGGAACATTTTTTGAAAATACAATCAAAGTAATTTTTGTATACCGATAAAGTACGGACAAAACAGTGCTTTCATCCAAAAAAGCCCTGCTTGTTAATTAATAAGATCTCAATAAATTAACCCACTTTCTGTATGATAAATATGTTCATAAGGCATCATTTGGAATTAATTTTCGGATCTCCTTTTTTTTTTTTTGAAAAAAATGTACATTTAAGTCCAACTTATATAAAATTCTTTATACAAATTTCTTCAAAAATTTACAATAACAAAATTAACAAACGCATCCTCTTATTTAACATATACTAGTGGGATTTTTCTTTTTGATTGAAATGATTTTATATATAAATAGTATAATAATTTATTTGATTACAATATAAGTTCGTATTATTTGATTACCCACACAAAAACCCATAATACTACTATTACTCACATAAAGTGAAAGAAATAACTGATATATAAATCGGACAAATAACTCAATCATGATAGGATTCGAATATGGAACTTCGTAGTCTCATGATCTCAACTTTGACCATTAGCTCAAGACCTCATTCGCTTTCATGAGAATCTTAAAGTTACAAAAAAGTAACATATTTTGATAAATTTTAAAATTCGTTTTAAATATAAATTTTTTTAGTTGAATGTCTGGTATTGAAATAAATTGTAATTTGCTTCCAATCATTCCGTCCCACAGGACATTTAAGGTGCATTTAGTTGTTGAAAATATTTTTCATTTTTCATAAAGTTTTTTTCAACAATTTATACATTCTTAATATAGTTTAGAAAAAACCACTTCTCTTTTTGACATAATTAATATTGAAAAAGATAAAAAAAAACTTTTCCATCTTTTTCAAATTTATGTTTGTTGATACCTAGAATGGGCAAGGTATGAGTTGATCAATTTGGACCTGTCCTCGAGATCGAATCCATGTCAGCTAAGTCTGAGGTGTTTGAAAAAAAAAACCATCCGAAGTGTTGTACTCCAAAGAGAGTCGTTTGATGTTTAAGTCAACAAGTGATGTAATGAAGAGAAGAGGCGAGAAGAAGATAATATTTGGAAAATAGCGTAATGAATATGCACTTGAAGTAATATGCCCTTTTATATAGGACTGTGAATCTTTCTTTAATGAAAAAAGATGGTGGATTCTCAATTTGAGATTACCTTTTTGTCCTTGTGTGGAATATGAGAGACAATGTTTCCTTATAAAGCAAGTAGATATTTTCTCCTCACGGTGAAATTACGTTAATGTCCAATTGAGATATCATGTGTATACTTTTTATTGGGTGGTATAAAGATATTGTTTTCCAAATTATGATAAAAACGTGCAAATTATTGAAGAAAGTGTAAAACAAAATGAAAATGAAAAATGAATATTTTTCACAACTAAAAGTACCTTCAGAGCATGTTCAGTTGTGGAATTTTTTTTTCATTTTTTTTTAAATATTTTTTTCAACAATTTAGATATTCTTAACATAATTTGGAAAACAATATTTATATTTTTAACATAATATTGAAAAGATAAATATTGTTTTTCAAATTATAGTAAGAATGTACCAATTGTTGAAGAAAATTTAAAAAAAAAAATGGATTCTGAAATTTTCCAAAACTGAACAAGCCCTTGTCTTTCTTGTTTTTATGTTATATTAAGGTTAAATTCAAATATATGTCGCCTTTTAAGTATATTGATTCCTCAATTACTATTTTTTTCAATTATACTTTTATATTATTAATTTCATCTCAATATTATCCTTCCATTGACATTCAATAGATAAATGGCTGTGAATTGTTAGATTGTTACACTAAAAGTAATGAGGTGGCTAAAATTTTAAAAACAGTAGAATTTTGGAAGCAAAGTTTATAAGCTGGATTACCAATTACTCACACACCCAAAAAGAACTGAATTATCATGCAGTTAATTCACAATCAAAGCAAAATTATATGAACATAAAATAACAATATAGGGTCACCTTTATGGGCTATAGAGATTTGTTGATTTGACAAGAACATATGGAATTTCACTAACTTTATTCCAGGCGTGATATGATCTATTCTAATAAACATTTTCTCCCTTAAAGTATGATTCTTAAAGATATTTTTTTTTATTTTTTTAAATCTCATATCGTTATTATAAATTATTTTAATCTCACATTATTTATATGTCAAAAATTATAGATATTAATTATAATAAATATGTGTGTAAAAAAATTAATTTCACTTTGTCAGATGTGAGTGTAGCAATCAAAAATTGAGTAAACATCGAGTATATTAGGATTTTGAGTCGTGAGAATAAGAAAAATTCACATAATTTTATTTAAAAAATTTATGCATTATGATTTAATGAGTTTTAACAGTTTTATTCTACATAAAAATTATAAAGTAATGAAATAATAATTGACCCGTAAACATAAACAAAAAATATCAAATTACATTAAAAATTATTATATTATTTTATTATTATTATTATTATTTTATAGTTATTTTGAAGTGTAAGACCGCGACACTTTTTCGCTTTTTGTTTTGGCCAAAGACTTGTGAAAAGTTGTAGTAATTGTCAAACTTCATAATTAATCATATTAATCGTGCATAATGGATGAGATCAAAGCCCCACTTTAAGCTTTGATAAGCTTCAAGACAGTTTACAGTCCTACTATAATAATAAGTACGAAAAGTCCAAAATGCCCCTGATTTTTTCTAGAAATTATCCTGGGTTTTCACAATCCCCAGCACATCTCTCCCTTCCCCTCCCAGCTACTTCGCTTATCGGCCGTAACGATCGGACATCAGCCCGGCGCAATCATCTCCCTTCTCTGCTCCATCGCGATTTGCAGCCGTCAACCACTCCGTCGCACCGATCTGCAGAGTCTCTTCTCCCAAGGTAAGGCGTGAACTTTATCTGTGTTGCATGGTCTGTTTTACCGATCTTTGTGAATAATTTCGTTTTATTTTTACCACACTGCCTCTCGTTTCTGATGGTTTCTGGTAGTCAGCCCTGCTTCTTCTGGGTTGTTCTTTCGTTTTCTTTCCTGAATGGCACTTCCTCTTAGCCATTCACTAGATGAATCAGCACGTCTTTGTATGGACTGATTAAGTTTCCCACTGGGAGAGCTTCAGAGGGAATAGGGTTGGACATCATCTATACGGACTTCATGTATATGCTAATACTTGTCATTCCCGTGTGTTGAACATGTTACTGAAAGCTTTCACAGTCAGTTCTCTTGTTGGATTTAGACATTATTGACCTACTAAACTGAGCATAACTTGACATAATTTGTTTTTATGAACTCATAGATGAATGACAATCAATCAACCCCCACTAAAAGTAGAGGTAGAGGTTATAATAGTGTGGGGATATCACCAACCGCCAACAGCCCACAGCCTTCACAGGCAAAGTGGGAATGTGGGATGACCATGCCCATGTTGTCTTTATTGACCTCTGTCTCAACCAAATTATATTAGGCCATAGAGAAGGTACGTAGTCATTTGTCGGCTGAGGGATGGAAGATGTTATGAAGGGATTCAATGAAGAGATGGAGGGAAATTATGATAGAAAGCAGCTCCAAAATCATTGGGAAAACACGACATCAAAGTGGAAGAAATATAAAAGCTTGATAAGAGGAGAAACAGGGTTGGGATGGAACGAGGTAGGTTGCTCCATTGCAATGGATGATGCGTGATGGGATAAAAAGCTTCAGGTAATGAGCAGATACATTTCTTTTTTGCATGCAACAATCCTTTACTTCATATGAACTTGCCATTTATCTGAATAATTAATGATGTGCTTCTTCCTTACTTTGCAGACAAATGACAAATGGGCATGGTTTAAAGGAAGGGACTCGAGCATGTTCTATTACCAGTACAATGGACTCTTTTCAGACTTTGCCACTGGTGATAGGGCATGGGCACCTAGTCAGGGGAGTCGTCCACCTATGGCTCTTTTTAATGAAGATGACTATGCGGAGGTTGGGGATAGTGATCATCCAGACTCCCCATCAGATCCCATGGATGCTCTTTCTCCAGATGTTTAACGTGAACCTGTTGATGTTCCATCTGACCCATCTGTGGTACCCACTGTCGAGTGTAGGGGGCGGTTGAGGGCGGTAGCAGCAACCGCGTAAAGGGTAGGGCAGCCGATTCAAATGATACTTTCAAAGAAGACATCCATAAACTTCAGGAGCTGTTGTCCAGTAGAAGCACTGCTGCTAACACTGCTCATATATGGATCTCAGATACCTCAGTTGCATGGGCGATTGAGTTGCTAAATGCAATGCCGAGTGTGACCAGGTCCTCTCCTCTCTACAACTTTGCTGTGAGGCTGTTTATAAAGCGTGATGCCTGAGACATCTTTATCCACCTCAGAGATGATAACACTCGTCTTTCTTGGTGGGAGTTTATGCAGAGCAAATATTCGGCCACTTTGTTTGTTAAAGACATCTTGTCAAAGTATGTTATTAATAGTTTACAGTTTATAGGTTCCGCAAACAAACCCTTACTGATAGGATGTTGCTTTGTCCTTGTCTCAATCTGTATTTTATTTTGAGAGATGACATCCTTTTCTCAAGATTGATCCAACAAATGGATGAGATTCCCATTTTAATGCTTAATTTTATGTAGTCCATATGATCAGCGAAAATTTCCACTGCCGATGAGCTAAAACTCGGTAGTAAATGGTATTTCAGGAGACGTTTTGAACAAGAACCAGCTTTGACCCCTAAACAATCTGCTCCAGAATACATTTTCACGTGTAAACGATTCTCGTTTAGGGGAATGTGAATGAGTTATTTTGCCGATGTTCCCCTGTACTGTTCTACGAGGGAATCAAATTTCCTGGAAACCACTTTTGCTTTTTTTTAATGACACAAAAGGGTAACAACCCATTTACAAGAAAACTATCTATCTTAAGTCTATAAAATCAAAGAACTCATTCTCATTTACAAAACTTTAAACTAAAAATAAAAATGGATTCATGCCATGTCTCAACTCCATCAAAAGCTTTTTTACTGCGTTCTTTCCAAAGCAGCCAAAAGATAAAAATAGGAATCAAACCATAAGCTTTCTTCAAATTTAATACCACTCTTATGCCCACAACTCATCAAAATTGATTCCCATAAAGGAATCTCATTCCTGCCACCATAACAGGCCTCTCTTTCATTGCGTGGCTTGTTTCTTTGTTCAATATGAACCAAATTCATATTAAGTTCAGTTTCCAGATTACATAGAGCTAGCCAAAAGTGTGTTTTTTTCAGTACAATGATAAATTTGAACCTGTCTTTATTACCTCCAACCCACACCAAAACTCTCTTTATCCAGAAGAGAGTTATTGGCGCGGGATTCGTTTACTTTCTCTGTGTTAAAAGATATTTCCTATTCTTACTGCAATATTAGCTTCCTAGTTTCATATGTATTAGTTTCCTAATTAGTTTAGTTTCCTGTTTTATTATAAACCCTATGTTTCCTATTTCTATTAGGTTTTATATTCTTAGCCTATATATAGGCTTGTATTCGTCTTTCACAATAACTTCAATAATATACATCAATAATACAAGAGTTTCTTCTCCAATTACTATTTATTTTTCTAACATGGTATCAGAGCTATTGATCTTATTTTGAGAGTCGTATTTTGAGCTTCTGCAATTTTGGCGGGCGGCTTAATGCCGCTTGACCGGACATAACCTCATACCGCTCGCCCGAACATAACCTCTTTTTCCTTCTTGTTATATACTATTATAATCTTTACCAAATAATCACCCGTGAGTCAGCAACAGCAGCATTAGCATCACCATACCAACCCCTGCTGAATCTTCACCTTCACCCCATTGGCACCTACAGCAGCACACCTCAAACCCCTGCCCTCCCTCTCTCTCAAACTTCTGCCCTCGCTCTCTCTCTCTCAGCACTCCTCCAATTCTCCATAACGTACTCTTATTGGAGAGAGAGAAGGAGAGAGGGAGAGTGAAATTATTCTGATTTTTGTAAGGAAGAAACTATACGCAATCAATCAATCAGATCAAGATGCAGCCGACTAACGGTCCTGATCTGAGCAACCCACCGAAGCAACAAGCACAGGCGCAGCAAGTACATCAACAGTGGGTACCGCATTCACAACAACAGCAACAGTGGATGGCAGCTATGCAGTACCCAGCTGCTTCTATGGCGATAATACAGCAGCACCTCCTCCTCCTCCTGTTTCACCTACATCATCCCCACCATCACCACAACCGCCAGGGAGTTCACCTCCACCTTCAGCATAACTGCCACCTTTCTCCCATCTAGTAAGAGCCCTTTAAACACATAACCAAATCAGCAGCAGCATCACCAGAGCAGCATCAGCATCCCCCCACGCACATACCATTTTATGCCTTCTTTAAACCCAGCCTACATGACTCACGTCGACGTTGCTGTTTTGCCCAGCCTTCAATCCACAAATCACGCTGATGTCAGGGCACCCACCAGCCCTCCTATGCCCCACGACGTCACTATCTTTACCAGCCTTCAAACCCCAAGCCATGCTGATGTCAGCGCACCCCCCCTGCACTTATCCATCACTTCATCCCACTTACTCGGTTTACCTAGCCACTAATCAAACTACAATGCAGCCCTATCCCACGAACCCAACAACCATTAAAACCCCCACCAAAATTCTCAATAACCCACCTATGCCCCTATTCCACTAGACCCCTCTCCAACCCCACCTTCAACTCAATCCCCACCCCCGCAATCCCCTCCTCCGGCCACACTATCTCCACCGCCACCTCAACAACCTGTGACATCACCAACACGTGCAACAACTCAAGCGCAGGGTGCATCTGCAACACCACCATCACCATCTCAAGGAGCCATTGACTCCCAAATCACCTCTCAACAAACATCATCATCTCGTGCACCAATTCAAACACCATCACCATCTCGTGGAGCCACTGGATCCCAGGTCACCTCTCAGCAAGCATCACTAGCACGTGTAATAACTCAAGCGCAGGCTGCATATGCAGCACCACCATCACCATCTCTGGGAGCCATTGACTCCCAAGTCACCTCTCAGCAAGCATCACCATATTGTGCAACAACTCAAACACGAGCTGCATCTATTCCACCATTACCATCTTGTGGAACCGCCGAATCTCAAGTCACATTTCAACAAGCATCATCAGCATCAGCAACAGCAGCAAGTTATCACCCCGTGATTTCGCTCCGGGTCCTGCCAAGTCATCACCCATGATTCTCTCAGCATCATCAGCAGCATCACCATCAGCATCAACAGCATCACCATCAGCATCAACAGCAGCAGCATCATCAGCAGTAGCAGTAGCAACAAGTTATCACCCGAGATTCCGCTACGGGTCCTGCCAAGTCATCACCCGTGATTCCGCTCCGGGCTCTGCCTATCACTCGTCTTTTCTGTGCTTCGTTGATTCAGTTTACAAACTCAAGTTGGCATCCATTTTACCACCTTAAGTTTGAGGGGGGCTGTTAAAAGATATTTCCTATTCTTACTGCAATATTAGCTTCCTAGTTTCATATGTATTAGTTTCCTAATTAGTTTAGTTTCCTGTTTTATTATAAACCCTATGTTTCCTATTTCTATTAGGTTTTATATTCTTAGCCTATATATAGGCTTGTATTCGTCTTTCACAATAACTTCAATAATATACATCAATAATACAAGAGTTTCTTCTCCAATCACTATTTATTTTTCTAACACTCTGACATGCAATAAACATCGAATTCAAGAGAAGGAGAAGATACACTAAAGGAGTCTCAATTAACTTACAATATCAATAGGCTCGAAACCTCTCTCAATTGATGCCTTGACAGCATCAAGCACCACTTGTGTCTTCCTGCTAATGATTGGCCACTTCTTCTCAGGCTTTGAACCATTTCTTTTAATATTTCCAACCAAGCGAGCAAACTCTCTCACCATACAAACTTCCTGAGGAAGATCTATGGTAATAGTGTGCTCACTCGGCACTGGTACCCATCCTGTCACGAGTTCAGTAAATCTAGATTTCGTATTCGCAGTGAAAGAGGCCTCATGCTCTTGAAAAGGAATAACAAAATCATGGAGATGCAGAGTTCCCTTGGTCCCAATAGCAGTAATATCCATCGTCAAATTTCCCAAGAAAGAGCAATAGAAGGTTCCAACTTTCCCATCATCCCAATGTAGAGAAGCCCCGCAGGATAAAATTACCCCTGCTTCGTTAAAAACAGGTCCATGCAAGGCCACAACCTTTTTAGCAGTTCATAGTCAGCTGCTAACAGGATTGACCTGATTCCGTACCACCCAGCATCCCCTAGAGCACCTTGCGCATCGAGACTTGGCTTCACACGAATGTCATTCTTAAGAAAATCAGGATCAGCAGAAAATGAGAAGCAGCTGTGAACCTGTAGGATCCAAAAGAGACCATCTTTAGCATAATCGCAGAAACTCGACTCAGAGATTTTTAATTATTTTTATTTTTTCAATAACGGAAATGGCAAACTGGGAAAACAAGATGAACCTAATAGCCATGGTTCACAGAACTGTATCTTTTAGACACGGGAAATTTTAGTAGGAGCTTCTTCCCAATACTTTGTTTAATAAATCTTCCCAATTACAATTATAATAAGCATTTGATTTAACCTATGATAATTTTGTATCTATTTCTTTTCTTCTTTTTCTAGCTCCTGAAGTTACATTTACGAGCAACAGGTGACCAGGTGACCATTCCCGTTCTGAGAATAAACAGTTTGCTAAACTACCATATATTTATGAATATACCTATCATAGGCATGATGCATTAATAAAATATCCATATTTCCCATTTCATGAAGTGAGTTAAAAGCAACTGCATGACACAATTTTTCCACCCAAAAAGACTAACAATTAGGCCTTGTGGACCAGTGGCATCCATTAAGATTTGAGTGGACGGAGAGGTTGTTGGGTCAATCCCCTATGAGCAGACAGGTCAATTGCCAAGCCACAGAAACAAATAAAAAAGAAGACGAGGGGGGAGGGTAAATTGAAACTTCATCCCTGTCTCTTACGTCACAGCCACAAAGCATGATCGGTCAAAATAACTTCGGCTAAGTCGACCATCTGAATTGTGCTTAAATTGTTTTACAACTCAACCCAACCAACTTAAGTCATGATCCTATAAATTAATTCAAGTGTGGATGATGAGAGTGCATAATCTTATAGAAGCTCAATACACAAAAACACCAAAAATTCAAGATGCAGGAATTGGATCAACTCCAAGAATAATGTGTCAATACACATATATTTAAGTAGATATCATGCATGTTAAATATAATGCCAACATCCTATATAACATTGACAAAGCACAATGTTTAGCACCCATGTTCAAACATGTGCCACATTAGCATGGGAATGGGATATGCATCCCAAGTCCACACTGTTTGGATAGTTGCTATAGGTGTACGAGAGAAAATAGAAAACAAAGGTATTCCTACTCTGCAAAGTACTGACTTGTTAAGTAGATGATACTTTAAATTTTCACATGTTGCATAGATAACTTTGATTCATATAATATTTCTTTTCACTTGTTCATAGATAATTCAATTTCAACAAGAGTAGACATGTTTGGCAAAAGGTGAACTAATGTCTAAAGAATCAATGATAATACAGTTATGATGCCTAGACAAGCACCTGAACCCAACTCTTGTGCTCGAGAATTGAGACCATGTGAAATACTTAAGTTACGTATAGGTACTGATTTCCATAAGCAGACATATTGGGTGATACGCTTAATTTTACAGAAAGCTAGTTAAGGAACCATTTCTTATGAGAGAACCCTTTTCTAAGCCCATAACTTAAAGCCCAGTAACATTTAAAGAGAATTAAGAGGCCGGTTTTAGCCTAACCAAACCAAACCAATGACAAAAGCCAAACAAAAAAAGACTTTTTTCTTTATCAAAAGAAATATTTCTTTCATCGATTCCCATGAACTAAACAGAGTCTCTAATACAGAATAAAGATAATAGTTATTATTTTGAAATTTTATTCTT
Source organism: Bretschneidera sinensis (assembly GCA_023935145.1). NCBI lineage: Eukaryota > Viridiplantae > Streptophyta > Magnoliopsida > Brassicales > Akaniaceae > Bretschneidera > Bretschneidera sinensis. The sequence continues at coordinate 151,772,389 of CM043697.1, forward strand.
GGATATGTATTTTAAGAAAATTAGATTTAAGCAATTAAATAGTTATTAAAATTTGATTTACTTTTCTATTTAAATAATGTTTAGTACTTATACAAGAGCACTGATATTGAGATTGTAAGGTAACCTTTGATTATGGAATAAACTTGAGTTTTGTATATCTCGTGCCCCCTTCTCACTGTTGCTTGTCATGTTTCTGTTTTCTTTTGCTTCTCTGTTGTTTCTCCCTTTCTCAATCTATTTCTATTTCTACCTATCTATCAAGCATCAAGTGGTATCAGAGCCGAAAGGTCCTGCATACTACGTCTATCTATGTAACGACCCATCCCGGGTTGGTCACCCCCGAGAAAGTGTCATTACATTTTGAGAATCTCAGCACGACCCATATATGCAACAATAATTAATACCAAGAGAAATTTTTTTATTTTAAATCCTCAACAGTGGAGATACAAAATCTGATATTAATTTACATATAATATATAAAATGCATGAATATTTACAAATAAAATATTTATTTCATTTTCTCAATAGTCTTAGGATATTGACACGTACGTGGCTTACAGAGAATGAATCCGTCTGACCCTTAACCTCACCAGACTACTTGTCCTGTTTGCTACCTGAAATCATTGTACAATGAGGAGTGAGCTTCACAAGCTCAGTGAATTAAATTTACTAAAAGTATTCCAATTTCATAAATAGTCTGGTAATATTTAATCATTTATTTCTCCTATAACTGGATAATAGCATAATGTCTAAACATTTAATAAATTTCTATCTTATCATATTTGTACTTCTTTTTCTCACTGTAACAATCTCTCTGTAACGCCAATCCAACTATAATTAAATTTACCATAATACCTCACACATCAGCATTTCAATAAATGCAAGCAATAATTAAAGCAGATGCAATGCGTGAATGATTATGATGGGGACGTCTCCCCACCTACCGACAGGTTATTATTATCTTAGACCGGCCCCTTTCCGGTTCTTTACAGCTTATCCCAGCTATCACAAAATTTATTTACAGCGTATACCGGCTGTCACGGTGTCCCTTTTAATTCCAGCATATACCGACTGTCACGGTTGTTCCATTAGACCGGCTCCTTCTCGTTTTTTTTTATTATATTATTAAATGCACATGCACATGAACAATAATATGAAATATGCACATGAACAGTAATTTACCACCACATGAATTCAAAAATGTAAAATAATTTTTTGGTCTTTCCTCAACTTTTTGCTTAATAAGTTTCAATTTTTTTTCTCCTCGTAAATCACATCAATTTATTCATCAACTAGTCCAAATCTCTTTATCATCATCATTAGTAAGTCAACTCATCATTCTAATAATATTTTTTTTCACATACTAATTTTCTATGTGTCCAATATTCATATCCTACATATCAATTTAAATTTTTATCTACCAGCAAGCATAAACTAATAAAATTTTAAATATTGTTACTAAATATTTTATTTTTATCTAGATTATTTAAAGTAAATTCAACTCACCAAGTAGCACTTAAAGCTACTCGTGGGTCACTTCCTTGCCTTTCTCATTCCCCTCAGGAATTTCCTCCAGTCACTGTTCGTCAACACCTGACATAATATTAGTATTAAATTTCTAATTATTTCTTAAATTCTTCATAAACCACACCCTTTGCAAATTCCCACTTTGACTTTCGAAAAATTTCATAAATGCGAAATTTCAAAAATAAATATTACGTTATTACCTTATATTTTTCTGATAGCTTCTCATAAAATTTTCACTGTAAACCCCTTCAAAATTTTGAGATTTCAATATTTCTTTCGGTCCTTGAATGTTTAGAGAAACAAAGTAGTGGAAAGAAAACTCAACAAATGTGATAAGTGCTACTGTTGAGTTCGCGGAATGCATATATATACCAAGTTGCTGCATGAAAATTTCTGCAGCAACTTCCTTGGTGGAATTGGCGATCTCCCTAAGCTTGCCACCTTAGGGACACTTGTTGGCACTCCCTTGTCTCCCTTTACACTTGTCAACAATAAATCAAATTGGCAGCAGGTGGCTGCCACCTGCTGCCACGTTTCACTGTTCATTTTGATTTTTTTTTTCCTTCTTTGTCTTTACTTTACTTTGTCTCTTTACTTTTTCTGCCTTCTGGAACAGTAATGTCCAGAGAATTTTTTTTTAATTAATTATTTTATTATTTATTTATTTACTTTTACTTTTGTCTCCTTCCTCTTTTGTCTTATCCAAACTTTTTCAATCTTTTGAGACATTCAAATACTAATAAACCTTCCACATAGACTTTATTTTAAATTTCATGTCATATTTATTAAATTACTTCTTTACCCTTATTTTACAAATACAGATATTACAATTCTACCCAACTTACAAAAATTTCGTCTCCGAAATTTCCTTATCTAAAATCAAGCTTCATTCTCCCACGTGACTTCTTCAACGTCTTTATTTCGCCATAATACTTAAATCAAGAAAATGACTTAATTGCGCAATACATGTTCCTTTCTGTTTAGGATTCTGACTGGTGCTAGCATAAAAGTCAAATCTTCCTGAATTTCTATTGCCTGATCAAAGATACTATGTGATTCATCATGTAAGTACTTTCTCAGCAGTGACACATGAAACACATTATGTAATTATTTTAATTTTGGAGGCAAATTTAAACGATACGCTACTGGTCCAATCTTCTCGATAACCTCATGTGGCCCCACAAATCTTGGGCTCAATATTTCATTCTTCTTAAATCTCAACACTCCTTTCCATGGAGATATCTTCAAGAATACCCAATCATCAGCTTGGAATTCGAGAGGTCGTTTTCTTTTATCAACATATCCTTTCTGTCTATTCTGAGCCGCTATGATGTTTTTCCTAACCAGTTTGATCCTTTCAGTGGTCAAGTCTATCATTTTCGAGCCATAAATCTTTCTCTCTCCAACTTCGTCCCAGCATACTGAAGTTCTACACCCTCTACCATACAAAACCTTGAAAGGTGCTATCCCAATACTAGTTTGATACTGGTTATTATATGCAAACTCGATCAAAGGCAAATAAGTATCCCAGCTCACTGAGAAATTCAATACACTTGCCCTCAGCATACTTTCTAGTATTCTGATAATTCTCTCCGTCTGCCCATCGGTTTGTGGATGAAATATTGTACTAAATTGTAATTGCGTACCCATAGCTTCTTGGAAACCCCTCCAAAATCTAGAGGTAAATCTAGAATCTCTATCTGATACGATACTCAAGGGTACTGCATGTAATTTTACTATTTTTGCCACATACGATTCAGCCAGCTTATCTGAACTCCAAATAGTGTTGATAGGAAGAAAATGTGAAGATTTAGAAAGTCTATCCACTATAACCCATACAGCGTCATGTCCTCTCTGGGTACGGAGAATACCAGAGACAAAATCCATACTCACATTCTCCCATGGTTACTCAGGTATTGGAAGAGGTTGTAATAAACCCGTTGGATGTCTATTCTCAGCCTTTACCCGTTGGCAAGTCAAACATCTAGAAATATATTCTGCTACATCCTTCTTCATCACTGACCACCAATAATTCTGTTTCAACCCCCTGTACACCTTATTATTACCCGGATGCATGAAATATATCGAATCATGAGCCTCCCTTAATATCTCATTCTTCATCTCCACATCATTGGGAACACAATTTTTATGCCCCAATACTACCATACCATCTTCTCTGATTCAAAACTCAGTCGGCTTCCCACTCAACACTTCCTACTTGATTTTCTCTATCCCCTCATTTTTACCCTGCAGCTGTAATAAACGATCAATAAGAGGAGATTGTATCACCATACTTGCCATTAATACTCATCTATCATTGACACTCAATTGCATCCTCATTTTTCTTAATTCTATCATCAAGCTAGTATTATGACTCCCAATAGCAGTTAATCTCCCGGTAGCTTTTCTACTTAATGCATCAGCTACTGCATTAGCCTTTTCTGGATGATAATGAATTGTACAATCATAATCACAAATTAATTCCATCCACCTCCTCTGCCTTAAATTCAACTCTTTCTGGGTTGGTAAATGCGTTAAGTTTTTATGATCAGTAAAAATTTCACACTTGGCTCCATATAAATGGTGTCTCCAAATTTTTAAAGCAAAAACTATGGCAGCCAATTCTAAATCATGGGTCGAGTAATTCTTCTCATGCTTCTTCAGTTGCCTAGATGCGTAAACTATAACTCTCCCATGTTGCATCAACACACATCCCAACCCCTGATGTGACGCATCACTATAAACCACAAATCCTTCATCCCCAGAAGGAAGCACTAATACTAGAGCAGTAGTCAGTTTCTCTTTCAATAGCTGAAAACTCCTCCCATATTCCTCAGACCACCTAAACTTCACATCCTTCCTGGTTAACCTAGTCAAAGGTCCAACAATCATAGAAATTTTTTGAATAAATCTCCTATAATAACCAGCCAATCCCAAAAACCTTCTAATTTCAGTTACACTCGTGGATCTTTCCCAATTCAATACTGCTTCTACTTTCTGTGGGTCAACTGCTATCCCCTCTCCTAACACAACATGCCCCAAGAAAGATATTTCGCTCAACCAGAACTCACACTTCGAGAACTTTGCATACAATTTCTCTTTCCTCAAATTCTCCAACACTATCCTCAAATGTTGCATATGCTCCTCTTCATTCTTGGAATATATCAAAATATCATCAATAAATACAATCACAAATCTATCCAAGAATGGTTTAAACACCCGATTCATAAGGTCCATAAATGCCGCAGGAGCATTGGTCAACCCAAAAGGCATCACTAAGAACTCATGATGGTCATAACGTGTCCTAAAAGCAGTTTTAGGCACGTCCCCCTCCTTTATCCTCAATTGATGATAACTTGACCTCAGGTCTATCTTCGAGAACACTCTAGCTCCCTGTAATTGCTCGAATAAGTCATCTATCCTGGGTAGCGGATATCTATTTTTGATGGTGATCTTATTCAACAGTTTATAATCCAAACGCAACTTCAATGTCCCATCTTTCTTCTTGACAAATAACACAGGGGGTCTCCAAGGTGATGTACTATGTCGGATAAACTGTTTATCTAGCAACTCTTGAAGCTGAACTTTCAACTCTCTCAATTTAGCTGGTGCCATCCTATAGGGTGCTATGGATATGGGTGCTGATCCTGGAATCACCGTAATAGAAAACTCAATCTCCCTATTGGGAGGCAACCCAGTCAACTCTTCAGGAAAAACATCAGGAAAATCTTTTACTACCAAGATTTCTTCTAACTTCTTACCCTTTTTGCTAGAATCCACCACATATGCCAAATATCCATCATAACCATTCCTCAACCATTTACTAGCAGTTAAGGTAGAAATAAGACAATTAGCAAGAATCCTACGTTCTCCCTGAAAATTAAACTCTTTCTGTCCGGGTGTTTTGAACACCACATTTTTCCTAAAACAATCTACCCAAGCATGATTTGCAGATAACCAATTCATCCCCAGAATTAAATCAAAATGTGTCATATCTAAAGGTAATAAATCAACTTCAAATTCTCTATCAGCAATATTAATCATACAACCTCGATAGATTGTTCTGATAATAACCTTATCTCCCATAGGAATCTCAACAATAATGGTATGCATCAAAGGACTAGTACTAGCACCACTAAATTTCATATAACTACTAGATACAAAGGAATAGGTTGCACCAGGATCAATCAATAATCTAGCAGGCCTACCAAGGATAGAGATCGTACCCATAACAACATCAGATGTGGCTTGTGCCTCCTGTTGGGTCAATGCATAGACTCTACCATCTCTGGACTGACTCTGACTGCCACGTCTTCGCTCTGCTACTGATCGTCGACCTCTGCCCCGTACACCCTCTAATCCACCACCTCTCTCCATCGATCTTCTGCCAACACTCCCCACACCTACGTCAGCAGATTTTTCAGCTGGACAATCTGCTGCCACATGTCCTCCCCTACCACATACAAAGCATATCTGTATAGGGAAATTCCGAGCCAGATGCCCCGCCTGATTACATTTAAAGCATACCCTTGCTTCTCGATCATACATCATGTTACCACTTTCCCCTGGTGGTATACTTATTCCTCTACCATAACTCCCACTTCCCCTAGTTTGCCTCCTAAATCTAGGGGTCCCAACAGTATTGTTCTGAGCTACAAAAGCAACAGATCCCGCATGCCTCTGACTCTGCACCATAATTCCTTGTGACAAAGAACACCCCCTCTGGGGTGGTCTCCCACCCAGTACACTCATACTGCTACTACCTCTAGGTCCCTCAAATCTAGACCTCTTCAGCCAATCTCTCATACCTCTCGACTCTATTAAATCCTTCACAATCTGCAATGCTTTATCCACCAATACAACATAATTCCCTATGCACATATAAGAGAGTTTAGTCCGAATATCATAGTGTAATCTGTCTAAAAATCTCTTACATTTTCTCTCCTTTGTATTCACTAACTTAGGTAAAAATCTCAACAGGGCTATGAATTTACTATCATATTCAACCACCGATAAATTTCACTGCCTTAGGTGAATAAAGTCTCTCTCTTGTTGTGCCCGAAATGTATCTGAGAAGTACTTTGCAAAGAACTCATCCTTAAACTTACTTCAGGTCAAAGGTTGATCTACCTGTGTGCTCACCCTGGGCAAAATATCCTCCCATCATTGAGAAGCCTCACCCTCCAGTATAAAGGAAGCAAAAGCCACATTCTGTCTATCTGACACTGGTAAAACCTCAAAATATTTCTCTACGTGCCTAATCCATTGCTCAACTTCCACTGGATTTGCTGATCCTCTAAAAGACTGAGGTTTAAACTTAAGAAACCTCACAAAACAATCCTCTTGCATCTCATTTGCAAATATCCCTCCCTCAGGAACCTCTTGCCTCACCACATCCGGTTCTCTTCTATCCCTTTTCTCTAATCTTCTCTGCAAATTAGCAGCAATTTCTTCAGCTGCATTCATCCTCTCTAAAGCACGATTAAGAGCCTTTCTCAATTCATCATTCCTACCCTCAGATACTCTCCCAACTCTACTCGTACTAGCTGCACTATCACCATGTTCCCTTGCGGGAATCACCGACTCAACTTCCTCCTCTGCTTCAGTCCCCTTAAAAATTGGGGGTCTACTACGTCCCCTCTGATTCTTAACTCTACCTCTTGCTCTCGTCCGACCACGTGTCATCCTCAGACTCTGCATTTAAGAATATAATTTATTTAGATCTTCCACTTTTTAAGTTCTCATGCAGTCTACAAAATCTTAAAAACTAATGCTTTGATACCAAAATTGTAACGACCCATCCCTGGTTGGCCACCCCCGAGAAGGTGTCATCATATTTTGAGAATCCCAGCACGACCCATATATGTAACAATAATTAATTCCAACAGAATTTTTTTTTAATTTTAAATCCTTAACAGTGGAGATACAAAATTCGATATTAATTTAGACATAATATATAGAATGCATGAATATTTACAAATAAAATATTTATTTCATTTTCTCAATAGTCTGAGGATATTGACACGTACGTGGCTTACAGAGAATGAATCCGTCTGACCCTTAACCTCACCAGACTACTTGTCCTGTTTGCTACCTGAAATCATTGTACAATGAGGGGTGAGCCTCACGAGCTCAGTGAATTAAATTTACTAAAAGTATTTCAATTTCATAAATAGTCCGGTAATATTTAATCATTTATTTCTCTTATAACTAGATAATAGCATAATGTCTAAACATTTAATAAATTTCTATCTTATTATATTTCTACATCTTTTTCTCACTGTAACAATCTCTTTGTAAGACCAATCCAACTATAATTAAATTTACCATAATACCTCACACATCAATATTTCAATAAATACAAGCAATAATTAAAGCAGATGCAATGCGTGAATGATTATGATGGGAACATCTCTCCACCAGCCGATAGGTTATTATTATTTTAGATCGGCCCTTTCCCGGTTCTTTACAACTTATCCTGGCTGTCACGGATTTTATTTACAGCGTATGCCGGTTGTCACGATGTCCCTTTTAATTCCAGCATATACTGGTTGTCACGGTTGTTCCATTAGACCGGCCCCTTCCAGGTTCTTTCGGTTATATTATTAAATGCACATGCACATGAACAATAATATGAAATATGCACATGAACAATAATATACCACCACATGAATTCAAAATATATAAAATAATTTTTCAATCTTTCCTCAACTTTTTGCTTAATAAGTTTCAATTTTTCATCTTATCATAAATCACATCAATTTATTCACCAACTAGTCCAAATCTCTATATCATCATCATTAATAAGTTAACTCATCATTCTAATAATATTTCTTTTCACATACTAATTTTCTATGTGTCTAATATTCATATCCTACATATCAATTTAAATTTTGATCTACCACCAAGCATAAGCTAATAAAAATTTTAATATTGTTACTAAATATTTTATTTTTATCTAGATTACTTAAAATAAATTCAACTCACCAAGTAGCACCTAAAGCTACTCGTGGATCACTTCCTTGCCTTTCCCGTTCCCCTCAGGAATTTCTTTCGGTCGCTGTTCGTCAACACCTGACATAATATTAGTATTAAATTTCTAATTATTTGTTAAATTCTTCATAAAGCACACCCTTTGCAAATTCACACTTTGACTTTCGGGAAATTTTATAAATGCTAAATTTCAAAAATAAATATTATGTTATTACCTTCTATTTTTCCGATAGCTTCTCGTAAAATTTTCACTATAAACCCCTTCAAAATTTTGTTATTTCAATCTTTCTTTTGGTCTCTGAATGTTTAGAGAAACAAAGTAGTTGAAAGAAAACTTAACAAATATGATAAATGCTACTGTTGAGTTCACGGAATGCATATATATACCAAGTTGCTGCATGAAAATTTCTGCAGCAACTTCCTTGGTGGAATTGGCGATCTCCCTAAGCTTGCCACCTTAGGGACACTTGTTGGCACTACCTTGTCTCCCTTTACACTTGTCAACAATAAATCAAATTGGCAGCAGGTGGCTGCCACGTTTTACTGTTCATTTTGATTTTTTTTTCCTTCTTTGTCTTTACTTTACTTTGTCTCTTTACTTTTTCTGCCTTCTGGAACAGTAACATCCAAAAAGGTTTTTTTTTAATTAATTATTTTATTTATTTATTTACTTTTGTCTCCTTCACTTTTTGTCTTCTCCAAACTTTTTCAATCTTTTGAGACATTCAAATACTAATAAACCTTCCACATAGACTTTATTTTAAATTCCATGTTATATTTATTAAATTACTTCTTTACCCTTATTTTACAAATACGAATATTATAATCTATCTCTTAAATCATATATTATACTAAAAAAACAACACCAGTCCACGACCAAACACATCCTAAACTAAAACAGTCCACATAAATCAAGATTTGACCAACTTTTGGTCACTGCTAGTCGACACCACCATCACCAGCCTCTGTACCAGACTGTTCCGAACATAACCTGAAGTTTTCAGGTTCATCTGCCATGAGTCGTTAGTCCAACCGACCGTTGAAACCCAATTCCGATCTGACCAAGTTTGTCCTGGGTCAGACCCAACCCGGTTGCCTAACCAGCTTACCTGACCCGAGTCGTTAGTCCAAGTTGAGCCGCCCTTTAAGCCGAGACACTGAGCGAAGCCGAGCCACCTAGAAAAATATTCAGGTCTATTTATTCATTTAATTTATACTTTTGTAGTGCTGGCTTTTGTAACAAAAAAAGAAAAAAAAAAGAGTGAAAAATAAACAAAAAAAAATAAAACGAAAAAAAATTGCAGAAAAAAGGAAAAAATTGCACCTGAGTAATGGGTTCATGTGAACCAACCCGGATTCTTTGTGTGACCATTTACTATCCGGTCACCAAAGATATATTACATCAGATTTTTGATCCATATGGTTTTGTAGAGAAAATCGTTCTCTATCAAACTTCTGCTTTTGTGCAATATTATTGGCTTCAAGATGCTTATCAGGCTAAAACAGAGTTGAATGGTCAATGTATTTATGCTAATTGTTGTCAATTGTAGATCGAGTACTCCACCTTTGAGAGTCAAATTCGGAAGATGCAACAACTCCTGGAACAAGTGAGACAACAAGTGGAAGTAGTTTTCACCAAAACTGCTACCAATCAGGCTTCCCTTCAAGACGAGTCAGGAGTTGCTTTTCCAATCCACACAGACTTTGACACGAACGAACAAATCATTGAAGAAAGCTCTACCATTCACTGTGAAGATGTACCTATTGAGTCAGTTCAAAACGAATAAGGCCAAAGCCAAGATGCGGGTAAGATTTATGCATGTGACCTTCCTTACATTGATTTTGTCCTGATTGAGGCTCCTCAACAACTCCTCTTGATATCCTTCTTCTGCCCGATGAAAAATGTTAAGTCTTAAAAATTGCAAGTCTTTGCCATGTAACTCCAAGATCACAAGTTTTGATACTTCACTAATTCGAAACTCGTGGTCGAGTTTTTTGTAAGTAGGAGAGAATGATGCAGAATAGGAAAGAGAATATTTATTATTTTAGGATTTTATTCTTGGATATATATTTTAGGAAAATTAGATTTAGGCAATTAAATAGTTATTAAGATTTGATTTACTTTCTTATTTAAATAATGTTTAGTATTTATATAAGAACACTGATATTGAGATTGTAAGGTAGTCTTTGATTATGGAATAAACTTGAGTTTTAGTATATCTCATGTTCCCTTCTCCCTGTTGCTTGTTATGTTCCCTTTTTGTTCTGTTTTCTTTTCTACCTAGTCTATTTCTTTCAGTCCAATTCCCCCCTGCTTCCCTGCTATTTCTCCCTTTCTCAATCTGTTTCTATTTCTACCTATCTGTCCGGCATCAATCTCCTTCAAAGTCAATCTCTCAATCATAGCACTAATGTCACCATGTAAACAATGGAAAAAGTAGCTATTACGCATAGTCAACCCTCAAAAGATCTGTTGTTAGACAACAAAATCAAAACTTAAGAGAGAAAATATGAGATCTAGTTGAATTTATTTGAAATTGTGATAGATCTCAGCCTTGACCTCATCAACACACCAAACCATCCATCTCAATCCATCAAAACCCATCCATACTGATCTAATATGACCCATACTTCTCTGACAATTTGGAATGGATCAACTCTACCGTAAGAAAACTCAAAAAACACTTAAAATCAATTTGTATACATTTACTCATTGTAGACAAGATCAATTTGTAAACGATTCAAAAACTATTGGTTTAGAGAATTAAATAAGAAGAATGGGAGGACGACAAAAAAAAAATAATAAAGCATCATCCTTCTCCCTTAGCTTTCTCTGCATAGTAGTGATGGACTATTTTTATCAGAGTCTCACTATATTGAGAACTAATATTCATGTTCTGAGTGATACCAAGAAAATTTTATCTTCTCAAGTTGATATGAAAGATCCAAGTTGGTTTAGAGAATTTTGTCTTCTAAGGGTCATAGATCTTAACCACTAAGCTAGTATTCTTGTTGTGATATCATTACACTTCATAAATATATATATTACATGTTATGTAGTTTAGTAATAATTACAAACTATTTAATTAATCACTTATAAGTTACAACAATATAAAAATATAAGTTATACTCCATATAATTTATATATAAATATTTATAAAATTATAATTATCACGATATAAAGAGTTAGTAAAGTATTAAATTTTGATAAAAATTAATTAATTAAAATTATTTTTATTATTCTAATTAATTAATTATTATTATTTTATTAAAATTTTGAAACACCTCAACGAATTCAAAAGACTTACGCTCCAACACCTCGCCCAACGCCTTCGCCTAAAAAAACACTGGATGTGATTAATTCGTAGTAATGATCACAATGTCACTATATTGAGAAGATGATAAAGAGATTTAATATTTTTTACTATGAGTCTACGAGAAAACCATATGACCCAAGTGTGCATTTCAAAAAGAATAAAAGGTCTTTTGTAACACTATGAATATGCTAAAATTATCGGCAATGTGATTTTCATTATGAACTGTACTTGCCTTGATGTTGCTTATGCAATGAGTAGACTTAAGTATGAATATACTCATAATCCTTGTAGTAGACTTATTATTTATAGCCATTGGCATGCACTAACTCATTTGTTGAGATATTTGAAAGGTACCATGAATTTGGACCGAAGGAAATACAAAAGTGATAAAGGGATGATGCAAATTGGGTAATAAATAATGAGGAGACAAACTCCACCTGGATATGTATACACACTTGGTGAATGAGCTGTGTCTTGGAAATATTCTAAGCACACATGTAATGCAACGCAACCATGAAGTCGAAATTTATTGCACTATAATTGGCAAGTACAAAAAGCTAAATGGCTGAGAAACCTATTAGCTGACATTCCATTAAGGACAAAACGATTCCATCTATTTCTTTGCACTATGATTCCCAAGGCTCCAATTGCTCGTGCGAAGATTAATTTATATAATAGGAAACTAGGGCATATGTAGTTGAGGCACAATATTGTGCCAGAGCTTATAAGCACTGGGATATAATTGCTATAGACTTTGTAAGGTAACAAGCGAATCTAGCGGATCCTTTGACCAAAGCACTATTCAGGAAATTGGTTCATGATATATCGAAAGGGACGGAACTTAAGCCAATTGAGTGAATTTCATATGAGGGATATCCAACCTATGTGAATGGGAGATCCATGAAATAGGGTCAATGGGTAAAAACAAGCATAGAGAAACTCAATATAAGAACTATCACTATTGTTTGGCCCTCCTTATGGTGTAGATAGTGCTTATTGTCAAGGAATGAAGGTGAGTTAAAAACTCCTAATGAACTCAAAAGCTTGTACCGATGTTGTATGACATTACACACATTTTCGGTTCACATATGTGAGTGGAGGTGGTGGCCCCTTCTCTGAGAGTATGGTAAAACTCTCTAGAGAACTCATAAACATCCGGGCCAAGCCTATGACAAAAACGCACTAAAACAATAAGAGAAAGATGATGTGTGTGTACAAAGGATTAGAATTACAAGAAAGGCAGTTTGATTCAAGATTCTTAATAAAAAAATCACTAGTAAATCACTCTTTGTTAACACAAGGTACTGATTCAAGTCCCCAAGACATCGGTATCAATACACTTTATCTTGGCCCAAGTTATATTCTTCTTAAACAAAATTTGAATCATGTGTAGTGGATTGCTAAAGATGCTTTAAAAATAAACATAAAAATGATTCTATCTTACTAATTTATAAGAACGATTCCATCATTACCAAAGAGGCACTTAGAGTCTATGTGCAAGTACTACAAAGCTTCTATGATAATCCAAAGCTTATGAACACGTCCTTGTAAATACAGGGCCTCCCTAGTGAGTAGTGACTGCAGATTTTTCTTCTCTTCTAAAAAAAGGGGAAAAAAAGAGCCGCAGAAAGAATCAAAACAAATTAAAATAGTACTTGTACGAATCTAACTTTTTTCATTTGAGTACACAGTATGTTTATCCTGCAAATTTTCAAACATAAGTTTTTTTTGCATTTATAAACTCATAAAAGTTGTTATCGGTTGTTCTTCACAAGTGCAAAGTGCAGAACAATAACAGAACTTCATTGTATCTTAGAGAAAATTTGCTGAAAACCTTATTGCACCGGTGATGGGCAAATTAAATCTTAAGAAAAGCAACTTTCGTGCCTTGAAGTTTTAATTCTCTTTTATATTTTAATAAACAACCTTCATAAATTTTTCCAACAAGGTTAACATTTTTATTACCTTATTATGTGAAAGAATATAAATAAATAATATGTTAACCTTACCAATTAATATTATAAATATTAAATAAAAAATTATTTTAATTTTATTATCACCATACTATTTTTTCATATTCATAAAATTATTTTTCTACTTATTAATTCCAAAGCAAACAAATTATTCATCTTTTTTCTTAAACACACAGTATGTGTAACGACCCATCCCGGGTTGGCTACCCCCGAGACGGTGTCATCACATTTTGAAAATCCCAGCACGACACATATATGCAACAATAAAAATAATACTAACAGAAATTTTTACTTTAAGAGGTACCTCATTCTGATATTAACTTAAACATAATATACAACGTAAAATGCATTAATATTTACAAATAAATTTTATTTTATTTTCTCATTAGTCTGAGGATGTTGACACGTACGTGGCTTACATAAAATGATTTCGTCTGACTCTTAACCCACTAGACTATTTGCCCTGCCTGCTAACTGAAATCATTATACAATGAGCAATGAGCTTCACAAGCTTAGTGAATTAAATTTACTAGAAGTATTCAATTTGTATAAATAGCCCTTTAATATTTAATCATTTATCTCTCATATGACTAGATAATAGTATATAGTCTAACATTTAAATAGTTCCTATCATATCATACTTCTATGTTTCTTTCTCACTATAATTGTCTCTCTGTGAGACTTATTTATCTACAGATAAATGTATAATAACAACAACACTTCAGTAATAAAATCAAACATGTAAAACAAATGCAATTAATGCATGAATTATTATTAGGTAACGTCTTATCACATATCGACATGTTTTTATCTTAGACCGGCTCCCTCTCAGTTCTTTTATTTTTAGCATATACCAGCTGTCACGGTATTAATTTTCAGTATATACCGATTGTCACGGTTTTTCCATTTTTTCCAGCATATATCGGCTGTCACGGTTTTTCAATTAGACCGGCCTCCTCTCGGTTTTTTTATTTTATACACATGCATATGAACAATGATATGAAATATGCATATGAACAATAATATAAAAATAACATGAATTCAAATATTAAGTTTAGCTATCATGTCTTTATTCGAATTTCTACTCGATAAATTTCATTAATTTCTTTTCCTCATATATCACATCAATTTATCAATCATAACTCGTCAATAATTTTATTTATTACCATCATTATTAAATCAACTAATTATTATAATAATATTTCTTTTCACATAATAATTTTCTAACTATCCAATATTCATATCATACCTATCAATCAAATTTTTATCTACCACCAAAGCATAAGCTAATAATTTATTTTAATATTATCACTAGATATTTTATTTTTATTTAGATTACTTAAAGTAAATCTAACTCACCACGTAACACTTAGAGCTACACGTGGATCACCTCCTTGCATTTCCTGCTCCTCTCAGCAATTTTTCCCGGTTGCTGATCGTCAATACTTGACATAATATTTATATTAAATTTCTAATTTATTCTTCAATTCCTCATAATTTACACACTTTGAAAATTCCCAGTTTGAATTCCGAGAAATTTCATGTATGCTAAAAAATTCAAAAATGAACATCACATTATTACTTTATGTTTTTCTTATAGCTTCCTGTGACTCTCTATAAAATTCTTCCGTAAACCCCTTCAAAATTTTGCTCTTTTAACATTTATTTCGATCCCCAAATGTTTAAAAAACAGAGTAATTGAAAGAAAATCAAACAAAATTTTGTAAGTAATAATATAAATTACGTTATAATACATATACATATAGTAAAAATTAAATTTTTGGCAGCTCTGCATTCTCAGCAGCCTTGCTGCCTTACATGCAGCAAGGGCTGCATCTCCTAGCGACAGGTGGCAACACCTGTTGCAAGCAAATTTTTTAAATTTTTTTTTGCAATTATACTTTTTCTTCAATTTTTGAATCTCTCTTTTAGATTAAAAGAAATATAGTCATAAAAATAGTTTCATTTTTTTGGGTTTTACACTAACACTCGGTTTGTTTTAAATGAATTCCATAGTTTTTGTAGGTTGTTGTGTTTGTGTTGTTACTAAAGTGTGAAATTTATTTTCAAAATGAATTCTAGTAGAATTGAATTATTTATAGCCAAATTCTATAAAAATTGATAAAATTTGCAAATGAACTCTAGACATGAGTTTTTATAAGATTAGAAAGATAAAATTACTATTTCTCTTCTCTACCATTCTATTTCTCTTTATTATTTATCTCTGTTTTCATGCTTGCTTGATCTATATTTAGTTAAGAACACCAAATTTTTGGTTCCTGTATTGTTTTAGAATAAATAAAAAATAAGTTATAAAAATAAAATGAATTTGGTACTATATTCAAATTGATGTACACTAAAGTAAAATTAACATTTTTTATAAAAGGAGTTAAATTAATATTTAATTTTCAGATTTCGTACAGCAAAAAAAAAAATAGATTTCATTTTTAGATTATAAATTCATCTTGTGAATTGAAAAAGTAAATAGTGTTAATTTTGTTAAATAATATAAATAAAATTAAAATATATATGTTAAATGAATTAAAACGTGATGTAATTAAGGCTATTAAGTAAAATTTAAAAAATAAATTGAATTTTTAGTTGATAATAAACACAAAATTCATTTTAATTCTACAAACACCAAATATGCAAATTCATTTGAGTTCATTTGCAAATAAATTTTAATTTTAATTCAGTTGAAAATGAAATATAAGTTTGTTTACAAATGAATTCTAATTTCACTTCATTCGAAAATGAATTATTCGAAAATGAATTGTGAATTCATTTACGAATGAATTATAGTTTCAGTTCATTTGAAAATGAACTGAATTCTAAATTTGAATTCATACCAAACGGAGTGTAAGGCTATCCACCACTGTTGGATGTCGTATAATTTGCATATTTCACCTTTTTTCACATAAAGCTTTTAAAGTTAACATGATTTTTAAGCAATCAATTTGATTTAAAAACAAAGATTTTACAACGTAAAATAATTATTTTTATAAATCAAATTAATATTTTAATGGAATTAGATAAAGTCAAACAATGTATTTTATAGGAAAATCAAACTAAGGTTTTACCAAAGATAAATCCCATAGTTTGATTAGATCATCCTTTTGATGACTTGTGAGTGTTTCCAAACATAAACTAATACAAGTGTTATTTAATCTCATATTACTAGAGAAAGCCTTCCCCACTCCGTAGAAGACTCAAACTCATACACACTTGACTAGAAGATCAAATTTCAACCAACTTACTTCCTCTGTCCTTTAATTTCTCCTTCATACAAAGAGAGCTAACTATGAAACCTACACCCCAACCCAAAAAAAAAAAGGAAAAGGAAAAGAAAAAAATACTACTAACACAAAAAATTAAAATAAATAAAACGGAAAGAGCATGAAGGAAAGTAAGCGATAAAATATAAAAGGACCAGAAGAGAGCCGTTGGCTTGCACTCTTTCTCTCTCTTTAAGTACGCTCAACTTCACCTATGTGGGAAACTAAAAAGACAAACACCTTCCTCTCCAATTTCTACGACAAAATCGATCGTCTCTCCATCAATGCCACTCCTCCTTCCGTCACCACCAATCTTCTCATTTCCTGCCAATACCAAACTCGTCGTTTTCCCCTCAAAACCAAAACGACGGCCACCGCCCATAACGAGCCCCACACTGATTTCCGCCGCAGCTAGGGATGTTGACACTTTCACCGAGAAATCCGGATACCTCTTTGAGCTCAGTGCCAACGAATCCCACTCGTTATCTGACTACAATATCTCCAGAATCGTTTCCATTTACAAGAGGAAGCCTCTGATTTTGCTTCGCAGGCTACTTCAGATTGGAGCTACTTTCGGGTCGTGGTTCGGGGCTCGTTATGTTGATAAAATCATGGACCGTTCTGATCAGATGTTTAAGGTTAGTGTAACTTGGTTCAAATTTGTTAAATGATTTAGGTATTCCTAATCAATTTATGTTACTTTTCGATGTTTCATTTTGTGCGTATATATTTTTTCTGATGTATTGTCTTCAATGTTAATGGTATGGTAGTTCAGTCGTCTAGAGGAATTGTTTCCTTTTGAAAATATTTTTTTAAATGGAAGGAATAAGCAGAACAGGCTTTGAGATCAAATTTAGAAAGCTAAAATAGATTGGTAATGATGGATAATTGATGACGCAGATAATGTACAAAAAAGTACCCTTTCAATGATTGATTGTATTGTCTAAAGAGCTATTCGGCAGTATGATACTGTTCTGTTTTGGGATTCTAAGAATTGTTCTCGTGCTTAGTCGGTAATTAGGCCGCGTATTCATATATTTTATGGTTGCTTTTTGATCATGTACATCTTTGGATAAGTTTTGATCAAATCCTAACCTTTACATGTCTCATATAGAAGTTAAATTCATTTAACCAATCTCTGTGCGTGATAATCATAACATTCGGTGGTTATTTTGGATATATGCATAATATCTTCTTTTTTTGTCTTGTAGGTTAGAGCTGCTGAGCTTCGGAAAATATTGGTGGAACTAGGTCCGGTATGACTTGTTTATTAATGTCAAGGTTTCTTATTTTTCTTTTTACGTTCCCTCTTTTTTTTTTTTTTTCCTTGAAGTGGTTTCTATTTAAAAGAATAATCTAACGAGTCAGGGTGGGGAGTGCAAATGTTTTGATTAATTTTCTGAAAAGGTGTCATTGTTTTTTGGGGTGGGGAGTGCAAATGTTTTTGATTAATTTCCTAAAAAGGTGTCAATACATATGCTATTTGCCTGCATAGGATTCTCTTATGGGGCTTTGTGTCATTTATTTTCTTGTAGCTTTCAGTTTCAAATTGTTAAAATCGGTACCGAAATTATTGTTTACCTTCTGCTTCGATTGAAATTGTTAACCAATTAGAATTGTCTATAATTATTCTTTTTTCAGTCTAATTTTATAATATGTTTTTGTTTATTTCTGATTTTTAGGCATACATCAAAATTGCTCAGGCTGTTTCATCTCGACCTGTAAGTTGTCATATATTTTTGGTTTCCATTGCTCTTACCCAGCAAAGTAACCTATGTTTTTATGTTTAAAGTTTATTATTGTCCCCATGAGATAATTTTCGCTGAATTAAGTTGCTTAGCAAAAGGAAAAAAATAGATTATTTTGTTTCTGTAAGTTACTTTTGGTGCATAACTTTACTTGAGTTTAAGACCCTCTCACCATTCCAGGCTGGGTTATGCTAACACCATGCTCAGCCTGTATAGCACAAGTACCCAAAAAATTTGACTGCCCTTGTTCGTGTCAATAGGAAATAGCTGTTCCTTTCTCTTTGTAGTTGTATTCAATTAAGTCAATTGGAAATTGTAATTTGCACTCCTGGCATGGAACAACTAAGGTTCTCCTTATATAATCACACTTCTTGTTCGAGCTTTCTGGGATCCTTCCTCCAACCCATATTGTTAAGATTGGAAACTGTGCCCTTATGTTTACAATAGTGCTATCTATGACATGTGACTTCTAAATCATATATTATTAATTATCATATGATGTTATTATATTTGGTATGAGTGTGTTTCAAGACATTTTCCTTGTAGGATTTGATACCACCATCTTATGTGGACGAACTCTCATTGTTGCAAGATCAAATAACCCCATTTTCCACTGAAGTTGCTTTCAATATGATAGAACAAGAACTTGGGCTACCGATAGATGTGCTTTTTTCTGAGATTTCGCCAGAGCCCATTGCTGCAGCATCCCTTGGGCAGGTATGTATTTTGTTACACCTAGGCTGCTAATTATCTGGGTCTTTTTTTTTTGTGGTGCTTATTTGATTTCTCTTAGTTTTGTTCACTTAAATTCAATGTGATTGGTCTCTCTCTCTCTCTCTCTTATATAGGTTTATCAAGCTAGGCTTCGTCGTAGTGGACAGCTTGTTGCTGTCAAAGTGCAAAGGCCTGGAGTACAAGCTGCAATTTCCTTAGACATATTAATCTTGCGTTTTCTAGCAGGGTTGATTAAAAAGGCCGGCAAATTTAACACTGATCTTCAGGTAATGTTGCAGATGTCACTTGGGTGTGCGATGCTCCACTCTTTTGTTTGATTGTGCTTGAGGAATGTGATTATTAACCCATGAAGCTCAAATTTGAGATTTTGTTTATTACTCCTCACCAATTTTGTTCACCTTTCCATTTCAAGTTTTAAGAAATATTTTAGTTTCCAAAAATGCTTATCAGACCCTTCTGGACATTTTATGTAAAGTTGGTATACTTGGTATTACAAAAAAGGTTAAGGGTACTTTTTGAAAATGAATAAAACTTACACTGCGATTTTTGATAGCGGGCAAATATTTTGGTTCATCCACTTTTGGAATGATGAAAGAATTTGTGGGAAGCTTGTAGTAACTGTGAACATGACTTTCAATTCGCAGGCGGTTGTTGATGAGTGGGCATCAAGTCTTTTTCGGGTATGTATTGATCTCTTTATGCTTTAATTAATTATTAAAAAGCAAGTGTTTGCAAGTATCTGTCACAAGTCGCAACAACATATAGAGTATGAATGCTCATGCTTTGATCCCTCTATCTATTTTTTGGCTGATTTGGAAAGAGAGAAATAAGAGGGCTTTTGATGGAGTTAAGACTCCAGTTGAGTACATTAAAGATGGTTGATTTAATAATACCCTTTGGTTTTGGTTCAAGGGAAGTATTTTGTAAATGAGCATGAGTTCTTAGATTTTCATAGACTTACTATCTTGTAGATAGTTCTTGTAAATGGTTGCACCCCCTTGGTGCCTTATAAATATAACATACTAATTTCTCCGATAAAAAAAAGAATGCTCATGCCTTAATGAATTTATTACCTTTCAAGTCTAGAGGAACTCATATTGATACTATTTCATTTCCATACTGCTGGATTTGCGTGCAAAAAGGTGATATCTAGCAACTAGGTCTCTACTTTTGCAAGTCCATTTTTTTAATAGAAATGGCTAGTTATGTTTTTGTGCTATGAAAATCTTATTAAAGAAGGCTTACTCTTTGATTCCACCCTCTATTTTTTTACTTGTTTGGAATGAAAAATAGAAGGGTTTTTGATGGTGAATAGAGGCTATAGGAGTGATTAGAGGTAGTTTAATACCCTTAGTTTTTGGATTAAGGGTAAATTGTTTGTGGGAGCTAAATAAGGCTTACTCTTTGATTCCACTCTATTTTTTTGGCTTGTTTGGAATGAGAGAAATAGAAGAGCATTTGATGGTGAAGAGAGGCCTATAGGAGTGATTAGAGATAGATGGTTTAGTACTTTTAGTTTTTGGTTTAAGGGTAAATTGTTTGTGAATGTTGAAGTTCTTTTAGTTTTTGTTCATGTAGATAGTTTTTGTACTTGGGTTGCACCCCCTTGGTGCTTTATTTATATAATTTTACTTGTATTTTTTTTTATTAAATCATAATCATGCTTCAATTGATGCCTCAAAGAGAAACAATAGAACCAGGGACAAACAAATAGGAATGAGCTACTTTTACTGCGATTTATCAAAAGAAACAAGTAGCAATAGTAAAATATAGGTTCGAATCCTTGATGGCTATAAAACCTTGACATCACGAAATCTAAGACTCTAAAACCTTGACATCATGAACTCTAAAACAGCACTGAATCTCCCCTTAGCTGTACCCTCCTATTATAAAATGCACACTCCCAAAAATGCTCCTAGTTGATAAATAGAATAAATAGATAATCCACTAGTCAGTTAAGTACTTTAATAATATTTAGACATCAATAACTTAATAAGCTAGCATCTAGGCGCCTTCTTATTCCTGCGATGATACACTTTAGGTGCTGGTGGGTAGGTAACTGCATCATCAATATTAGATATCAAAAGACCATTGGAAGAGTGAAATCGAATGTTTTTCTTCTAGCTCTAATTGACCATTTTATGATTGTCAAATAATGTACATTTATGGGGTGCATAAGCAAGCCCATTTTATGAGATTATTTTCTATCTTAAGGTTTTAGATGAAATGTGGCCCAAATGGATTGGATTGTCAAAATGAAAACTCTGTAGCCAATCCCTAATTGCTGGGATGAGACTGACTTGAGTTAAGAAACAGATTACCTCGTATTGTTGTATGCGAAAGTAATTGGCTCTTAGCTTGCCTTGACTAGCTCACTAGTTTCCTCCTTATTTTTTGTTTCCTTGAATCATGTAGCAATTAAAGTTTCTAAAGTAATCATTCTAATTCATTTTGAATCTAAGATCTATGAATCTTTTAATTGATTGACAACTTGAAAGGGCCAGAAACATGGAAATCAGTGAGGGTCTTTGCATTCAACGTAGGGATGGCAATGGGGTGGGTTTGGGACAGTGTGTCTTTCCTCATACCACAACCATCCCCGGGTCAGGTGTTGGCTCATTGCCCCTTCCCCACCATGTGGTGATGTTCTATTTTCCATTTGTGCCGCATCATACTCTAGTAGTCAGATTGGTTCAGATAAAATTGGTTTCTCTGAAAACCAACTCACTCTGTTGGCCCAAAATAGAGGCTCGTTAATATTTGCTTACAAGAAATCCATTTTAAATACGTTTTTAACCCATATAATATAATAGACCACTCTTTTGCAATAAAAATAAAAATTAATCAGAAAATTAACAAAAAAAATACCCCAAAGATATTATGCTAAATATATAAGGGCAGGGCAAAGCAGAGACACCCTGAACCCATCCCTTCTCTGAGACTCTGACCCCAGTTGGGACACAACTGTCGATCAAGTCCCCACACCACTTCCCGATAGTTTAGAGAAGAACCTGCTATAAAAAGGGTGGGATGGGCTAGGCTCTGGTGAGGCAGGACAAAGCTACCATCCCTATTTCAACATTCTTCTGAGCCATGCACGCAAGGAACCATCAAAATTCTTTTAAGACATAGTACTTGATATGTCTGATAAAAAAATAGGAAGTTACAGAAACCAATTTTCGGGTTAGTTACTAGAACAGTCATGGGGGACAGATGGAAATTTCACTTTATTCATGCTTAGATATTCTTAAGGATGCAGAAGTTAACACGATTTGCTAGTTGCCAGGGATACCTTGTAAAAATCTGAAAACCATGAGAAAGATAGTGTTGAGATATGGAAAAATATTTAAAGAGTTTGTTTTCTTCTCAATGCATGAGGTAGTTGTAAAATATCTCAAACACTTGCTTAAATTCTAGATTTTGCTTGTTTGAGGAATATTCTTAGAGCTTAATATTGAATACAGGTAAATCGCATTGAATGCAGGAGATGGACTATATTAAAGAGGCGGAAAATGGACTGAAGTTTAGGTAAGAGCACGATTACTGGTAAAGGAAGACTCTGAAATTTTCTTGAGTAAGGACTATATATTTCGAACACTATTTATTTGTTCAATGGCTTGATACTATATCAAACTTTTAGATCTGGTGGGCTGTGTGTTGCCAAAAGAAATGATTGGTAGCAGCTAATATCAGTTACTATATGGTTTTTCATTTTGAAAAGACACTTGCCAATAGTTCTGATTGGCAACTTTAATGTGAAGCAGATCAGGCTTTATTTCCTTTGGCAACTGACTACTTGAATATTTTGTAGCTCGGCGTGAACACCTAATTACCTGCATCTTTTGCATCCTCGATACATTACTCTCTACAACTAGAACACATTAAATGTTTTATGCATGGTATCTGTTCTGGGGTCTAGTATGAGGTGGTGAGTATCCTGTGTGTCAGAGGTCTATTGGGCGAATCTGACCTCCAGGTTGGAGGGAGAATGAAAGCAACTTTGAAAGAGAGAGGTTTGTCAGAGTTAGACCTTCTTGCGGAGGTGTAATCTAAGCCATAATAACAAGGATTCCTGATCATATCCCTGTGTCCCCAGCAGATGAGTGTACTTATAAGTTCGGATCTGGGTGTATATCATAACAGGTTGAATGTGCCAGAGCCATAAGCCATGCACCCATGATGTAAGGGGTGTAAGCAAAAGAACACGTGGCAAGAGTAGCTGCGATGGTTTGCTTGACAAGCGAGGTATGGTATACCATGCTCAGGAATACCTGCACGGAACAAGGTTCTAGACCTCTCTAGCAAACAAGGTAGGTAGGAGGGCTATGATCAAACCCTTCGACAGTCTTTCATTCCATCTGCCAACCTAAAACTTCTATATCACCCTGTAAAAATAAAAAGGTGGGTTTGACTCTCACCTAACCTTTGCAGTAGATTCTCAGGTCCTGCCATTCGACCATGCATGCAGGTTGGATCCCCTTAGTTCTCTTATTTCGTGGTTGTCATGCAAGAGTAACTGAAGAGAAGCTCTATTCGTCGGACAGATGTTGTTTTCTTAATGGGCAGGTATTATAGTGATATTAGTGAAGTGGCTGTCTATGTGGTCGCCTTAGAACTGACTGATAAGCAACCTGGATGTTTTTTGACACATGGCCTCCCGAGAAAAAATCCCTATCAACAATTGTTCCCCGCATGCGTGAGTGTCATTGACCTTGGGCATGCATTAATCTCCATTTTCCAAGGTATCAGCTAGACTTTGATCTATGTCAGGCCACAAGGCAACATAGGAGTGGGTAGAAACCCGTGTAGCACTGGTAATAAGATGTGATTCCTATTACTTGTGGATGTAAAAGCGCCCAAGGAGAAGCGGTAACTGACATAAGAATCAATTGCTGGAAACATGATGGATCCTTTGATGGGTTTGGTCACCAAGTCGAGGTACAGATGTCCCAAAGTGACAGGCTGTCGCCACCCACGTGGTTTTTGTCGATTGATTGCCTTTTTATCTGGCTCTTAGGAATACCAATCACCTTGCAAGTGCTCGAGGTAATTAACTACCTATATTAATGGAAACATCATCAATCAATGCACATTGAACCTAGGATTTCGGGTTTAATACCGATATTTTAGAAACAAATCCAATAAATCTAAGGTAGTGCTTGGTGTATTCATCTTTTTTGTAAAGGGAGTGTGTGCAGGTTGTTTATTTCAAGAAAACACATCCGGTTTAGTCTTGGAACGCAATCAATTGAATCCATCCAGTTGCACTTTTTTCGCTATAACTATGAAATAAATGGTGCATGTTTCTGCTTATTACTTCTGAATAAATTAAAAATCATATTTAAGAACCATAGCATTTCGTGATTTATCAGTAAATCTATTTTACTTTGATTTTCTGTCAACCAAAAATCGCTTGTGCTTTGATGTATAGTGTTTTATTGTGATTAAAGTTGGGCACATGCATGTAGACCAAGAAGTATATGATTAAGCTCTATGCACTACAAAGCCTATCTTTCATCTTGGCCTCTACGATAAAGCTTTGTTAGAGTGTTGGTGGGCAATTTGAGCTAAAACTTGAGTCACCTCTTGCCTGGTAGAGATCGTGAACCTAAGCCGTCGAAAAAGCCTGATTGAGGAGTGCGTTCCTGTCGCAGTATAAAGTGAAGGTGGACGTTTACTTATAAAAAAGAATAGTGAAGGTGGCTGTGGTGTAGTCTGCAGGATAAAGTTGTTCGGCGTAATGGACTGGATATAGTGGATGGAAATCCGAGTTTGGGATGTGAGGTCTGATTGTCTGAGTGCGTTCCTGTTGCAGTAACTCCTGTAGTTACTCCGTTGGGGGAAGGTCCCGAATCTGTCATTTGCAGATAACATTGGCACGGCTACTGCCACTCCACATGTCTGAGTAGGGGCGGTGGGCATCTGGATGCTGCCAATGCCCTTACCAGGTGCACTGTTTTGTTTTATTGGCATTAGGGATTCTAGGATAAGTCATGTTTCTTGGAAGGAAGTCAGAAGGTTCATGATATCTGCATTGACAGATGGGCTAACAGGCTGTTGGGAAGTGTTATTATTTGATTACTTTGATTGTTCCTCGACCTGGTTGGCCAGACAACCTGTTAGGCTGTTGGGAAGTGTTATTATTTGATTACTTCGATTGTTCCTCGACCTGGTTTGCCAGACAAGAACCACTTCGTGTTTGGACCATTGTAGCATAGAGAAATCTCCCTGTCGGGTCGTCAAATTGTTCCAAGGTTTAGTCTCAGGTAGCGAGGTATCCTACATGGAAAATGTTTACTTGGCAAATCGGACGTCAAGGTCGGAGGCAGAATAAAAGCCACCTTGAAAGAGAGAGGTACGGCAGAATCAGACCTAGTCAGAATGTCAAGGATTTCTGATCATGTCTCATACGCCCCTGTAGATGGATGTACTTATGGGCTCGAATTTGGTTGCGTGTAAGAACCAGTTGCATATATCAAAGCCAGAAGACATGCAAGGGGTGTAAGGAAAAGGACATGTGGCAGATGTAGGTGTAATTGCGTGCCTGACAAGCGAGGTATGGGATATTTTGCTCAGTAGTACTTGCACAGAGCAGGATCTTGGACCTTTATAGAAAACAAGGTAGGCGAGGCTATTATGAACATCGACAATCTTTCATTCCATAGGGTGACAGAAAAACCTCTGTATCGTCCAGTAAAGATAAAAGGTCAGTCTGACACTTACCTAAACTTTGCTGTAGGTTCCCAGGTGCTTCCATGACCATGCATAGGTATGAGTGGGATTCCCTTAATTGTCTTACTAGTTTCGTTGTTGTCATGCAAGGATAACTTATGTAAACCTCAATTCGTCAGACACGCGTCGTTTTCTTAATGGGCAGGTATTACTGTGATATTAGTGAAGTCACTGTCCATGTGGCCTCCTTAGAGCTGACTGACAAGCCATGTGGATGTCTTTGACATGTCGCTTCTAGAGAAAGAAGACCCAGCAACAATATCTTGTGGTTCACTTGCCAAGCCAGTTCTGCATATAACAGATGAAGGATGTTTAAAAAACATTTGTTAAATGTCAAATAGTACTATTGATATCATACGCAGTGACGTTTCTAAATTTTTGCCTGGTGCTATTTTAGTATGCTATATTTTTTCTTAATTATAACATTTAATTGAACTTTTTTGTTTACCTATCAATCTGTTATTAGTCTTACGAGTTATGACCAACTTTATTTCAATAAAAGGATAATTCCTATATGTGTCACTGATGCTCTAACTATTGTCTCCTATATGCTTTACTAGGCAACTGTATGGTGGTATACAAGATGTTTTGGTGCCAAAAATGTATATGGAGCGCACAACTCATAGAGTCCTTGTAATGGAGTGGGTGGAGGTATTTGCCGCTTCATTGTTATTTGTCCCTCAAAGTGAAGTATGAATTCTGAACAAATTCTATTTCAGGGAATAAAGCTTTTAGTCACTTGGCAGAAATTATAGTGTTTGCTTGGAGATCGTGAGACAAGCTAACTTGACAACTCATTTAGACATCACTTTCATTTCTTTTTCCTCCTTTAATATGCTACCTGTTTCTAGACATAAGTTAGGGAATTGCCATCACAAGTTTGCTACTTGCACGAAATTTATTTCTCTTAAAATCACATTTCTTTGCACAGTGTTCTCACCTTGAGTATTCCGTTTGAAATTATTTATCAAACACCCACATTTTCTTTCTTACCTGATTTAAGGGCACATAAAAGTTGTAAGATGAGTACTCGTTGGAGATCAGATATTGAAGCAATATGTATTCACCTTCTTGAAAAAGAATTCCTCAGAAACAGGGCAGTTATTGATCATATATGCTCTCCCCCATCACATTTCCTTCTTCTTCTAAAAATATGCAGGAAAGTGCATTGTACTTTGCCTATCATTCAAGGAGAACCTTTTAGTAAAACTGCTTGTGTTTCTTATGAAAAGACAAATAGTTATAAAGTAGTGTGCTTTTTCTTGATTGGTAGTTGCAAGGACTGTGATGTAGAGTTTCTAGATATATGTCTGTAGTAGGCCCTTAATCATATAAGTGGCCTGTAGCAACGATTTTAGATATCAATAGTAATAATATATCAAGGGTTAAGAAAATATAGAAAATCAATGGATATATTGATGCTGAAAAATAAAACGTTGATATCAATTTGAAAAAAAAAAAATCAATGAAAATATATAATAATTTATGAATTACTTTCGAAAAATATTTAAGAGTGCTATTAGAGACAGTAACCTGTTATTGAAAATCAAGATATTATAAATAAAATACATACATGATTAGTATGTAAATCACAAGTACTGTGTACTACCAAGAAATAAAGCTATCTAATGCAATTTTGTTTTATTTCCCTCAAATTTTGTTCATTTATTACTACAGTGGTAAGGGAAAGATATTAGCATTTGCAACTTAAGTCTCATTGGATTAATAAATATAGATAGTATATTTTGATCATTTATATTAGATCATGTAAGATGTAATCTTTAATAAAAGGTCTAAAATAACTGTTTAGTTATCTGATTCACCTGGTATTTAAGGTTAATTACAATATTAATTTATAGAATTTACTATTATTTTGTAATTTGTATTAAAAGGTTCTCTGTTTTTTTTTTCTTTCTTGTTAGTATATAAATGTCTCCGTATTGACAACACTATAGTACTATTCTCATGGTTAACCTTTTATGCTTGTATCATAAGTATGGGGTGTGGGTTTAGAAAGTGGCAAACTTCTCTCCGAAAAACTAAAATATCAGAATATATTAGTAACTAATCTCAATTTACTATGAGCTTGAGGATAAATTTCAGATATATATAAAGATACATCTCACAATAAATTTGAGAGAACAATATGAAAGTGGATTGTGACGTCGGTATGAAATGATGCATGATATATAGGTCCAATTTTCAGAAGTTCTGCCAATATCAAAGGCCATGGCCACTAGAAGTCATTTTTCTTAAAATAATCCTAACATAACTTCATGTGTGCAATCTAGATTATTCACTGATGTTTTCTTTTTTCATGGTTAATGTAGGGACAAAAACTGTCTGAAGTGAAGGATCTTTACTTGGTTGAGGTCATTTGTGATGCTAATTGCCATTATGTGGTTCTTTAAAATATTTTATCCATAATCTTTATTGCTTGGCCAAAGTAGCTAAATGGCTAAGTAGGGCTACTGTATTATGGTACTAAACAGGTAGGAGTTTACTGCTCATTCAATCAACTTCTGGAGTATGGGTTCTATCACGCCGATCCACACCCTGGAAATCTTCTTCGTACATATGATGGGAAACTTGCTTATATAGGTACTTTTTTTTTTTTGTGAATTTGAATAATTTGTCATGTAAAATTAGGTTTTTATTGCATATTTAACTCTCCTTTTTTTGTCCCCTCAAGTTTACCATCTTTTCTGCTCAGTATAAATTTAATTTACTGTCAGCCCTATCAAAATTTGTAATAGATTGCCTATAACTTCAATTTTGTTTCTAATTCCAAATATGAGACTGTAATTATCAATTTTATACACATCATGTGTGTATTTCATCACTTTTCTGTTTGTGGATGTTGATTTGTTCATTGATATAATTTGGGCTCAGAAAGTAGACATGGATTTGATGACTGTTGATCATTATTGAAGTGACTAGCAATTGTTTCTGTTATTGTCTTATTACATAAGCTGATGGACATGGTTTGCTTGGCTTGACATAATAAACCTCCTTTACATATTGGTGAATGAGACATCAGATGGAACTTTAAAGACTGCGGGGTGATCTTATTTTCACCCTGCTTAAGAAGAATAACCACAGAAAGCCAGTCCAGAAACTGTTAGGTATTAAAATGAGTGGGAAGAATGGTACCTTTTGGACCTGGCTGATGTCGTCTTCTTATGTTCTAGTGACAATAGATAAATGTTTGAGAACTTCTTCACTTCCTGAATTGATTTTCTAAAGCATCTAAACAATCTATCATATTTGAAGAACTCATGATTGGATTATGTCCGGCAGAGGATCAGAGATGATGACTGTTGAGAGACCTAATTAGGTTTATATTGAGTCATAATTAGGTTTCCTATTATGTGTCCTAGTAGGTTTCTTAGTTTTACTTAGTTTATATCTGGCTTACCTCGTTGATGTCTCCTAGTCCTATTAGGTTTGATATTCATAAGTTTGTTTATAGGACTATTGAACTGTATTCATATCATCAATCAATAATACACAATTCTTTTCAATTCTTAGTTTCAACAATGACAATTCTCTTTCTATATTGGTCTTAACTGCCTATCCATTTAATATGTCATTGCCTTTGTTTTTTTTTTGAATTTATCTATTGGCGTAGTCAAGCCTTTTGCATGCATTATGCCAGCTGAATAATATATCATGTATTAGTAGAAGTTATAAATCATGCATAATTAATCTTTTAATATCTTTCACCACCAGATTTTGGTATGATGGGTGAATTTAAACAAGAACTCCGTGTTGGATTTATTGAAGCTTGTCTCCATCTTGTAAACCGTGATTTTGATGCCCTGGCGAAGGACTTTGTTACTCTTGGGTATTATAATTATCCATCTTCCATTCAATTGTTGAAGAAATCAATCTTACTGGTGTTTCCATTCTTACGATTGTTCTAATTAATATATTGCCAGGCTTCTTCCACCAACTGCAGAGAAGGAGGCTGTTACAAAAGCTTTAACAGGTTTCTTCTTTCTGTCAACATGAGCCTGAGGCTCCAGATAATTGTATTTATAGGATTTGATGGTCTTTAAATTACATTTGTGGAATTCTACTAACTGGTGGTTCTTGTGTCACCTTTATCACTTGTCTGTAGATATCTTCCAAAATGCTGTTGGCAAAGGAATCCGCAATATAAGCTTTGGAGACCTTCTAGGCAATTTGGGAACTACCATGTATGGTGTTTTTTCTCGCTTATTTATATGCTTTCATGTGTACAAATATGGTAATGCACCATCATATAGAGTTTTGCCCCCTAGATGGTTAACGTTAGACCTTGCTTGTCTGTTTTGCTTCTATCTGTATGTTTGTGTCTGTACAAATCATTTGTCTTCTGCTATTGGTGAGCCTATGCTGCCTTTCAACCCTTGACCAATAGGGTTTTGCTACATACATCACAAGCCAGGAACATGGAGCTAGGTGTACAAATCTATACCAATTGAGAAACTCCTTGATGTGATTCAACCAAAATGATCCTTATATGTCAAGATATCCTTTGAACGTTTATTGACACCTATAGATGTAACCACTTTGATACAGATATAAAGCTTTATCGATAATAGTTTTTGACTACCACAGGTTGCCGTTATTATCACCATGTCACAGTATGTTACAACTTTGCCACATACAGTTCACTAAGAAAAAAAATAAAAGTTGCTACATACCACATCAATGCATTTGTCTCGATGTGATACCTCAAGATGAGAAGGATCCACTGGTGTTGGGTATTTACAGATTACTGCATGAATCTATAGCATTTTTTGGCCACTACATGATTGTTTGTCTATAGCATGTCTCCAGTGCATATGTATTTCATATCTTTTCTCATTGGTATTTAAATCGATAAAAATCTGCAGACCAACTGCATAGAAGAGTTTAAGGATAATACAGTGAAGGAAAAAGGCTGAGCTTGATGGAAAAATATGTAAAAAGTGAAGTGGATTTGTTTCTCATGTTGTGCATGGCGCATGCATTTGTGATGCTCTCCATGTTTTATTTGATTTTGAGTGAGATAATTGACCTTGTTCTATTTCTTTCCAGGTACAAGTTCAAATTTCGAATACCTTCATATTTTTCTCTTGTAATTCGGAGGTATTTATGCTTTCTAACAGAGATCTACCGGGCCCATTATTACATTCGTTTTTGAATATTGAGGATCAATCATGTTTTTCTATGTTATTGAAATTATTAAGGATGATATACAAATAAAACATAATATTTGGGTGTACTTTTCAACATGAAACATTTAGTTTCAAATTCTCAAGTCGAACACACAACACCCTACAATTTTTAAAACAATGCAATGTGAACTTTTAGGGGTGAGCACCATACTGAACCGATTTAATCAATTAACTGATCTGAACCAAAAATATCAAATCTTCTTTAATCATGTCAAACCTTCATATATTTACATGTCAAACACAAAATCTTTATATTTTTTGTTGAGAAATTGTTAGATAACAGAGACAGATTTAATCCCAGTATAAAACGCATGCAATTGATATGCTCTAAAATTAAAGCATAAAAAAAATGTTCAAATACATCACACTGAAGAGCTTTTGATGTCTTGGTCAGAGCATAAGACTTGCAAGAAGACAAAGTATAACATGAACAAAAAGATAGAGAAAATGGAAAGAATAGCATTAACGAGCGGCATATTAGTGGGAAATCTTGAGCTCTCTATATTAATTGTTTGACCTAATTTTCACTTCGAATGGACATCTCCTTCAACCTCAGACTATCATTCACCAAACTATATTTAATATAAAATGAAAAATCTTAAAATCTCCCTTTCTATCCAATAGCACATCACAAATTAATCAACCATAAAAGATTTTAACCCAATAAAAAAAATGCAAGCTCACTTCAAGACCAGCAAGTTATATAAAGCCAAACTTAAGCCATGAAAGATCCACTATAGGGAATATATCAATTTAACTAGTAGTATTATCCAAATTGAATCTCCAACAAACTGAATTTCGTAGATTGCATCCTTAGAGAAAATAATGAAAGAAATGAATGTTTCCTCCAAAAATTAATATTTTAGCTCGTTAATAGATTCAATTTTAACATTACAGTATTTTTTGTATTCTCTGCATGTTTCATTGAATTTTTTCCAACAAAATTATTCACTTAGGTTTCTTTGCATTAGGACTTTTGGTCTAGTATTGATGTCTTAATTTCATCTTGACATTCTCAAATTTCTGATGTTATATATAAATTTACATTTTCTACCTAGATGTTATGTTCAGTAGATAGATGTCAACAACAAATAATTATTTATTTGAATAATGAAACATTTTTCAAAATTGTCTTTTACTTATAAAAAAATTAAAATTGGAAATTAAATGTAATATTGATATCTGAATCTCTTCTTTTTTAATTTGACTTTCTTAAACTTCGAATTCTTCACTTCTAAATTTACATTTGCACCCATATGTTATATCGAGTAAATAAAGAGTTATCATCAAGAATAACTACTTATTTTCTTACCAAATTCAATAAATAAAGTAAGAATTGGACTAAATTAATTGAATTTATTTTTTTTATACTTTCACTAGTAAATTTTACGCATCTAAATGTTAACAACCACAAGTAAATTTTACAGCCTTTACGTATGATATCTGAGATATATCTTACACATTTCCCCCCTCCTATAATAGAACATTTCTTATCCAAGTTAACATCTACATATTTGCCTGAATAACATTTTTCCCTTACACTAATTGGACTACTAATTTCTCATTATTTACCATAGCTTATAACCAAAAATAAAAGATTTTCTAACATTCTTAAATTAGCTATTTCTCAAAGTACACTACATGCGCGGGTACACAACAAGTTACTAAATAAGTCTGAATGTTTCTTGCATGTTTACTGATATTATCTACTTAAAATCTTTTTACTCCTTTTTCTTTCTCTCAGTCTTGCTGTGTTGGAGGGAATCG
Source organism: Bretschneidera sinensis (assembly GCA_023935145.1). Taxonomy (NCBI): domain Eukaryota; kingdom Viridiplantae; phylum Streptophyta; class Magnoliopsida; order Brassicales; family Akaniaceae; genus Bretschneidera; species Bretschneidera sinensis. The sequence goes on from CM043697.1 coordinate 151,805,663, forward strand.
CAATCAGTTCTAACCCAAACTACAAAGTTTTGGGTAGTACATACCCGTGGATTGCTAGAAAAGTACTAACTGATAGCTCACCGCAATTGAAATCTTCTTTGCAAGCTCTTCTTTATAATGTAAACCTGCAAACATCTTTCCATGCTCTAAATGTGTGTTCTTGTGCTACCTTCTGTATTTTTGCTATACATACACTATCATATCATCTTCCTGACTCCTAGATTATGTTCTGGTAGGAAGGAGTTTTCAGAATTGACCGTCTTGAGTCTTTAATTACAGAGGTGAGTTTTCCTATATTTCTTTGTTTTCCGCTTAAAATTTTTAAATGAGTACAAAATGTGAATGCAAATTTTGAATTTCTACCTTTGCCCCTAATTTATGTATTTTACAAATGGACTTTGATTAAAGAATTTGATGCATCTCCACTTTGTATACTCCCTTATAATTATTTTCTAAGAAGAATTAATGAGACCTATATTTGCTCACTAAAATTTAGGTTGTAGTTACATCCACGCCCCTCCTATTTATCATAGGCATCATTTTAACATTCTGCTTGCCTTAATTCAAGTTGATGATGCCATCTAGTAAAAGCAACATCATCAGCATATCCAACCACCACCCTATCGTCAATTTCTCCTTATTTTTATATTCTACCGATATTAGCTCTATTTTTTTTTATAAACTTACATAACGTTTTATGGCAGTCCCTTCGTGCTCAAACCAACAGGTCATTGGTTAAAAAACAACTCGAGGACACTGATTCCCGGGTGGTTATCAAGCAAATCTTTTCTTTCACATTAACTGAGAAGGTACCGAAAAATTGTATTATGCTTCTACAATTTATCGACCTCATCCAGATTATGAAAGAAACCTTTTTCTTACTTAATATTTCCAATTTGAAATATTCACAGGGTGCCTTTGTGAGGGAAATCCTTCTTCAAGAATTTGCTAAGGTAGGTTTTGGGGTCCTTTGTGTTACCTCTGCCTTGACTAATGACCCATAGTGAAGAATAGTTAAAAGGTAGGATGTTAACAAGTCAACAATGCTCATATCCTCAGAACACTTGCGATTCTGTTGAGAAGCTATTGTACCACTTTATTCTTTTAACCTTTTCTAGACCAACCTATAATATATGACCTAGTTGTGACACACTTGGTAAACCGCCTACAACCAGAATTGCAAAGGATGGTTGTAAGTGATTGTGCTTTCCTTGTAGGATTGAAATGCCAAAGTCAAAATGATTGTATAATGTAGAAAAAAGATTGGCTTTAAATACAACTCTATTCAATCATATGGATTATTCAATTGTTCTATCCACATATTTTAATCAAATTAACCTCTTGATTATTAAATATATGACTCTCTAGTGACACATATGGTAAACCACCTACACCAGAATTGCAAAGGACGGTTGTAAGCAACTGTGCTTTTCTTATAGGATTGGACATGTCAAAAGTTAAGATAATTGAATAATGTAGAAAAAATTGCTTTAAATACAACTCTATCCAATCATATGGATTATTCAATTGTTCTAATCTACATATTTTAATCAAATTAACCTCTTGGTTATCATCTTTCTGCAAACGAATGTAGGGTTTGGATGCACTTGGGGTAGCAACCGTGGATTCATTAACTTCTGTTGCTTCTGCAAGTATACCCTTTGCTGGTTCACTTTCATTCTCTTCAATGACTGAGGAGGACATGATCAACTTGAGAACCTTGCGTTGCCTTATGTTATTGTTTTCAAGGTTCCAAAGAAATGAAAGCTTCAGTGCAGTAAGAACCTATGCCTTTTTTTTTTCTCTTCTTAGGAAGACAAAGATAACAAACTCATTCCGTAGTAGGCTAATCTTAAATCATATAGTTCACATTCAAATAAGAGGAGCATGATTTTTTTTCGCCTAGTGTATGCTGCTTGTCTCGTTTGTTCCTTCAATTGAAACTTACCATCAGTTGATACAGAAATGTGACAATATCTTCTCGCGGAATTAGGGACAAAAGAAGGAAGAAAAAGAAAAAGAAATCTTTTCTGAATATGAAGAAAGCATGATTGGGGCTTTGGGGGTAGAGTCTCAACCTTCGGTTTGATCTTCGGGATCATCAATAAAATATTTGTTATTTTTGGTTTATTTGGTTAACAATTTTTATTTTATGTTAAAATCATATTATGTGTGTCTGCATCCAAACAATCATTCTACAATTCATTCATTGAGGTTACTGAGAATGGAGTTCTAAAACTACCCTCAGGCTTAATCCATGTTTATTGTTGCGTATGTTTTAATAGGTTACTGGAACTGGTTTTCTGAAACCTATTGTCTTTGACTAATCCTCTATAGGTAGGTTTTTTTATCAAGATGATATTGCTCTATTCTGAACGTGGTATAACAGCTTTTTGGTCTACTTCTATGTGTATTTTAAAGGTAACTGTAAAGTCTGGATTACATGGTCTGGTATAAAGAACGACAGTACCAATTTTCCCTACTTCATCATAGAAACTGATAAAGAAAAGAATGTATATATATATATACACCAATTTTGTTATCATATAGCGATCATAAACCATTTTTTCCTTATAATTTGGCAAATATAGTTCTTCAAGTTACCTGGTCCATAACATGGTTTTGATAGTTGTTGGAAAAGCCAGGCCAATTTAGGCCTGAATAGGCTAGTTAGATTTTGAAACTACGTTAATGTTTTGGTTCTGTTTGCATGTCAGCTTCGTGATTCTACGTTGCTATAGGATAGACTTAGTAACTTCCCCCCAAAATTTCAAGAACTATTTTTTATTATTATTTAAGAAAAAAGGGGATGGGGGTGGGGAAACACTTAAAGGAACCGAAACATGGAAAAATAAAAAGATTCACATTTAAAACATAGTAACATACTATTTTGTTAATTATCTACTAAGTTTTAGCAAGATAATGTTTATCAGGAAAACTGGTTAGCAGGATAATTTTCTCATTGTGACACACACTTGTGCGGGATTAAACCTCAAACTCACAACACACCCCATTTTTATGGAGGGGGTGCCACTAGACCAAAGGCCTAATATCTATAGTTTTCTAGTTGTTAGCAATCTAGATAGGCTTATTCTAGTCATACTTTTTTCGAAGTAAGTGGCATGTAGCAATGCTGTCCTACATGTTTGCGAAGTTGACCAGCTACTTGCATAAAGAAATAAATGGAATCTATTTCAAAAAGGTAGCTATACACTAGCTTATTTTCTTGTAGTCCTGGCTCCTTGTCTTGAAGCTAACTTACTTTTTCTATCTTATAGGAAGTGGAAGTGGTTAGCCCACATGAGGATCGAAAACCACCCTCAAAGGAAGCATTGCTGGTTCTTCCTCAACCTGCATCAGCTCAAGAGATTCTGCCCATCCTTTCTATTATTCCTGAGGTAAGAATTAAGCATATTGCATAGTTATAAAATATAAGTTCAATATCTCCACTCTTTCAACCTTTCAAGTTTAGGCACCTTCGCATTCCAATCCGTAACCATTCCATACATTAATTTTTTTATATGACCCTTCTGTACATTAAACAACTACAATGGTTGTTCTTAGATACTGTTGAAGATGTTTGTTCACTGTATGAGACTTTCTTTTCTTGTCCTTTTTGTGAATCCAAAAGTGATAATCTTACATCCTTTGAAACATCATAACCCTCTATTTATTAGTGTCAAAAAGTAGCAACTTTGTTCTTGAAGTTTTTTATTTTTTTTATAAGTAAAAGAATGAACCACAAGAATATTCTTGAAGGTTTTACACTGTCTTCTATCATCATTCCTTAACCGTAATCCACCAAATTAGAGAATGTTATTAGGATTTTGATCTGTTCTCCATTAGTTGTTCATGGCTTTGTGTAAAGCTACAAACTTGATACTTTGATAGGCTTTGACTTGGAAACTTAGTTGTATATGATACTTTTACCTTTAGGTTCAGGAAAAAAAAAGAAGCGCCCATCCTTTCCTTAATTGTTTCTCCAAAAATGTCAAATTGACTAATTTATCCATTTATTCTAGCTACAGACCCTGAATAGAGAGACAGCTCAACTTAGCCATCATTCTACCCCTGCTAAAAAATATAAAGGAAATCCGTAATCATCCATTAAATAATAGCAAATTAAGAAAATAAGCTACTGCTAACCTAATTCTTCACCCCAAAACTCCTAGTCATCATCATCATCATTACTCTTTCCAAAATCCCTCACTACTGGACCCACAGATCCACCTAACCGTGTAGAAAGAGAGAATTCCAAAACCCCCTCCTATCTTTCTCAAGTCACTGACTCAGCAATCCAACAAGACCGGCACCATCCTCATAGTTTCAAGCTAAACTAGCATCTAAGTCCTCGTAGCTAACTAATTTTTCGTTTCTTAGTAAGGTGGATGATGGTTTCAGGAGTTGAGTTTGATGACTTTGTTGCTAAAACTTTTGCCAATTTCTTGTCTTTGGTAAAGATTTGTTGTTTTTTGCTAAGGAGAGGAGCACTTTGAGGAAAGTTGGGATTAAGCTGTAATTATGCGCAAACCTGAGTCTCATTTCAGAAATTTTGCATCTCTTTTGAAAGATCTTTGCATGTAGTCTCTAAATTAAATAGATCGGTTCAAAAAGCTTTATTAATTTGCAAATGATTGAGGTTAAATCAGTCTACGACGAGGATTTAGTACTTATGTAGACGCATGTCCTAGAAGGTGCAGGAAAGTTTCAGGACTGTTAGGCATAGTAATGATCGGACATGTCGAAGCATTGGTTCGTTGATTCACTGGTCCAACCAATGGGTCAATGGTCAAACAGTAAGTTCATAAAAAATATAATAATTCTAATAATCCTTGCTTAAATCCTTGTCCAAACATGGCCTATAGGTCTAAAGTTCAGATCCTTCACCCCCAATTATCCAAAAAAAAATAAATAAAGAGGTGGTAGAATGGTAAAACACATCTCTCTCTAACAAAGAGGTCTCAAGTTTAAATCTTCATACGCACATTCAATTATTGAATTTTGGTGAAATTAAAAAGTCGGACCGGTTTGACTTCTGGTTCACCGATCATTGGTTGGACCAGACAGGTTTGACTTTCGGTTCACCAATTCACATGTTCAATTATAAAATTATTCCAATTGAAGAGCCAGACTGATCTGGCCTCTGGTGCACTGGCCGGAATGACCGATCCAGTCCAGTAAAGTATTTGCCTATATTATCATCTTCTACAATGTTGAGTGGCCATGGTCGTCAATTCAATTTGGCAAATATATGTTTTTTTTGGCAATGATGACCTAGTTGCGCGTCAAAAACTCAAAATATGTACAGTCTAGTGTATACTCTAATGGCTTTTATATAGGTCCATGATTTTTTAGATTTATTTTCTTTCTCAAGAATCATTGAATATCTTCATATGTGCAGTAGTCTCCGTAAAGTCTACTTATCCGAATCCTCAAGTATTTGAACTTTGTTCTGCCATATAAAATGGTTATTAATAAATCTCAGATAAAAACTAATGTGCATTGACTTTCTCCCATCCCTACAAGCTATGCTCATTAACTTGAGTATCACAGCATCTATCTGCATCTTGGGGGACTCAAAACTTAATTAGCTGACTAGTCCTTTTTTTCTGTGAATACATATTGCAGCTCCAACCAGAATTGCAGCTGCAGTTGCTTCAGTTGCCAGCTGATCTAGCTGGAAGGTTGATTTCCCGTGCTGCTGCTAGAACTATCCGGAGGATGTTTCTGTGATCTCTAAATTGAATTACAAATTATATGCGGGACTTGTAAAGTGCAGCATGGACTCTGTGGGATCAAGTACCCACCATACAAATTACACCGAGAATGGGGTAAAATTTTGGTGCACTCGTAGGTGTACATCTTGCATTTCTTTCCAATGGACCTTTTTTTCTTTTTAATATATTTCGTTTGAATTCCTTAGCAGACCACATTGTTAGGCAGCGTCAAATGAGAAATTGTAAGATATTCAAAATTTATACATGGGAAAAAATGCAAATATGTATTACAGTGAATTTGACATTGGGTATGCAAATAAAAGAACTCAATGGCTATATGCAAAGATTTATTTCTTCCACTGCTTTCTTTTATTGCTTTCCCACAATATTTGCCATTTGTATGGAAAGTGGAAACCATAATCCGTGACAGCGAAGAATTGAAGTCGTTGATCTTGAAGGGGCAGACAGAGGATAGAAGAGCAATACAGCAATTAACTGCACAGATTATGCTTTGTGATGAATAATTACATGAGTCTGAAGTCTGAAGTACTTGTCAACCTCAATCATTTGCCACCATCACCGCTATATGTCATGATTACTCTTTGTTCGTTCTCAGTTTGGGGCATTGATGCTACTCTTCTTTTTTTTTTTACTTTGAATCCATCATTGTTATAATATTGAAATTATTATTTAATAAAAATATTATTATTAATGTTTTTTATTTTTAATTATTAATGAAGTTAATATATTTATATTGTACAAATAATAAAATCAATTTAATGAAATAATATCGAAATAATCCATTTTTAACATCTAAAAGCAATTTTACAACTTATTTATCACATGTTTTGATAACATTTTTAACATTTTTTTACCAAATACCAAATAGTTTTTAACTTTACATACTTATATTTAAAGATGTTTTAAAATCAATTTTGAATTCCGAATCAAAAGCTTACTGAGATGAATGGAAATAAATTTTTGGAACCCATCAATTTGGATAAGCTGAATAAATATTTACCATCAATCTCCAAAAAATTTTTAAAAAAATAACAAATTTTGATAGGTCAAAAACCCATAAAGGCGGTCTAAACAAAAGCTAGAAACGAAAGTTAGGGTAACAAAAGTGAATGTGAAAAGCAAAGAAAGTGTGCTAATGTTGGATTGAAAACCGAAAAAGGCGGGCTAGTCATAATTTAGACTAGAGAAATGTGATGGAAAAAGAAAGAAAGAAGATTACATAGCCTTTTTTTATTTGAGCTTGATGCTTAATTAAGCAAATCAATGGAACCTTAAATTGATAGGAATAGTACATTAAGTTTCGGGAGCAGAGTGAAATTTCTAATTGAATAATAACATATGCCATGGATTATCGCATGTTAGAACAAGTAGTTAGATTTTCTTGTGTCTTGTTCTTCGCAGCAAAAATCTTTCTGAGTGGGTTAAAGTCATTTTTCTTCAGTAACGGAGACTTTAACCCACTCAGAAACCACATGAAAGAAAAATAAAAAAGAACAAGAAAGGGGAAACGGGCAAAAGAAATAAAATAGCATATATTTCAACAACAGAGACCAACAAGCACTGGAGCGATTTAAGCCAACAGGCAAACTTAGCCTTGCCTTGTCCAATCTCATGCAAAGCACATAATACTTGCAGTAAAAAAAGTGGAGCACAAGCAAAAGACAAATTATGCCCAACGGATTTAAAAATTTAAATATCTGGAAAATAAAAAGATTACACAATTTATTTTCCACTTCTCACTAATTCTTTCACGAGTTCTAATCACAAGATTACACAATTTATTTTCCGCTTCTCACTAATTCTTTCGCGAGTTCTAATCACAGGTGCATGAATGTTACATGAACGGTATAATGCTCAAGCTTACCAAATTCAGATGTGGAACTTCTGTGAACAATCATGCTGCTAGCATTTAAAATTGTATAGAACCAATGGCAAGCCTTTTTTCACCCTTCCTACAACTTAGGAAGATGGAGCCAGCCGAGATCATAATAGCTCTGCTTCTGATTCACATGACAGTCTACCTGCTACGATGGCTGCATCTGATCTCGCCTAAGTGCCTGTTGTAGCTGAATGACCTGTTGACGCTGTTCGGGTGGCAATGAACACAACTGCTCTGGTGTTAGGTTCAGCACTTGCTGCAGTAATGCAGACTCCATATCAGGTACAACCGGTGACTGAGGTAGAGAGACAATAATGTGAGATCACACAGAACAATGAAATCAACTGTACTGTACCATGCATTGGTCAACAGTTGTTTGGTCCAATGTGATTTCAAATAAGCTATATATAGTAGCATAACGAGCATCGATACTCCAGATTGGAACGTCAAACATATTTGTCTAAATAGGCAAACTGTTAATCAAAGACACTTAAACAACTGTCATGCTGCATAAGAGTAGAAGCACTACTTCAAGTCCCATTCCCATTTTTTGTTAAAAGAAGCACGAATGTTCAGTACCAAAATCATCATGTCTAGCTTATAACAACTGGCCTATCATAAGACTTTTAACTTCCTACTCAAACAGGAGCTAAACTGAAGAAAAGCCCTCAAACAAGAAAATGAAGTTTTTACATCTTCTACTAGCTGATACAATTTCAAGAAGCATACAGAAGTGAAATAGCTAAAATATGTCTTCAAGATGGGTAAAGATTTGGACTAACAACAACTAGAAATTTCCAATTGAATAGAAATACCAAAAACTGGCTAACAAAAAGACCATGGGAACTCTTTTATACAGGTTTTCTATATCCATATAAAAAGGAACCAATGCATTCCCATAGCAGGAATACAAGCCCAAGCCCAAAGCAATTGAAGATAAAAAAAATTGCAGCACAGGATAGATATAGAAGTGTTCATGTGGAGAGGAAATAAAGGTGTTAACGATGCATGCCAAACTAAGGTTCAATTTACGGAGTAATTGAAAGTAAATCCAACCAAGATACATATATTTTAGCCATGTGTCATAATATTAATGACCATGTGGGCTAAAAGAAATACTTGGATGACCCAATTCCCAAAATTGCTAATTGTGATTTCTGACAAATCGGATTTGGTTGGAAATCAGCTGATGCTTCAGCGTTATGATATGTGCACTCAGAGCCATAGGCAAACAAGGCCAACAAGCTTTCTCAGTCCTTCATAGTGCCATATTTTATAAATTACTTTGAATCAAGTAATTTCTCATAATCGGCCCTGTTACCCCTTCCCCCAACCTTCCTTTAGCTTTAAACATCCAGACCATATATACACTCTTGGCCAATGCACATGCCATACCTGATTGTCAGTTACATGTAAGTGACTTGGTAAAGTAACAAGTCCTGCCAGTGTCATCACTCTGCACAGTTTCTAGTTTTCTCATATCAGAATAAGTGATTTCCTTTTCTTTAATTAAATTTCATATTACAATTTTATCCATACATCCCGGAAACTGCATCTAACATGTATGCCATTCATGAGGCATATATAATTTTCATTGAAGAAGCAAGGTAACTTCTATTGTTCAATGGTTTATATCACCACCATATTGCTATTATTTTTCATGTACAGTAACATTTCATCGAATTCCTGGCATTGAGCAAATGGGAATGACCATTTTCCACAGAGACTACGACAGCCAATGCACAAACAGTAAACTGACAAGTAAAGAGTGATTTTCTCAGTGAGCAAATGTTACCTTAGAAATCTGTTCCTCAGAATATTGCACCTGTTCTGCTCTAGAAACTAGATTTACAGGCATTGAACTAGCTCCATATGCTTGGGATGGTCCAGACCCAGTGGTGTTAGACACATTTAAACCCCCTGTCAAGAAAGAGTTGCTCTTTCCATCATCCAATTTGATCGATTTTGAAGGTCGACTTATTGATTCTGAAGATTCATGAACCCTGCTTGCTTTCTCTGCAAGGCCTGCTGATATTGATTGGCCAGGCTGTTATAAAGGAAGTTAGATCCAAGAACACATATCTTAACAGGGAAAGCAACCTTTTATAACTGAAAACCAAAAAAAATATTTGATTGGGGGGAGGATAATGAAAGAAAATAGATTCAATCCACTAAATATTATTCATTATGCAAAAAAGATTACTGACAGGAGGACTAAAAAAGGCAAGGAAGCACAACATACATAGAAGTAGTATCCTTCCTTCTTCGTAATAAGACAGAAACAGTGAGAGAACCTTGTAACTGAGTTCCAATAAATTTAAAATGTAAGCCAAAAGAAAATGATATAAAACCTCCATTTAAGTTAAAGATAAAGAGACATTTTAGCCTCTGATCACTTGCTCATTTTGTTTTTATTCTACTCCTGCTCTTTTATTATTTATCCAAGACATCAAAAGTGAGTTAAAACAGCATTCTGTAATTGCAAGCTATGAAGCTACGAAGAATAGCAACTTCCTGCCCAAACATACATCCCAGTACCCTTCTCTATAATGGATAAAGTGTAGCACTAGGAAAGTATCATACCTGAAAGCCAGCATCTGATAATGAAGGACGAGGGAAAAGAGAAGACTGAATGGCAGCATTTTGAATAATCATCTGACTGCTATAACCTAAATTATTGACAGCAGCAACCTGTCCTCGGTGTTGTAGTAATGCAGGTTGCATTTGCTGGTTTATTTGAGGTCTAACGGGAGGGTTTGCAGAAGGAAGAGTCGGAACTCCAGCCTGCCCAAGCAATGTTGCTTGTTGTGGAATATTGTTGCTGGCATGTTGTGGAAGCTGAACTCGAGGCTGCATGGCAGGTTGTGGGGGTGCAGAAAATCGATCATGAATCTGGGAAGTCTGAGGCATAGCAGACAGTTGACTTTCTTGCACCTTGGGCACCAATGCAGGCTGTGTCTTCTGTGCAAGAGGAGGCAGCCTAGGAAGAGTTGGAATCGCTGTCTGCAGGGGCTTCTGGGGATCTTGTAATGAAGGCTGTGTTGGTTGACCAGGAGCCTGCCGAATATTTGGCATCTGCAACTGCAGAACTCAAAAAACAGAACAATCTTCATGTGAAATTATTGCAAAGTGCAGAACAAGAAATAGCAGAATAATTTGAAGTGATGAAACAAACCACTTGTGGGGTCACCATTCCTAGCATTATCTGTGCCTGCAACCAGGGTCAAACAAAGATTTTCAAGATCAAAGTTCTGTACAAATATGTCAGTTAAATTCGACAAAGGATAATATCAGATCAGAACAGAATTACAGGTAAAACAGGCTATTGGTACATAAAAGAAGAAGTATCATCTCTCAAATAGTGGATAAGATAAAAAAAAAAAAAAAAAAAAAGCCATATAGATCAAGAATTATTTTTAAATTTTTTACAAGAACTCTTCAAGTTCAAGATTCTTCAAAGTTCTGCTTATCAAAAAAAAGATTTTTCAAAGTTTTAGGTACGAACATAAGTAAACTATGAATGACCTCTCTTCATCTGAAGAACAATGCAGAGAACAACATTGTCTGCACAGAATCAAAGATCTCTCGACTCATGGTCAATGGTATCTTGTATACAGGATCGCGGGCCTGCAGTCAAGACCTTTGCTGCAGTCCATAATAAGGTTTCACAGATATGACCTTTGACATATAAAGAAGCCCCAAAACCTGATGAAGAAGGTTCTAAAGTACAACTCCTCACCCAGCTATTTTTTTATAAGAAAATATTTCATTAATGCGCACAAAGGGGGAGACAACTCCTCCTCCAGTTATTAAGGTACAAAATATTTCATATAAAATAAGGAATCATAAGAAATTTAACATGAGATTGTCTGAAAGTTCATGGTGAACCATCCTCTTGGAAGTTATTCAGTTTCAATAGACGTATCCAGGAGCAAGGGGACGTATCCAGAATCAAAGAACTCTCGACTCATGGTCAATTGTATCTTGTAGACAGGATCGTGGGCCTGCAGTCAAGACCTTTGCTGCAGTCCATAATAAGGTTTCACAGATATGACCTTTGACATATAAAGAAGCCCCAAAACCTGAGCTATGAGCAAGGAGAGGTTTCGTCTAGGGCTCAATCAGAAGGATTTTAACATGAAAGTGAGTTGTGGACCATCCTATTGGCAGTTTTTCAATTTCAATAGATGTATTTATAAGCAAGGCGAGGTTTCTTCTACTCTCCCCCACAGGTTTACATTGTAAGAGAAGGTTCAATGACACACATTGCAGATTCACTTTAAGCATCCAAAGACCGAAAATCTACAGAGATCAGTTAGGTATACTTAACAATTCATTGTTCCAACTGTAATTGTAATAATATTATTATCTACTCCTAGAAACAAGGTTTTTTTTATAAGTAAAAAATTTATCATAAAGCACCAAGGGTGCAACTCAAAGCCAAAGGCTAATTGCAAAGAAGAAGCTCCACAAAATCTAGAAGATCATCAATATTTACAAAGAAACTTCCTTTAAACCAAAAATTAAGAGTATTAAACCAACAATCCCTAATATATGCAAGAGGTCTTTCAATTCCATCAAAAGCCCTCCGTTTCCTTTCTCTCCAAACAATCCACCAAATAGAGAGTGGAATTAAATCTAAAGCCTTCTTGACATCCTTTTGAGCCTTCAAACCACTCCAAGCCCAAATTTCGCCTCTTACCGTACCCGCAATTGCCTAAGAGACCCCCACAACCCTATATGTCATCTCCCATAAGCTCCTAACTAGAAAGCACTCCATTAAAAAATGAAACACGGATTTGACACATCCCTTACCAATAAAGCATCTATTAACAAAAACATTCCCTCTCTTCTGTAGATTGTCTATAGTAATAATTCTATCCCAAGAGGCCTCCCAAACAAAAAAACTTTCTTAGGAGCCCAAGTGCACCAAATTGTTTTCCAAGAGAAGATAGAGTGATCATTTACAAGGGATCTATCAACAAGAATTTGGTAAAAATCTTTCAACTTGAGCCCTTTATCCGGGCTAGGTCCCCATCTCAAAGCATCCTCTTTCTCCACATCGATTCTAGAATTGTATAAAGAGTCAACAAGCATCGCAACCTCCTCAACTTCCCAACTATGGACATTACAAATAAAAGGCACAACCCAAGAAACACTTTCATTAGTCAAAGAATAACAAGAGTGAACTCGCGCTACTCCTAGAAACAAGGTTTTTGGGAAAACAGACCAGTCTGCTTGAATTTGAAGAGTGGAAAGCAAGCATTAGTTATGTTTCTCCCCAAATGACAAAATTTGTAAGGAAATTAAACCATTTCTAATTTCTAGGCCTTCTCACTGGTCAAATGCAGAAGCTTGTATCCTAATTTTGGAGTGATAAGCTATATTGATTTTGTTCTTCTCCTGACACCTACCCTACTTATCTGTTGGATATCCATGAAGCTTATTATCAAGGAAGGCGGGACAATTGAGAGAGAGACAAAGAGAGAATGCTCATTAGATGATATGAGAGAAACAGGAAGTAAACACATTCTTCACTTGCAAGTGAAACCCATTTCAGGATATCATCAATGATATTCTAAAGCGCATTGCTTTTTAAAATCTTTGTTAATAAAAGAAACATGCAGTTTCAAGTTTAAACTTGTAGAAAGCAATATAAAAGGGTGATATATCCACTCGGTGCTCTCCTCATGTGGCTTGTTTGCCCAAAAGGGCCCCATTCTTATTAGAAATTATTCAATTTCCTTCTTACACTTAACTTGTTGAGGAAGAATTATCAATAGGGTTATAGGGGTGATGTGCATTTAAAATAGAAAAATATTTACATGGAAAATCCAGATATAAAATGGAGATAAGAATGTACGCAACTTTATCATCATGTCCATATTGTTCAAAATTGGTCCCATCTGCAGAAAGTCTAAAGCAGACTTTTCCAAATAAACACACTAATACATACAGACACGTACATGTAGCAGAGAAAGGACCCCCAGGTTTGGATGAAATGATAGATATTTGAGAAGAACAAATGGTATTAACAATTTCAAACGGAAATAATGGATCTCTGTGCTTAGAGAAACACAACATTGTGAATAGGTACCTGGAAAAGAGCTTTTAGCAACTGAGGCCTTGCAAGCAACAGCTGGCGAGCAAGTTCCTTATTTTGTGTAGCCATTACCTGGCATTAGAAAAGATAAAGAAAATATACCATTAATTAAGGAAAAGCAGGATAAATATATTTTGTGTAGCCTCTCTCTAATACATACCTTCAGCTCAGACATAATTTCATTGAGCTGACTCCTAGACATTTTGGCCAGTTGTAGAGTTAAGGGATCATTGGCAGGCACCAACTGACTCTGTAAACCATTTTGATATGATTGCAAACCAGTCTGAGGGCCACCTAGAGCACCTGCCATAACAGCTGCAGCAGTTATAGCTATGTGGAGGCCAATTGGCTGATGGTTAGCAGATTCCCCATGAACAGGACCGCCAAGTTGTTTTTGAGTGTCTGTGATGTATCAGTCAGACGAGGAAAGTGAGGAAAATTAAAAGAAAAAATTATTATTAATATATATCAGTTTCTGTTTGTGTGAATAAAAAAAACAAAGAAAAATCTTGGGAGAATAAACAAAACTAACCAGCATTGGCAGCGAGTCCAGGTCCACCACGACCCTGCAAGAGAAGGAAAGGTAATCATATTTCTCTAACCTAACAATGAAAGCTAGCATTTGACACAACCAGAAATTCCAAGATGGATTATCAAAGCTGGGAGACAATGTTATGACATCGAAAAGCAAGCACCGATCCAAGCAGTGGATGTAGCTTGTGCGTGAGTGCATGTTTGTGTGTGCACACCTGCATGTCTATAATCACGCACTAAGCTTCAGTTGTCACCCTAGGTGACTAAAATTCTATTTGTTAGCAAGACCAAAAGCAAGAGTTAAATGTAAAACAATTTAATATAAAGGAAACTTGAGAGAAAGATAATCCACAGGTTCAAACATGTGCCTTCATAACAGTTAATTATTGTAGCTAAGTGGTCTGCTCTTCAATCTTGCCTTCTCCAAGAGCCAGGTTCAAACTCCACATGACAGTCTTAATTATTTAAAAATCCTTTTGCATCAGAATGAATATGGAAATAATCTGATGTGTGATGGTGTAGCTTTTCCCTTAATAAAATAGATCCATAACATCTGCAAATCAACACTTATATCACTAGCCACTTGTTTTTTTTCCTTTTACTGGTAAGCTTTTAAGTTAAGCCAACCACAACCGCAACCCCACTTCCACTCGCCCTTAATTACTTGAGCTATGGTCAAGGGCATGATTACTTTCTATTCACTAGTCCCTTTCCATCTACAATCTTTATTTTCTAGAGACAATATGTGTACCCCCTCCAACTAGTATATATTGGGCCATGAAACTGTCTGTGTGCGCGCCCGCCCCAAAAAAAATGAAAAAATATGTTGGACATATATGGTTTTTAGATTTCCATATAATGTCCCCAAAGAATTAGCGCTTGTCCCCTCAACCCCCCCCCCCCCCCCCCCCCCCTCTTCCCCACCCACACACACACACCCCTCCCAAGTAACTTTTGATCTGTTTCTTTACACTTGTTAATGGTCTACTTAATCCCTAGTAGGTTTTAAATTTCCTGGTTTAACATGTAAGTATGCCTTAATCAAAGGAAACTCATCCTAATATAGGAAAATCAAAGTACAAAGAAAAGATATAAGATTCTTTGAGCTACAATTACAAATGTTATTGACATTAAAAAAATTCTCAAGGATACTAAATAAACTAAAGATTGAAGGTTTCTGTTCTCATTCTTTTGCCTATGTGAAAGCATGCTTTGACAAATTCATCTTAAGGTGTACAAGATATACAACCAGGTGTATCAATTATATTTTATCTTGAGATAAGAGTGTTTAATAGTGGTCTCAGACATTGGTTTGCATATGAGTAATTCAACTAAGTGATAATCATTATGTAATTCCCGCCCAAATTATTGGTCAAGCATGTTGTTCACGCATGCCACACGTGTGTCAATTTTGACTTTTCAACATTCAATTAAGGCCAGAAGTGTACCGATTTGAGATTACTAAAAAGTACAAGGGCCATATTGATGCAATAAAAATGTGTTGGACAAATTGAGATGAAGCGCGAAACTGAAGAATTTAGTCAGATAAAAACCCTGATGTTATTAATGCAGTCCTCTTTTGATTTAGTTAGTGTATTTGTTTACTGTATTTGCTCTTTTAATTATTTCTTCTTAACATTCTTTCACCACAAACTGTCTTCCTTTCAAGACCACAAAACAATTCTTTTCCAGTTTTTTTTTCTTCCATTTGTTGTGATGTTGTTTAAATCACTTGATGGATATCTAATACATCCACAAAATTAACCTCTCTTTTCCTTTTTTTATTTTTTTCTTCGGGGTGGGGTGGCTTGTGAACTAGTTAATAAAATTTCCCAGATCTCAATTCTAGTTCTCTATTAGAATCTTCAACATGCAACAAACGTAAGTAATTTTCAAATTTAGAACCTCATTAATTGTTAACTTGAACCACAGATAGAGATAGAAGAACAAGAATATTTACATATCATCTTAATGTCAAATTGGGAAGAGAAACTGCTACATCAAAAGAAGATCCATCAGCTCCAAGATTAGTTATTAAATGAACAACATATTTTAGCAAAATCAAAGGATCAAAGACCACACAGAGACGATGAGTACAATAAGTTGTAGTAGCACCCCACTAGACTTTGTCTAGATAAATACAGTAATGCCAACAACATGGCATCAACAATACTAAATGAAGCAAAGAAAACAAACGAACTGTCTAGCAAGAAATTAAATTTCACCTGTTCTCGATTTCTGTCAGCACCTTTGTCATTTTCAGCGAAATCAACCCGTAATTGCCGGCCATTGATCTCATAACCCTGAAGATTACGACGAGCACTTAGAGCTGTCTCTTCATCCTTATACTCACAGAACCCATAACCCTTTGGTTTCCCAGTTTCTCTATCAATAACTAATCTGAAACAAAAGGAAACAGAAATAGTTTAAACAAACAAACAAAATGGATGATCACAGCAGAAGGCTAAATATATCCCCAACTGCATAAACTCAACAGTTTATTTGACATTTATATGTCACAGTTTGTTTTGGAAATTCTAGTCTTTTACAATATCATTCATCAAAAGAAAAGAAACTATAAGTGGTATGATACTTTTCTGCACTGAGATGGATAGGGTAGAAAATGTAGTTAGCCACTAAAAATTATAGTCATCATACTCAAAGATAGACAAACTGCAATCCTTTAGCCATAGGAGGCTTCAGCATCAGGTTCCAGAATTTTCATTCCCCTCCATACGGCAATGACACCCTCTACATGCAACCAGGCATCTGTGCATCTGTAAAGTCATTACTAGAAATGCCTAAGTCGAATTATCTGTAACACCTATTGGAAATGATTACAAGCAATATATAATGTGTTCCCCTTGCTTCCAGAATTAGTAAAACATTTTTATTCTTTCTTTCCAGTATGAACTGCGTTCTCTTTACCCTGTAATAGGTGGTCTTATCCCAAAGGACGTATTATTATTGCTAGTAGTACCAATTCAACTGAAGCACTTCGACAACACAGCAAGCTCCCACTTTTATGGTTTGTCTCCACAATGTCCTATCAAGCCTAGATCCCATTCAAAGCACCCTTCCCAGTGTAGTAGAAGCTTGATTTTGGCAATCCCTTCTGAAGGATATTTAAACATAGCTAGTAGCCATGTTGCCCGAGTTTTATGTAACAAGACCAGTAGAAAATTGTAAACCAGTTCTGGAAAAGTAGTAACTCTGTCTCACTGGAGAATTTAGGACCATGTGGCACAGGAAACTTAAATGGGGAACTTGTAACGAAGGGTGCAATAAATTTAGCATTTTTGACAAGCTCAATTACTACTTATAAAAAAAAAGACAAGCTCAATTACCAGTGAAGCATCCTATATTCCAATTCAAAGGGCTTGAGATCAAATCCACCACATTTCTACATGTAATAGATTCATTCTTGGTAATATCTAGCTACCTATTACCTTGACTTTTCACAGCTTCATATGGGTTGCAATACTTATAGTGGATGCTACGCCGACATAATCATTATTCTTCAGATAAATTGGTACAAGATTCATAATGTAGATCAACATTCAGTGAAACTAGGTGACCAAATTCCTAGTTTAGGACTTCCAAACAAGTTCAATTTTCTTAATTCTAAGACTTCCAAGCCAATGCTCTTTCAACTCACATTTAGAGAAAATTATAAACATATAACTTTCTAACTGACCTACTCTTGTCAAACTCCAGCACCAAGTACGATGCCCGACAACAAAATTGACACAGAAAGTAACTTCACCTCCCCAAATTGTTTCACATGGTCTGAATGCATTTTGTTAGTGTATGCAAATTTTCCAAAAGAGTACCAATTCATTTAAAGTTCTACGAAAATTTCATACAACATATGGCATAAGCTCTTAAAAGATTAAGAGCTTTCATTAATCTACAATTTCATATTGCAACCTCAAAAATAAAAGTTAGAAAATTTTCATTTATCCATAGTTCCAGATAGTGAAGTCAATTCAAAATTAAACATATCAACTCTAGGGTTTGTTATAGATAGAAAAAGGCGAAGTTCAAAAAATAATAAACTGACCTGAAAGACACGACAGGGCCAACCTCCCTGCAGATTTCTATAAGCTGTTCCTCTGTAGCATCATAAGGTATATTCCCAACTGCCACAAAAAAAGAAATTCAATCAAACAAACATCACAATACCAATTACTAAAAGCATTCAAATTTCAATAGTAATTTCGTTAAAATCGTTTGAAAGATTAAAATTTCGAACCTTTAAATATGTTCGAATTCAATTCACAGCTGCGAGATTTGCAAAATTTATGTTTCTTTTTTTTTTCTAACGATTTCTTAGTAATCAAACGAGTATAATTTGGAATATACAAACAAATCAGCATAAAATATATACATATACATATGTAATTATGTGTGAACATTAATATGAATAGACAGAGAAGAGAAAGAGAGAGACCAAAAACGCAGCGGTGCTGAGAAGAGGAAGCCATGAATCAACAGAAGAAGAAGGTGAAGCACTGCTCCATCTTCTTCCTCCACCACATCGCTCTTTCTATTCTTCTTCTTCTACTGATAGCGCCCCCGTGAAGAACATAAGTATAAATATATGTATTGGCGTCTGTACGTATATATATATATATATAGAGAGAGAGAGAGATAGGGTTTGCTTGCCTTCGGATTCTCTCTGTAAATTACCGGGGATTGTTTTGCAGCGTCGGTTTTTAGAGCAGTAAAGATGCTCTCTCTACCTTCCTCTCTCTTACAAAAATACGCCTAACAGAATAAGAGATCTTGTTCAATTTAAGTCGGTGTTAAGACTTTCTCCCCAAAAAGAAAAAAGTGTGCTAGTCAGTAGTCACTCCTTTTATTTTATCTTTTTTACTTTCTACCCGCCGTTAAATATGATTTCCAAGGATTTCAGAATTTTGATCCCGCAGATTTTACTGGTATTTATAGGAAGGTATAATAGTAATTGAATAAAAAATAAAAAAAATTAAATATTCAATTCTTATTACATTTTTCATAATTATCAATAAAATTTTTTGACTTTGTGATAATTTTAACGAAATATATCAATAAAAACATGACACAGAACTTCACTATCTGGGTTATTTTCAATCCGGGTTATTTTCAATCCGGGTTATTTCATCTGATTTTTTCATATTTTTCCGTTTTAATTCATATATTAAAGTCAAAATTTAAATTATTCAAAAAAGATAGTTATGAACTTTATAAAATTTAAATTATTTTTTAATTTAAAATTAAAATAAAATAATTATTTAATTAAATAAACAAGACACTGTAACTTATAAATCGAGTGGGAGAAAATATTTTGGTCTCACAACCATAGACAGGCGTTTGCAAAGGTATTTCGTGGAAATTTAGATCTTAAGCTCAAAAACAATAAAAATAAAGTGAATGTCTAACCCCATGTTTAGTCGGCTTGCATGTCAATTTATGCTGTTTATTTATATTTTAATATTTTAATTGTAATTTCAGGTTTTTTTTCTTAATTCAATAACCCGTCAAAATTAACATTTTTGTTACTTAAGAACCCATGTGTCACGGGATCATGGGACCTGTGAAAATACACACGTTGCATTCTCTCTTCAACTCGGCGAAACTCTCTCCCTGTAATTGCTTTCTGAAACCATCCCCGAGCTTGCCTGGGTTCATCTTTTTCGTTCTCTTCTTCCTACCTGCAATTTCAAATCCTATCGATCTCAACGACATCAGGTTTGACTATTTTTGCTTTCAATTTACAAATTCGACTTTGGGTTTTCTCACTATATCTACGATTTTTTATATGTATGCATCGATTAGTTGTTTTGATTTGATTTTCATTATTCAATTTGGTTTAGATTGTGATGTTTCTGGGTTGATTTCGGGCTTGATTGTTATGCATTTTGTGGGTAAATTATTATGGATTTTTGTGGGTGTTTGATCTAATTTTTGGGTAATTTTGATTTTGCTGGTGATAATTCGTCTGGGTTCATCTTCTTCGTCCTCATGCTCCTCATGCTTTGTTCATTCAAATCATGCATTATTACATCTCTGTTTCTCTCTTTAATTTCTTTTTATGTGAATGTATCTTTTATTGTGGTTTTCATTGCTTTGAATGGAAATTTGGGTAAAATCATCTTATCATTTGGCAGTAGAGGACTCCAGTGGGGATTCAAACAGAACTTTGTTAGGACAACAACAGGGGCAGTCCCCTTCCAATGGAACTGCTTCTTCACAGGTGTGGAATTTCTTATGGTTAAACTCCCCAAGTTATGTTTATTTGGAGAATGTTGCATAATAGCCTTCCTATTGGGGCTGATTTCTAGCTAGAGGTTTGAATATAAACCCACGGTGCTCATTTTGTAACTGTTATAGTGAAACACAAGATCATCTTTTTCTTCATTGTGAACTATAACACTTGAATTAACCTATTTGATCACCTCAACTATCAGCAATAATCTGATTGACATGTTATTGTTCGTGCTTTATTTATTTTTAGTTCTTTACCATTTTTGAATGATGAAATTTAGTGCTTGGTGTTAGAGAATCAGATTAAATTGTATATTAGTATACATGTAGATAATAGGTATGTAATAAATTATGAATTTTAGGTTATCTTTATAACTTAAAAGCTTGATCAAAACTCAAATTAATTTGAATCAATCACCTTAGCTACCAAATAAAGTGGATTGTCTTTTGCAATATATTTTGTCAAGTTTTATTTCAACAGTATAGTTTTGGATTATATTGGGATTGATTCTTCGAGTTGCGTTTACAAAGTATAACAATTGAGAAAATTATCATAATGTTTTTGGATCAGTTGATGATATATTATGTAGGCTTTCTTGAACTATATTCTGTTAGTAATTGTTAGTTTGTTACACGTCGGCTTTCTTGTTGGTGTAAGTGATTTGAAGTATGCATAAAATTAGAGGCTTTGCAAGTCTGTTCTTCTCTAGCAAAAATTAAAACTGCATTTTCTGCAGAGTATAAACTTGGAAAGGGGGATAGGGATAATGATCGAAACTTCTATCTACTGTTTAAAGACAAATGGTTCCTGGCATAGAGAGAGGGAGTGGGCAGGTCTTGGTTTTGTGGCTATGGTTGGTGATAACTATGTCTATGTAAGAGCTTCTTCTGTAAAACCATCATCAGTTATTCAAGTGGAGGCTATGGCTGTTTTGTAGTCTCCTATGTGGGCCATGGATCATAGCAATCAGCAAGTTATTATTCACACAGACTCAGCTCTTTTACTACTTAGCTTGAACTCGTTTGACAAAATAGGGAATGATTTAGTTTTAAGTATAGGACCTGTATTGTGTGATATTAAATGTGTGGGTGCTAGCTTTTTGTTTTGTAAAATTATGAAAGTTTATAGAGAGATATGGTAGTTGTAACTCATGATCTGGCAACGGCAACTAGATATGGTAGTATTATTAATCATATTAATCAGCAAGTAATGATATATTTTCATGTTTTATTATCATCAAACACTCTTACAATTGACTTTGTGTTTTAATGTCCTCGTTGTATTTTAAAAAACAATCAATATATCCCTTGCATTTTAAACATATGTCCAATAAACCCTTCTAGTAATAATTCAAATGAAATTGATACCGACGCACATAAAAATCTTGATCAAAATTGATACTGTGCAGACAAATTTTTTTTTTTGTTTAACAGTTAAGATTTTTTTGTATGTTGGTATCAATTTTGTCGGAATTGTCACTTAAAAAGTTTATTGGACGTTTGTTTAAAATACAAGGAAACATTGAAACATTGTGCAAAATGTAAATGTGGTAGGTGATAGTAACCTTTTATTCTTTTATCAAGAAAAAAAGAAAGTAATTGTATCTTTGTCATTTGCCAAGGATTGCCTTTTACTGCTTTGGTTAAACCTTTTATCTTTCTCTCTCTCCCCAATTATTAAATTTTTTGTTCATTGTATTTAAATTTTTTGACAAAGGTGTTCCAGCAAGTAATGGTAAAGAAGGAAGATTTTAAAATAGAAAAAGAGGTTGACACCCACAAAAAGTCAAATTGAATTTATTTTTTATTTTTTTGAAGATCGCAATGTTTGTGAGTATATCTTAACACCATCAATTAGATGTGAGATTTTTTGTTGCATAAAAGAATCTGAAAACTGTAGTAAAATGGAGATCTTTTACTGTACATAACTTCAATTACGAAAAATATATATATATATATGAATTTTATTATCTATGAAATATGTAATATATTTTGACTATGAATTTATAGTTTATAAAATATGTAATATATTTGTTATTGAATTTTATAAACTACGTTGTATGTTAAATATTTTTCTTATGAATATTTACTTAATTATGGGATGCAGAGAAATGATAATATAAAGATCTACATCTGTTCTCTTATTTTATATTGTATGACTTCTTATTCAAATTAAAAACTATTAAATATATAATTTATGAAAAATACATAAATTTTGTTTTATGGAAAAATTTTCCAATGACTTTTTAATTAATTATGACATTTAAATGGCAAATTAAAAAAAATAAATAAATTGATTAATTAATTAATTAATTAATTAATAATTGAGAAATTTCACCGGTTTAAGACTAGCTGGCAACCCAGCTACAAATTAGTCCTCATTACAAAATTCAATTGTGAATAAAAGCAATTCAATTGTTCTGTTTTCCATTTTTTTAATCAATATAAAAATATTTATCTTGTGAATTTCAGTTTTTAAAACATTTAAATCTCAATTTTTATAATAAGAATGAAGCACGTGTTTAAAAAAATTGGTAAATTGATGGGGAAAAAAAAGAGATTGAATACGAATTTAATATATGAAAAATCTGAATATAAAAAATAGACAAGAAACCCTGGTTTCAAAAATTGAGACACTATAGCTAATGTTTTCAATTTGTATAGATACGAAATTTTTACACCGACACATGGAATAACTTCATTAGCTCATTACGATGGTTGTAGCGTACACGATTTAAATTGCCGGTTGAGAAGTTCCACTTAAGTGGTCCATGTGAAAATTACATGTGCGTTGCGTTGCTAACATGGCTCGCTCAACTAGCACAGATATCTATAAACAATCTTATTAGAAACTCAACTTCTTGAACCGTAACCGTCAACCCTGATTTTTTTAATCAAATCAAATTTGTAGTTTATGAAAAATCACTTATTAAGACTTGCTCTTGAAAGTATGGATGATGAGATATTGATTTAGTGGTTAAGATTAAGATCTCGAAACTATAATTTGTATTCGATTTTTTTACAATGTATGAGTTATTTGTTCGTTTTATATGTTGATTTATTTTTCTCGTTTTAAATTGATTTTAAATGGTTTATGATAGTATTATGTTTCTGTTTAACTAATGAAATAATACAAATTTATATTTAATCAAATTAAAATTATATTTTTCTCTTAAAAAATAATTAAATTATACCTTAATCACAAATTATTCTTGAAAGCATAGTTCTTGTTAATAGTCTTTATGGAAAGAAATGTTGTAGGATATTCGTGGTGCCCCACACTGTTTTTTTCTTCACTTTTTTGGCTCTTTGATTTTGTTTTTTCTGTCTACTCATAAACAGTGCATTAGCAATGTCACTATCTTTCATTTTTATTCTCAACATAATTTTAAAATGAAATTAAATCATTATCGATTATATTGGATGAGAATGTATGAACTGAATCGGGTTGGTTTAAAAATTCAATTCAATCTAGTTATAACATCTTGACAAAATCTCAACTCAATTTAACTTATGAATCCATCAAATCCAACTCACCTCAACTTAATCCATTCGAATGGATTTGGATCAATTTTAATCATCGGTTCATTTTTTTTTACTTAAAAGTTAATTCAAACATATTACTAGAATAATTCGTCATTCATTAGATCCAAAATCAAATCCATACCAGAATTATTCAATCTTATAAATTCATCACTTATAAAGTACATTAAATCACTTAATATAAAGTTCAAACAATCTTAATTTAATACAAAACTATACAAAAGTAAATAAAAATTAGATTTTAGAACTATTTGATCAACTAAATTCTTCAAAACTTCAACATCAGTATAGATTTGTCCTAGAATTTTTGTGACCAAATTCCTACATAATGCCAAACACATATATCAGATCACAGAAATAAAGTGAATGAACATAAAATAAGCAAATCAATTCAGCAAGCTTTTAAAATACCTATTGAGAATCCAAAATAAGTACTTTCACAAAAAAAACAAACAATCATTTTAAAAATATATATTAAAAAAAAACACTCATAACATAATTAAATCCTTAATTGATTAATGGTTATTGTGACAATGCCATAATCATAAAAACACTGCGTAGTACTAATCCATTTTATATTTTCTTATATTTATGTGAATGGAAAAAAAAAACTAATAAATAAATAAATAGATAAGTTGAGATGGTTAGTTCTACTACTATAGTAAATCACATATATACGGTTAGCTTTTAAACAGTCGTATATATACCAAGTCACAATAAAAAAAATGAATACAATATATAAATAATCACATATTAAATATAAATATAAAAAATATTATATAATAATCGAGATACTGATTTAAATCAAATTCAAAAAAATTTAACCTGTTTCACTGTACCAGTTTAGATTAGGTCAACAGATCCATCAATTTTCATGCACATCTCTGTCTCGATTTTGTCACAAAGGCTATTAGAGAAAAAATAAAAGAAAAGAAAAGAGAAATTATAAAAAAAATAATATTTGTCATTTAATAAAAACAACAGATAAAATAACTAAAATAATATTTTAATATCCATTAACCGATCATCTTAATTTAAAAAAATTATAATTTACAAATATATAAAAAAAAAAATATCAGCCTTTTTTTTTTTCCCCTCCTTACCAATCGTTAAAAACCTGTCTACTCAATCCCCCAACCAATCATAACCTTACCACGCCCCTACGCATTAATGCAGAGAAAAAACTCTGTACCCTAAACTATCAAGACAAAAGAACACCAAGTTTGACTAGAAGAGTCAAGAAACCCGTAATCCGTGGTCGAAATTTCATGGTCAAAAATAGAGTTCGCCATTGAGAACGCCAAGACAAACTGAACAGAATCTTGGAGAATTTCTAAGATTTGTCTCGCAGTAGACCAGTAGACAAAAAACATTACAGAGAGGTAAGAAAAGTTCATCTATGCCTTTTTTGACTACTCCAGTCGAACTCTACCCACCAAATGCTCGTAATAATGATTGTGTGCACAACTACTTTAACCACAATAAAAAGACTAAAAGATCATAAAAAGAAAGGGAAAAGAACATACTCCATTTTCTTTCATTTTTTGGATCTTGAAAAGAAAAAAAAATTGAAAGTCATCAAACCAATCTTCTATAATATCCGATTTTGCATTTATATACAGCACAAACTATCTCAGAAGAGAAAATACTAAGATATTGCAAAAATATTTACCGCCTCGGTACTAAAAGCTGATAAATTCTTCAACTGAGCCAGTTTGGTAAAATCCTAAATCCTAATCACTGTTATCAGCTGGGCGACTTGGTCTTAAGAACAAATATGTGCTGTGTTACGGGCATTGTTACCAAGGGGAATTATAAATTATACACAAATAAATATTCACAATAAAAAAATTGAAAGGCGCCCAGTTTTATCCTACTTGAGACAACTTCCATCCTTTACATTCAAAATGCACATTAAGATACTAAAATCCTTTAAGATTACTAACTGTAGATCTTCCCATTAATTCCAGGAATCTCCCAGGCTAAATATTAATAAAAAAAACTTCCCATTTACATAGATATTCATGAGAAGAAGGATCTCCCTGAGATTCTTACAGTTCCTATGAACACCCAGAAAATGGCACACAATGCTCCTAAAATTGATAAGAAAAAGAATCCCTTACTTCCGCCTGCCCTCCTTACAGTTGCAGCACCATAACCTGCTGCGGCATTTGTGTTCATAGCATTTAATCGGACCCGACCAAAGCTAGACATCCGTTCAAAAGCTCGATTCACCAAAGGATTCTCCGAAGCAGAAGCAGGAGTGGTAGGTATTGACTCAACAAAGGCCCACAAAGCAGAAGACAACCGACTAGTTGCACCACCAGCCTGTTTGCCACCCTGATCTTGATTTACTTCAGCAGGAAGATTTGTACATACCAAACCTAAGCATGACCAGAATTGCCAATATTATCAAAAAACAACACAAACATTTCAACAATAAGCTTTTCCAAGTAGCTCAAAGTTCCCACAAGAGAATAAATGAGCAAAACACAACATCAATTTTTATAAGATATAGAATATCAACGTCCTAATCGTTGAAGTTGATAATATATGAAAAAAATACTTGTATTTGAAGAGCTCTTGAAGCTTGCTCAAATTCCCTTTTTTCAAGGCTTTTTGCCATGAGGACAATGCATGTCAATCAAACCATCCATCTGATCAAGAGCTCGGGGTGGATGGACTACGAAGACAGCAAGTTTGTCCAAAACAGAAACAAACTTAGTAATATACCCTAAAAAAACGAGCAAATGCGTTGGCACTGAAACCTTCAGCAACTTATGTACCTGAAGTTGGTATAGAAAGAGTCCCGTGATCAGATTCTGCTGGAGTAAAGACTTCACTCTGTTGATGCGACCACGGCTCACCGCTAATCTGATCCGCATCAAAAAAATTGCTATGCATCATGTAACCCACCTGGTTTACTACTGTTTGGGGCTGAAACTGGCAATCAACCTGGCTTACTACTGGATGAGGTTGCGACTGGTGACTGAGCTCGTTTGTCACATTAAAACCAAAGGCATCATATGGATGTGAAACTGATCCTTGAGCAGTGGGCCCCATGTCTTGAAGAAACATGGTAGTGTCATGGTACAGATCAAACTCGCTCAGGCCATCCAATTCATCAAGCTGCAAATTCTGAACAGGTTTCTCAACACCAGAGAAAGTAGGTTCAGGGCCCAATAGATCATCAAGTTCCAAGAAATCCTCCTCGCGGAGTACCAGTTCACAAGCTTTGGGAGCAGATGTGACCTCAGGCACTTCATTTGGTTGCAGTTTCGAGGTTGCTACCTCGGTGAAGTCGAAGCTGGCCGGCTCATCACATTGCTCACCACTTGGTGCAAACACTCTGATTGGCTCAGGGAAGATAACTTCCCTAGCGGATGGATGCACCAAAGTGCTTTGGGTCTCTTCTTCACCAACAACCTACGATATTAAATCATATCAATCAGTGAAGCACTGTTCCACAACAGATAAACATACGAGGAAGAACATTTAATGGTAAAAAATTTCTTAGCGAATGCACATATATGAAGATTTTTTCAATTTTTTTCCCTGTGCAGATGCCCAGAACTTATGTCACTTAGGACTTGGCACCACAGAGGTGCACCCAGATTAATAAGCAACACGTACTAGATAAACACCCACAAATGCTATAATTTTCAACATCAAAGACAATTTTTTTTTTTGGAGTGGGAGATTATTAGAACGGCACAAAGACAAGAAAACCCACCTGTGGTACTGCATAAGCATAATCGCCATTTTGTGGCTGGGGAAGCGCAGGCTCATCTGTGATTTGTTTCATGAGCTCGTCTATATCATCTAATGGAAATTGGACTTTCCCATTAACTCTCACATTATCAACCGGGTTAACCTCATTACGTTGCATTGTAGGAACCTCTGAATCAGCAGGGTTACTCACATTTAGACATTCATCATCAACCCAGTCTTCTTCTCTAAATGGAGCCCCATACTGCTCACCATTTTTAGGACCAGGTCCACTTTTTTTGAAAGCCTTATAAAGTGCATAATAATCCTGAAAAGAATAAAAAAAAAGGAAACCCAATTCAGTAAGCAGCAAGCCTACAGAAGAAAACAGATCGCAAACAAACTACCGAGCTACATACTTTTACATTCTGGCATCTCTTTAGTTCCTCTTCGTCCAATGTATACTCGTGCATCACCCAGTCAGTTCGCTCACCATTGGGTGCCCGGCCCCTATAGAAAACTAGAGTCTTCTTCACTCCCACTGTCCGGGAATTACATGTGATACTTCGATCCTTTCCTGTTGCTTTCCAATACCCGTTTCTGGTCGCCCTATTTGACCTTGCTGCATTAGGGTACTTCCTATCCCTTGGACTGAAAAAGAACCACTGCCGATCCCCGGTCTTTAATACAGATTGACCTGCATTTTTTATAATTTTGGTTAAAAAACTGATCATGAAACCAAACGACATTACATTGACGAAGCATAGAATTTATCCAAAAAAAATTGACGAAGCATAGAAGACATTAAAACCAAGAAACATCATTTACTGTCAAAACTTCAAAACTAATCTTGCATAGTATTGAAAAAAAAATAGTCAAAAAAGCATAAAAAATCTCAAATGTGGAGAAAAACGAATCATGTGATGGACATACCATGTATATATTATTCATAAAACAATTTTTTTTATTATAGAAAAACTGAATTATTCCACTGTCTCACTTATGATTATCTCTTTCCCCCTCTCTTGGTTGTAACATGCCCAAACTTCAATGAAGCCCCAATTTTTTGGGCCTTTTCTTATACATCTCATACTATTTGAACAAGAAAAAGGGATAAGCGTACTACCAGACATTAAAAAAAATATGAAACTAAAACTCACCTGATTAAAATTTTCAAAATTTGTCTTTACTTGCTTTCAGATGAGAGAGAAAGGGGGGAGAGAGAGCAATGCAAAGAAGATTAAATAAGCTCATCTAATGTAGTTCGTTATTCTCTTAATGTCAAATGGGTGATGTTGTTGAAAGCCAAAGTTGAGAGAAGCCGGATCCTTACAATTAAATTCTCAACGAAAGCTCTTGGTTATCCCAAACAAATCAATCAAATAACCAACGCAAAGTATGAAAGTAACATAGCTAAATAGAGCCAGGTCAATCCCCCAACAAAATTTTGACCCAAATCCGAGCCAAATAAGACCAATTTTTTTATTTAAAAAGAAAGTTAATAGCAGTAGAAAACAATAGTTTGAATCAAAACCAGGCCAAGAGAACCCAATATATCTCATCTCAAACCCGAATTAATGTTCTAACGAATAAAACAATCAATGAAACAATAAACTGACTCAAGCCCAAAGAAAATCCTACAGGTAGAAACGGATTCATCACCATGTCATCCACTAAATTCTCACAATCCCACTCATTAGAATGGGACTCATCAAATGCACAAAGAAACAAACAAACTTAAGTGAACAAACAGTTCGATTACAGTACGAACAAGTCAACGTCCCAAAAAGCTCCCCGCGAATACACAGAACAAATTTCATCCAGGAAAACCCATAGACACTAAATCCTCGCTCTTAAATGTCCAAATGCGAGAAATCGGATCAGAACTACAGGAATCCAAAAAAAAAAAAACTCAAAACTAAAAAAACGATACAATTATACTACAAAGCAAGTCTACGCACGAAAGCATCAGTATCTCCATAGAACTAAACCAACCCCATTCAGATCATCAATATTCAAGCATCTCTTAAGACCAATCAACAAAACCCAAGTGAAACAACCAAACAACCCAAATCAGTTATAAAAAAAAAAAAACCAAGTCAACGCAACAAAGAAAAAATTAATATGAGAAAATATACCAGGCAATTCCTCGGGATCCCACTTATACACATCAGTCTCGCCGATAAGATTCATTTTGAGCCTCTTCTTGCAGATCTTCCTCTTGAGATAATACAGAACCAACTCCTCATCAGTTGGGTGAAACCGAAACCCAGGTGGCCACGTATCTTCGCCGAAACATGAATCCGGTGATACCTTCATCTTCAATCAATTGGATTACAAATCTCACGATTTCAAGTAAACCCTATATCAATGATCAATAAATATGTAACCCCCAGTACTTTTTTTTTTGCGTGAAAGAGAACAAAAAACTACATGCTATGGAATGATAAAACGGATTGCTAGGGTTTGTTTCAACGAAAACAAACCCAGAAACTGAAAGAGGGGATTTTTGGTTCGAGGTAAAAGATAGGCCTTTTTTCTTAGGAGTAGAAGTGTGGTCAAATACGAATGTAGTGAGGAGAAGGGCAAGGTTTTATTACGTCTTTACGAGTAGCGGATGTGAAGTTTCTATGAAATTTACCCTGGACTAAAATTTTCGGTGGGATGATTAGTTTGGTGTGGTGGGGTGGGGTTGGGTTTGGTGGGTTAGTGAGCACCGTGTGGAGAGTGAGCTCATTTAAGCTGCGTTTAGGATTTTAGATTAACAACAGAACCAGTGTTGTAGAATAAATCAAGTCCTAAAAAAGTTTTAAAACAAATAATTTCGGATTTATCCCAAATTTAATTAGGTTGGTATTTATTTTTTGATAAATTAACCCATCATTTTAAATAGATAACTTATAAATTAATCGGAATTAATGAGTTTTGAAGAGTAATTCAATGATTTGATAAAATCAATTTTATTTATATTATATTCAATTAATAAACACTTAATTTCAAATTATAAACTTTATAATTCAAATCTAAATCAATTCAACTCAATTAGTCTATTCATCGAGCCGAAACTTAAATAATTCTATTTTATTTTAATAAGATGATGATTTGTTTTATTTAATTTATTTGTTACCGGGGCATATATATTTTTATACAACCAATTCGTTGCACTTGATAATTAGTAAAGCCAATTAAAAATCATATACTAATATCAATAAGGTTTTTGTTCAGTGCATATTAAAATGCCAAATTCGAAAGTCTTAATATCACAGCATCTCAAATTCAACTCTAGTTTATTTATGAATTATTTATTCAAATAAAAAAATATATATTAATAATTTATTAAACAACTTCTTGTATCAGTGACTATAGAACATGTTTATCATATAAAGTGGGCGTTATAAGTCAAATTGTTTGGCTAACACACAATTTTGATCCCCAAACTTTTACACTAATTTATTATTCATATCAACTCAATTAAATCTTGACAACTATTAAGCCGACACGATGCAAACTAAATTTCTGGCATGGCATATAGAAATCTGACCAACCAATTTTCAAACGTGCTTTTAAATTTATTCCTGGTAGCACACAAGTAAAATAGAATTGAGGTTTTTACACATTATTCATCGGAAAAAGGGCTATAGTTTTATTTGTTTATCAACCACAAAATAGAAAGACCGCAAGAAGTAAGGAGAAAAAGTAGTAATTGTCTCTTAATTTATTTGTTAATCATTTAAGTTAATCATTAAAGGTGTCTTTTATAGAGTTTGATAACTAATTAAATTGATACAATTGAAAATTTATGATTTAAATTCGACTAAATTTTTTTTATAGCTTCAACAGTTGAACTCGATTTAAGTTTGATTCAAATATTTGAAATTATCACGTGACGAAATTAACATGCAAACATACAAAATAAAATAATCACATAGAAAATTTAAGGAAAACAAATCAAACATGAATAAAAATGGTAAATTACACAGATGTAACATATAATTGTAAGAATCTCATTTGTATTTTTTAAACCTTTACTTATATTCCTTGATAGGAAATATTAAATTTGATTTCATGCGATTCTATATGATTAAATTGTTCTATTAGTGAGTGTAAGTACTTACACCAATGGCAAAAAATATTAAATTTGAATTCATGTGATTATACTATCATATATGGAGGTGTAAGTAGAAATTAAAAAAATACAAAAAAATACTTACAATTATACATTAACTTCAAAAAAAGTCTATATAACTTACCCTAAATAAAAACATCAAATTAAAACGATTAAACATCATTTTACTGCATCCACTAAAATAATTATTAATAAATTATAATAATATTTAAGTACAAATATCTTATTTTGTATCAATTGACAAACAATATTTAATGAAAAATAAATAAAATTTGTAAAGTTTAGAATCCACGATATCAATTATGTAAGGCCATGATGTAAGGATGTCAGTGAAGCATGAATTTCATTTACCACCGTATGCTTATTTGGCTCCTTAGCAATTTAGCATTTATAGCTGTCGAGTCCGAGGCCGACACGAGACTATTGCTCGAGTCAAAGGCATCACTCTAAACTAACAAAAATTATTGATCAAGTCCGTTCGAATCTTAATTAGTAATTAAAAAAATTATATGTAATGATAATATAGATGTAAACTAAAAAAATAATATTATTAATAAATTTTTAAAAAATTATTAATAAAATTTTAAACTAGTTTAATACATTAATTTTCAATTCAATCTAACTAAGAATTTTTAACTAAAGTTGTATTTAAGTCCCCATAAACTAAGTGTTCCTATAAAAAGAGATTTTTATAAAATAAAATAACAAATACGTAATTGTAGGGTTTAAAACCATCAACATAATAAAAATTAAATATTCATGTAATTTTCTTTTAAAAATGAAGGGAATCATTTGCCAAAGAATATTATGCTTCACGCTCGAGAATATGTGAGAAAAATGAAAAATTCAATAAAAAAAATTTAAATTAATTTATTAAATTATAATATATTTTATAAAAATAACTTTATTTAATTAATAAATTTTATAGTAAAATTGTTTTAAAAAATTAAATTTAAAAAATAATTTAAAACTTTTAAATAAAATTAAACTTTAATATACTCAAAATAAATAAATAATATAAAATTTCTCAAAATAAAATACCAGAGAGAATATAGAATACATTAAACCTTCTTCTCGAACACTTGTACCACAAAAATCTTTCGAAGAAATCAAACATTAAAAGACCCAACAATTAATCATTTGAATGTCGGCCAATTAACAGGGGCTATTTATGTCAAGACAAACATAATCATAACTTTCGGGCCTGGAAGTGGAAATATCAATCATCGACTTTCTCCGTACAGCTTGGACTAGGAAAAAAATGTAAGCCTTAAAAAAATTAAAAAAAAGAGAGGGAGAAAACAAAATAGCACCGATCATTTTCTTTTCTCCCAAACAAACCGTATTAGTAGGAGGAAGAAAAAACAAATCAACTTCTCAGCGGAATATAAATAATCCTCTAGAAAGAACAACTTTCACTAACGTTTCCTGTTCCCCAATTCCGTTGATCCAAAACCCTAATACAAAGAAAAATTAAAATGAAGCTCTAGATCTGAATTGACATTCACATTCTCTTCCCAAAAGATTCGACAGCCGTGATCAATCTCGATCCATGTAAGTGAGCGGTTTCATTCTCTCTCTAATTATCGTTTTACTTCCACTTTTTCCAGTATGGCAAACTTGTGTCTGTCTGTTTTATTTGGTTGCCGAGAAAAGGTAGGAAAAGAAAAGATAAGTTTCAAGGGTTGTGTTATAGGATTCACATTTTGAATCCTCTCACGTCTTTAATTTTGGTTATCACTCAGCTAAAGTAGTCTTTTCATTTTTAGTTATTAATTTTGAAAACCGAAGCAATATAAGAATACAGTTATTTTTTTTTATGGTATTAGACTATAGATTTTTAAAATGTTCGGAGTTTTTTTTTTTCTCTTTTAGAAATCATAGCAATGTGAAGCAGGCTATACATTTTTGTGATCTTTTTAGTTCGCTTAATGGTGTTTACAGCTAACGAGATGTTGCATTTCTGAATTTTTGTGTACGTTTTTCTGTGTTTCAGGGTTTTATGGAGAATGTGAATTGGATTCTAGATCTTAAACCGTGAATGCAGCTTCAAATTTGCAAGACAGAGATTTAGTCGATTTTTCTCTTGCACATTTTTGGATCAACGATGGTGTTTTGGGAAGGTTATGTGAGTGATGAAGCAATGGGAACATTTGCCCCAATTGTGGTTTATTGGTTGTACGCGGGTTTTTATCAGCTTTTGCCGACTTTAGACAATTACCGGCTGCATACTAGGAAGGAGGAGGAGGAGAAGAATTTGGTGCCTCTCTCGTTAGTGATTAAGGGTGTTTTGCTTCAACAGCTCGTTCAAGCTACAGTTGCTGAAGGGCTCTTTTTGGTCAGTTATTAAACCTATTTTAAGTATTTTGACCAATTTATTTCTAAATGTAGTTATTTTTCATCTTTGTTAGCTTATAGTGTTGACAATGTGCTGCTTTTTCATAATAGAGGAAGAACTAGTTTCATATGAGTATTGTTATCAGTGAACAAATAGAGGTTGAAAATGTAACGATGTGAATAAGGGGAGAGGAAATGAGGCTCTTGTTGAGAGAGAGGAAGAGAGAAAAAGGAGAATGGTACCGAGATTAATTTCAACAGTACACATATATTATAACTTTGTGTCAGTATGATGTGAAAATTATTAGTAAGGACTTGGCAAGTTCTCCATTTCTCAAATGGTCAAATGGACTTTTGTTTCTCTGTTAGTAATTGGTGTTTTACCTGAGTTGTGAAGTTGAAGTGCATGCTTAATCTAAAGTAATACGTTTTTCTTGTAGTACATTCACAAGTTACTAGTATGAAATTTAAACAACAAAACTTAAATATTAAGTTGGTTATTCTATAGAAAACTAATAGATATAGAAACAGTGACAGTATGAAAGCAAACTTAAAACTCATGATCTCAAGCTTGAACTTCCAAAATATCTTTAATTTCAAACTTTAAAATCCATATCAAACTCCTCGACTTCTAATCATCCAAAGAAAAACGAAAACCATTGTTGACAAAATGAGAGCCTTAAAACACTACATAGGATGAACTTATAGGACCTTGTGCTTGCAAACCACCAGAAATTCTAGTGCTCTGGAACTATGTCACTTGCGCTTGGGTACTTGTATCAGGTGTAGGTATGTGTCTGGTTTTCAGAATCTTCATTTTCCATATGTATTTCACAGAGTTTCTATTAATTTGGTGTCCAGTGGCCACACCCTTACCACTACAGACCTTGATTTGAGTCTTTGGCTTGAGTCTGGGGACCTAATTGCTTGCTTAAACTTATAAAGGTGGGAACAATGGTAATAAGTGTTGTATGGATAGAAATTTGAATAAGAGTTTTGGCCATTTAAGTGAATGTTAATGGCTGTATCGGCATCAAACATATTGGTATGGTTATAAACTTCCTCATGTATGAAGGATACACCAGTAAGATTGGGCTTGAGGTGGAGAAAGTTGCAATGGTTGACACCCTATGATTGAATAGAAAGATGTTACTGGATATGGAGTATATCTAACCCCAGATAATTGGGATAAGTCTATTAAAGTTGCAGACTCAAGTTCTGGATGGGGTTGGGGGATACCATGTTTTTTTAATGCTTATCAATATGGAACTTAATCTTATGTAAGTAGGGTGAAGTGTTGCCATTTGTTAATTGTTAGGGCTCAATGGTACAATTGTTTCGTAGCGAAACGTCCCAGGTTCCTGAGTTTCCATGTTTGGATGAAAGATTGCTTCTGCAGTTCATTTGGCAGCATAGTGAAAAAAATTCTTGAATTCATATCGAATACCATGGGGAGACCAATTCATTGTATATGATTTAGGGAGAAGAAATATTATATATA
This sequence comes from Bretschneidera sinensis, assembly GCA_023935145.1. Classification (NCBI taxonomy): domain Eukaryota; kingdom Viridiplantae; phylum Streptophyta; class Magnoliopsida; order Brassicales; family Akaniaceae; genus Bretschneidera; species Bretschneidera sinensis. Next base: position 151,841,381 of record CM043697.1, read on the forward strand.
TATATATATATATATATATATCTTCCCTCATTTTTTGGGTATTTTGCTCAAATGTAACTGCTCATATTGGAACCTAGATGATCTAAATTTCTATGTTAACAGACGAAAAAGCTTGCTTGAATGCATGGGACTTTTGTCTCTGGTATGGTATGCTAATTTATCTTGGAATATTAGCATTTTTAAGAAAAGTTTTTTAGACTGAATAAGTAGTAGGGAAATTTTATGAAAATTCTGCTCCAAAACTCTTCTGCAAGAATACTTTCCCTATCTGCTGTGGCACTTGATGGGCTTGAAACAAGAGAAGATCTAATGAAGAATCTGGTGTAGATGATGACAGAGCATAAAGCATATAGTTCGCAGAGCTATTCTTTCCCCAAGCTATTACAATCTTCATTTGAGTGCCTAAGAATGACCCTTGAAAAATGTGGGGAAAGTAGTGTTAGTTGCCTTAGTTACATGCCCAGGGATCCATTGTTAAGCTGCAGGGTCTTAAACTTTGAGAGTGACTTGCAAATATTTGATGGTCAGGACCTTACCCCAAGTCACCCTATCAGGAGTCCACTTTGGCAGGATGAGTAGTTGGTATTTGGTAGTGGGTTAATGAGTTATGTTAATAGGATTTGATCCTTGTTTCATGATTCTGTGAACAAGGTTTGAAGCCACGATAAATCATTGGGTACTGTAAGGAAAACTTCCCCTCTTCTAAACACCCTGCTTCCCCCTTCCCCTCATCTCCCTCTCTCTCACATGCTCTAGGAAACCACTGGGTTGAACTATCTTAGAGAAGTTGTAGCTTCAGTTATCCACCTTATAATCAGACAACAAAATTGAAGGATTCCATGAATATTTGCTTCGTTTATTTAATATATTTTAGTCTGTTTGAACTCGGTAGTCTCTCACTAAGCATGCATCCATTAGTGACAGGTTCTATAACTTCCTTACTGATGACTAAGTTTGTTATTGCGCTTCATTCCTAATCGTTCCCGTATGAGTTGAACACATGCTACTTCATTCTCTTCGGTTTTTACTTTTTAGAATTCATGGAGTTTGTTTTTCCTGCTTGGAATTTCTGAATGATTAATAACAGCTTTTAAAAAAAAAAATCCTTGTAATACTTTTTCTTTAATTTTGGATTTATCTCTATTATCCTACTACTATTTCAGGTGGGAAAATATAGGCTTCTTTTTAATTGAATTCTTATCTTGAAGCATGACTTGCCATTGAATTTGCTTTTGAAATATTCTCATAATATGGTCATATAGACAAATACACTACGTGATGCCCAATCAGTAGAAAATAGTTCTTGGAATGTCTAGATCTTATTTGTTTCCTTACGAGACTATATATCTGGCTGGATGCTTTTTTTTCCTAAAGCTTCGTAAGTATTGTCATGTTTTATGCCTAGGGGTGGCACTACCTTATGAAGGGGGGGTATTTTGACCTTATGTAAAACTTCATAATTTTTTGTAATTTCTTTCTTCTAAGCGTTAGTTTTTGTTTTTTTTTTTATAAATAAAAATTTATTAAGAAGTACCAAGAGGGTGCACCAAAAAGCCAAAGGCTAATTACAATACAAAAGCTCAAAACAATCTAAAAGATAATGGTTATTTACAAAAAAAATTCTTTTTAACCCAAAAATTAAGAGTATTTAACCAATTATCTCTAATAGTAATGATCGGTCTTTCAATACCATCAAAGCATTAGTTTTAGTTTTGAGGCGGTGCCCTTTGATGAACTTTTCTTTTATGAAAAAAGAAAATGAAAATAATGGGGGACCATGCCCCCCCTCCTTAAAATTCTTAATTTTTTTTAGCTATATGTCTATTTGATCATTCAAAGAGAATTTATATGGCTGCCCCCCTCCCTCCAACCAAAAAATGTCATAAATTTTTTTGATCCTTACACATACACACGTATATATTTGGCCTACTCCCCCAAAATTTTTCCTTTCTTCTCTCACCTTACTTTCTAGTTTCCGTAAGTAGAAACATTATTGTAACTTATCATCCCATTTGTTGGTTCCACCTTCGATAGAACACGTTGTCTATATTCTGTGAAGTGTTGTTATCAAATCTCTTGGTTTAAAGCCTTTAATCCTTAAAACAGGTTATGGATAGAGAGTCTGATGATATACAGCTTCAATTTTCTATAGCCATTGTTATTCAACTAAAGATTTGATTTACTATTTTTTATAACTAAATTTTTTTTATAAAACTGTTAAAAAATTTCTATAGCCATTTTTTTTATTTTACTACTTACAAAATTTTGATGTGTTCATTTCAATAAAACTCGTATCATAGGTTGATTTGTACGAGGAATTTAATAAAATAAGTTGAAGGTTGATGTATAATGATGAAATCAAATAATTATTATAAAATACTTGATTTGCTTTTTTGGCCATGGAATTGAATCAAATAGCTTGATTACTTTGATTTCTAAAATAAATATTGATTTTCTATTGGTTACTGGCATATATGACTACCAATATATACAACTTTATTGCGGTGAATTGATAATTATTTTTTGACAATAGTCAAGCATCAAAACTACGTAGGTTTATTGACTTTTGTTTCACATTATTTATCCTTTAAAATTAGGCCTAATATGGGTAAATTAACATGTATCTTCAACTTATAATATTGATCCTAATGAGTATTGTCCTCCTAAATGTCCAAGAACTCAATATCAAAAATGGTCTTTACTTTTTCAGAATATGATCCAAATTATACCCTAAATTATAGGAGTTCCCTGAGAAAACAAGATGTAAGTTTGATATGCTTATCTGTAATACTATTTGCCCCCAAGGTGAAATTCCTGGGTGACCCTGTTTATACTTGAAAATTATTTTTTCTGAAGAAAGAAAATATGTGCAAACATTTTTTTCTTGAGTTTTTTGATCTGTCAAGCTTGGTGGTAAAGCTTGGTTGTTGTTCCCAGCCTCTGTTAAAGTCTTCCAAAGAGCTTGTATGCTATCTTATGAGGGAAGATGGTTGGCTTGTTCATTTACTTATTTTCTGTTTCTGGCCAGGGGCTGGTTTGGGTAGGGTATTGAGGGTTTGAGTTGTCGTCCTTGCAAGAAATTTAGATCAACAGAAGAAAAGGATTTCAATGGAGAGTTTCTTTTTGGTTTTTTGCATTTTCATTTTCTATAATTTCTTCACATTTATTTTTTATTTTTCTTTCCATCTTCATTCTCTATGCTTGACATTTATTCTTCACTGCTTTTTTTGAATTTCATTTTTCTTTTATCCCTTGACATTTATCACTGATGTTTGTTTTCGTTTTCATTTCTGTAGTCACCTTGACATTTATTCCCCCCCTCCCTCTCTCTCTCTCAACATTCAGCAGTATCAATGGTCATCAGTGTCATTATCAATGATATCTCGACATTTATTCCTCTCTCTCTCTCTCAACAATTAGCAGTATCAATGGTCATCAGTGTCATTATCGATGATACCGGTCAATCATTTGCTTGGGCTGCTAGGTTGTTTTGATTGATGAGAAATTATTGGTTGTATGAGATATAAGAATTTGTTGAAACACTGATATTCCACTCTCCTCTGTTGTAGGGAATTTCTATTTGTGAGGTCTGAAGTTTTTGTAAACTTTTTCTAATTTGTTGAGTTACTTTGTGGTTGAAATGGACATTATAGAGATCCTTGGACTCTCTGATTTAAATGTCTTTAGATGGTTTTCTTCTGCTCACTTTCAAGTAATTTTAGAATTGGAAGTGTATTAAACAATTTAAAACTTGGATTTTTTGGATGATTGTTGGTGGATTAAATAGCTTTACCATCTTGATGTGCTTGCATCTGTCAATTGATATGGATAATTTGCCCCCATTTCGTCGTACCAGTTTTTCGTGGTGTCATGTGGCACATAGCAGGACCTTTAGATTTGGTGCCCACGCATGTCTACAGACACATTTTACTAGTTGATTATTAACGTTTAATCTGTTTGCTACAGTTGACTTCATCGGCAGATGAGTCTGGAAACACAATTCAGCCCTCCATTCTTGTTCAAATTTTGCAAATTATTGTTGCAATGTTTGTCATGGACACATGGCAGTACTTTGTCCACCGATATATGCATCAGAACAAATTCCTGTACCGCCATGTCCACTCTCAACATCATAGGCTGGTTGTTCCTTATGCAATTGGGGCTCTTTATAATCACCCACTTGAGGGTCTGTTGCTCGACACCTGTGGTGGAGCCATCTCTTTCCTTGTCTCAGGAATGACTGCAAGGACGGCTGTAATTTTCTTCTGCTTCGCCGTGATTAAAACTGTTGATGACCATTGTGGACTTTGCTTGCCTGGCAATATCTTCCATATTTTCTTCCAAAACAACACTGCTTATCATGACATCCACCATCAACTCCAAGGCACTAAGTTCAACTATTCACAGCCGTTCTTCTCCATATGGGACAGACTTCTGGGAACTCACATGCCTTACAATCTTGTAAAGCGACCTGATGGGGGTTTTGAGGCGAGGCTGAAGAAAGACTAGGTCCATTATGATAATACTTCACAGAGGAACATTTTTTTTGGTCGAGGTTGTACCATTCTTGGGAAGTTGAATTAGAATTTGTTTGTTTGAGGTTTCATATTTCAGGCATCTAGGAGTTCATCCTGGGTTGTTTCTCTCCTAGTTGCTTTAGCTGGCTGTGCTGATTTCGTCCAGCCAATCATATGAATTGTAGTCCTGACATTCCGGGTTGTCTATTGTGTAGCATATTTCTTTGTGTTACTGGCACAATGAAACATTTAAATCCTTAGGCCTGTTGAGTGTTACGTATTAAATCTCTTCCGACTTGTATGTTGCTCAACAAGGCTAGAAGTTTTACAAAATCAGGATATTTAAATCTTCATGCACCATGTAGGGAGGAAAAAAGACAGTTTCATTCCATTTCATCCTTGAAATTCAATTTGAAATGGAAAAGCTAGAAAGTTTTTAAAAAATAGTTTATTGTAATGGGAGCTATTCAGTGTCATAATCAAATGAATCAAAATCCAGGTAAAAGGCCATTGTACCAACAACAGCAAATGACTGCCGTTTCAAAATCTCGATTTTCTTACAAGTAGGGTCAAAGAATTCTTTCTATTATGCTTTTACACGTAAGTAAAAAATTTCCTGAAAAAACTAGAAAATTTACTATGATTGAATGCACTCATATCCTGACCAACATTCTTATGACAAACAAATCTTAATGTCACCAATAATCTCTTCAAGAGCAAGAACCTTCCTTAAATCTATGAAACCAAACTCGATCCCTAACAATAATTTCTCTGTTATATATCTTCGATATAAGCTTAAAGACAACATGGCAATCCCCACGTATTCTCAGATTCTTAATCACTTGAATTGGGGTCCTTTCTTTTGTACTAATCAATCCAAAAGCCAGACAACTTGTCACTGTGATAACACAATGCATTCTCCTTATCCTCCTCCCCTATATCATGCAACACAAAATTAGTCTCAGCAACATACCCAAACTCTTTAATCTTGAACCTAATCTCATCCAGCTTCCTATAAATCTCCCTCCAATTAACATGGCTCTTATCAGCAGTGAAAAACTTGTGCATGGTACCTTCCACTTCAATGTAGCTAAATCCAGGCACCTTCTTCACATCCCTCTTCTTCCTGGCATCCCTCACCCTCCCCATATCATTCCATCTCTCGCGCGCAAACATTAGACAACAACACAAAATCCCCACAATTGTTAGAACCCAACTCAACAAGTTTTCGGGATGCGATTTCTGCCATTTCCACGTTCCGGTAAATCTGACTAGCACCAAGCAAACTCTGCCAAAGTACCACATCAGGCACCATAGGCATCGATGCTATAATATCATAAGCCTCCTTGAGCCGCCCAGCTCTGCCTAACAAATCAACTACGCTCCTCACTTGCCATGGAATCAAACAGCCTAACCCCATCTTCCACTAAGCCAGCATGGTTACAAGCGCAGAGCACTGCAAGGTAAGATACAGCATCAGGGTGCACCCTGTTGAGACCCATTTGGTAAAAAAGCTCGAGCGCTTTATGTTCATCGCCGTGCATAGCAAACCCCATTATCATCGTATTCCATGTAATAAGATTTTTCTTGCAACTCATTTTATCAAACACCGAATACGCTTTATCCACAAGCCGACATTTCGCGTACATATCAATAACTGCATTGCTAACTATCACATTCATATCCAACTTCTCGTCTTTTATATACCCATGAATATTTTCCCCTTCCTTGAAAGCACCCAAGCGCGAACATGCGGCCAGGGCACCAAGAACGGTAACCTCATTAGGTTTGAACCCTTCAATCTCCATCATCTTAAACAACGCTATAGCTTCACTCGCTTGGTTTCCCTGAGACAACCCGGCGATCAACGCGTTCCACAACGCAATATCTCTCGCAATCATTTCATCAAACACCTTCTTTGCACTGTCAATATCGTCAACCTTGGCGTACACGTCCAACAATGTGGTTCCCAACAAAGCGTCAGCTATGAACCCCCGACGCATAATTTGCGAATGCATTTGCACAGTTTCGGAGAAACCCAAAACGCGGGCGCATGCTTTCGGAGTGAATGAAGTCGTGAGTGCGTCCACTCTGCGGGAGTTGCGCAACATTGTACGGTACCATGTGACGGCGTCTGAGGGCTAGGGCTAATGGCGAGGCCACGGATGATGGCATTCCAGTCGTTGGTGGAAGGAGTTCGGATTTGCCGGAAGATGAGACGGGCGAAGGAGAGGTTGCCAGCGGGAGAGATGGCGCAGAGCTCGAGGAGTTTGGAGCGGGAAAGGAATAATTGGAAATGGCCGGTGGTTAGAGGTAAGCTTGGATTTGCTTGATGCGGGCGAGGTCGGGAGTAGTGCATCTCTGTACAAGTGTGTCAATACAATAAGCCATTCCATTCGGCCATTAACCATTGAGATGTAACTATAATCAATTTATCTATGTTCTACAACCGAAGTTGCTACCAAAAACGCATCAATTGTCTTCTGGAGGGTCTTTCTATGTCGTTGATTTTCATCTTATTATTTTGTGACATTCACCGTGACTGGGCGTTAATTGTACGAGATGTAAATATAAATTTTATTTTTATTTTTTTTAAAATTATTATTTAATATTATAACTAGTCATGGAATAGAGTTTTTGATTAATTATTAGCCTGAAAGTAAAAAAATGAAGGTTCCCTAAAAATGCTCTATAAATAATTAATAATATCGGTAAAACATATTTTAGAGAAATTATTGAATGTTTAAGATCTAATGAAACAATGTGAATTTACTCTTTCGTATAATTGATGGGTCGGTGGAGTCCATCTTCAAAACACGAATCTTACATAAGCTCCATTGATGAATGCCACCAATTATTAAAAAAGTACAATTTACACAATTTTATTATAGATTTTTTATGACACAATCACATAAACCATGAGTCATAAATCAAACAAATTGTTTCGTCTAGTTGAGAGCTCAAATATATTGTTAATCTTGTGATCAATGCAACATCCCACATTCATATGGTTATAAGCTTTAGTCAACTCAAATTCCATTTAGAACGCTATGGGTTTATAGGTGTTAATTAATCTATTTTGAACCGATGATATATTAACATTTGAAATTAACATTCATTTTCAACACCATGAACAATATATTAATAATTTTACGTCACATAAAAAAGTTTTTCAGAAGACTAATTATTTTACCCTAAAACATCCATGTAGCGAGTCAAAAAATATCATAATTATTCAAAAATGACTTTCGATTCATTTATTATTGAATTATATATCACGATAATTTTTATTGCGCTAACTACGTGAAATGTGACAATCGGGTCTGCTCTCGAGGCACAATAGAACTTTCACTTTCTTTTTTTTTAATTTCAGGAATTCAGTTACTAATAGGTGTATTTTTTTTTTTTGAGAAAATAATCCAGTTTTTTTTATATATAAAAAGTTAATTTTATTTATTCAGAATTTAGTTTATTAGGGTGCGTTTTCATTTATCCCTAGTGAAAAAGAAACTTTTCATTGGGGGAGCCAACCCAGCCTACGCTGTTTCTATTGGCCTTCCTGGCCTTGTTAGAGATGATTGTCTTGGGCCAAGAGCCTCGTTCCGTTCCTCCTAATGGGCTTGAAACTCTACAGTGCAAAAAGAAAAACGGTTAGTATTTTGTCTTTTCCTTTTTTATCCAAAAGGTTTAAAATTATCCCAACGGCGTCCAGAAGAAGAAAGAAGCATCTAGAGAGCATCCGTTACTTTTAAAAGTATAGCGCCTATTCGTATTTTTCACTCCCTCGACTCTATTTGTCGAACTTTGGAAGCAAGAGACAAATCTGTTGAATATCGCTGAGAATCGCCAATATGAGGTATCGTTTTCCCCTATTTATCAGCTTTTGTTAAGTTCCTTTTTTACATCTTTGTTTTATAACTTTAAAATGCTTGATGCGGCGAAAAAATCTGTTTGATTGCTCAGAAAATGGAGGAATAGAAGAAAGATAAATTAAAGCATTTTGTTCTCTAATGCGAGAATGATGTATCAGGCTCAGTCAAGCTACCAAATAGGTGTATTAGGTAGTTAGGTGTTCTTTTCGGTTTTTATTTTTCATATTCTTTTGTTTTGTTGCCTTTTCTCGGCTGCCAAACAGATGAATGAAGGCTTAGGGCTTTAGCTCTTTGCCTGAACAGTAAAATAGATAATTTTTTTTTCTTCCGTTTTTTCATGATTTTTAGTTAAGAATCACTCAGCTACCAGAGTTAATCGATTTTGGTGACTAGCAGGTATTTTTTTGAAAACGAAGGAGAACAATTAGAATAATAATTTCTGACCTCTCTCTCTTTTAAATTTTTGTGGTATTTTTATTCATTAGAAGTAAGAAGGAAATAGTTATGTTTAGCTCAATTTAAATGGACGCAAAATTTCTTTATGAACTTCTTATATGAAATTAATAAAAGAAAATGAAGATGCTAGAATTTTTTTTTTATTGAATTCAAGATGAGTTTGGTTTTGTGTTAGTATGATGAGAAGATTCGAACTCTCTATTTGAATGTACTTGTCACATTTTGTTTGCTAACATAATTCATCTGCATTGCTTACGTCTGGTATAGTATTTTCCAGGATTTTAACTGTAAATAGCATTGTTACCTTCCTCTCTGCTCCTATGGTTTATGCAACATGATTATGGGATCTGAGTATTAAGTTCATGGCATTTAAATGTGAATTAATGAGATTACTTCAATTGTTCTATTGTGTTCTGTTTAGAATGATGGCTCTTTGTTAATTTAGTCCGCAGAACTTTGATAGGAGTGCACCATAAGAAACTGCTAAGGAATATTCTTCAAGTTATCTTTATGTATTGTTATATACATGTGGTGGCACATGTTTTAGTTTTTCTTTGTTGATCTCTATGTAATTAAATGCTATGGGTGTCGTGATGTACTGAGTAACATAGTGAACATTTTTGTGAATTAAAAGCTGCTGCAGATAGACAGTTTTTTAATGGTCGTGTACAAGCCGTCTTATATTTTAGAAAATGAAAAATGCCTGAAATCATGAATTGAGTAGTTATCTTCTTTCTTGACTTTTTGAGGAGTTATCCTTTGTTTAAATTGTGAAAAATGTGCATGCATGTGGCAATATTACTCTTGCCATATTAGCCATATTATCGCAATGACAATAATCCAATTGCGTGCTTTCTTGCAGTCATTACAATGCCAGTAAATAAAAGTTCAGTACCGTGTTAAAATTTTGCTTGAACGGATTAGTTATTGCATGTGGCATGTGGACTTGACTAAAACTTTGAAGAATTATTGATTTGTTGGACATTCTATGAATGAGGCTCTTCCTAAAGTTGGCCAAGATCAGTCATTTGGTTGAAATCAAATGTAGTTATATCTTACTTAAAGTATCTGCCATTTTAAGATATCTTTATAGCTTGAGATGCTTCAAATTTTAATATTAAAGTGGTTTCTGGAGGCAAAAAGGAAGGCAAAACACAACAATGGACAGCCGAAAACCATGTAATTTTTCTATATTGGTGTTGTGGCCGTTCTGTACTTTTGAGCAATAATTTGGTGAGTTTTTAACATTATTCGGTGTGATATAATCAATCTCTATTTTTGTCAAGATTGCTTCAAGATGGGAGCAGACATATTTTTTGAAGCTGTATGTTTTCTTTTACGGTTTATATCTAATATTATTAACTGGAAAATGTTGTGATCAACCAGTTGCATAGCATGTTAGCGTGACTAGTAAGTATGTTGTTTATGATTTCTTCCTTTTCTTTCTAATTTCCATTTTGGACATTAAAATTGCAGCCGACATCCTACAGTAAAATGGGCTCAGAGGTTCGACGAGCTATACATAACTATTGAATTGCCAGATGCTAAGGATGTGAAGCTTAAACTGGAGCCTGAAGGAAAACTTTTCTTCTCCGCTACCAGTGGAGAGGATAAGATACCCTATGAAATTGACCTTGATCTGTATGACAAGGTTGATGTAAATGTAGGTATCTAATTTTAATGTCTTTTCTCTCAATGATTCACTTATCTTTATTCCATTCATCAAATGTTAAGCATTTAGTTCTGGGTCCTGCAGGAGAGCAAGGCTAGTATTGGCTTGAGAAATATCTGTTACCTTGTGAAGAAGGCCGAGGATAAATGGTGGAACAGATTGCTAAAACAAGAGGGGAAACCTCCTGTGTTCTTGAAAGTTGATTGGGATAAATGGGTTGATGAAGATGAAGAGCCGGAAAATAAATGTGAGTCTTATCTATCCAATCCCTCTTAAATAACTGTTCCTGGTTATATATTCCTGTTGTTGGTTAGTTTGACTTATCTGGTATTGTATTTGCCAGTTGGAGATGATACGGACATGGGTGACTTTGACTTCTCTGTAAGTGGCAATATTTTGACATAACTATTGCATGTTGTATGTCTCTTTAAGTATTCATGGACTCTTCCTTTTTGTTTCAGAACCTGAACATGGGTGGTGCTGAAGGAGACGATGGTATGTTTCACAATTTACATGTGCATGTCATTTCAGACATGCAAATCTGTTTATTGAAAATCAGCTAAGCTTTTTATGTAATGTGATCATCTCCTTGCAGAGAATGATGATAGCGACACAGAAGATGAGAGCGTGGAAGAAGCAATACCTGCAGAGAATGCGGAAGAAGCACCATCTTCTAGTGGTGAACCTGATTCCAAAAAAGATTGAATCTCTCCAGCTTGATGTGTTTTCAATCCTGAGCAGTCCATGGTAGGCATTTTCTGTCTATGTGATTTTACCTCTTTAGTTTTCTGGATTTGGATTATTTTTGGTTATGAGATCAGTTAGTTCAAATTTTCTCACGCTAGTAGCTCTTTTATCAAACATGAGCTTCTTCCCTTGTGTGTGGTTTTATCATTTAGATGCTGAAATTAGCAAACATATTTTTTTTGTTTTTATAATGAGATGCGATGCCATTATACATCAAAACACATGTTTTCTTCTAGGTTTAGGGGTTCTTGAAGTAATCTGGTTCGTTGAAGTGTCTTAAGAACAATGCATGAGCATTCTATGACAAGTGATACATCAAAACACATGTTTTCTTCTAGGTTTTGGGGTTCTTGAAGGAATCAGGTTTGTTGAAGTGTCTTATGAACAATGCATGAGCATTCTATGACAGGTGATAATCTTCTCATATTAACTATACTGTTAGTGTGTTTAGAATTTGAGAGATAGCATATGTGGAACAGAAGTTAATGATGTTGGTCCTGAGATATCTCACCTGGCATGGTGGAGACCAATGTTTTAAAAGGTGGCTTTTGGGTGCGCCCCGGGCGTGTCCAAAGGCGAGGCGTTTCTACTGTTGGGTGTTCACCTTTTGCCTTGAGGCATACGCCCAGATGCCTAGGGCGCAAAAATTAGACCTCAGGCGCCCGGGCGTACGCCCCCCTAAATTGCAGATATGAACTTAAATTTAAAGATCTGTACCTAACCCGGTCCACAAAAATTCAGGTCATCTACCCGTGGGTTAATGGGTATGTTTGTTAAAATTAGACATCATAAAATTTGGTTTTTTCAAAACATATAAAAATTTGTTTTTTCAAAACCAAAACATGATGTAAAACCTATTAAAATAGACTTTGTCCAAACCCAAAAATGTTAAGCCCACCAAACTCTTAAGCCTAGTAGGCAAGACAGTGGCAAATTTTATTTTCTCCAAGTTGGCTACACTGGTACTTATAGATGATAGGATCCTTTCCAAACATTGGTTTGGATGAGAACTTGAGAAGAAAGTTCAAAGATGTTAGTGATAGGTTAAAATTAGACATCATAAAATTTGGCCTTTTCAAAACCCATAAAAATTGGTTTTTTCAAAACCAAAATATGATGTAAAACCTATTAAAATAGGCTTTGTCCAAACCCAAAAATGTTAAGCACACCAAACTCTTAAGCCCAATAGGCAAGACAGTGACAAATTTTACTTTCACCAAGTTAACAACACTGGTATTTATGGACGATAGGATCCTTTCCAAACATTGGTTTGGGTGAGAATTTGGGAAGAAAGTTCAAAGATGTTAGTGATAGCTGGTTTGGAGGATTGAAATGGATCATGTAGACTTCATATTTTACTTATAGAAATATAATAATAAACATATAAAAACATATAAATTCATTAAATGAAAAAAAAATATGAATTTAAGATGAGAAATATGAATTCAAGACAAGTAAAAATACGGTGTTACAAACTTATAAATTGTGAGTTACAAATTTGTGTCCCGTGAGGTTTTTTTTAAAAAGCTTAAAATTTAAGAGAAAAATACACATTAAAAGCTCAAACCCATGACCTAATGAGTGTTATAAGTTTTAATCACTAGGCTAGTATTTTTGTTGTGACATTATTATACTTTATAAGTATATAATACATGTTATCTAATTTAATAATAATTATAAACTATTTAATTAATCACTTATAAATTACAACAATATAGAAATATAAGCTATACTTTATATAATTTATATATTAATATATATATATATATATATATATATATATATATATTAATATTTATAAAATTATAATCATCACATTATACACTAAAGTATTAAATCTTGATAAAAATTAATTAATTAATTTTTTTTATTATTTTAATTAATTAATTAATATTATTTTATTAAAATTTTAAAACACTTAAACGGTTTTAAAAGATTAACGTTTCAACGCCACTAGTATCGACTGTGGAGCCGAATTGTATAGACTGTGGAATAAGTCTGCATCCATTATGAATGTTTACTCCACCTGTGCATTTATTTGGGATTGCGAGTATCGTTAGAAGCTAAAGTTAGATGCATTGTATGCATGTGATTTTCAGTATGCATAGGCCGACATTAAGCATATGCTATTTGGTCTAATGAATTTGATTACCTGCAGAGCTTCTGTATGATCGAGTCTCTTGCTTCAATTTAGAAACTTTAGATTCCTATATTTAATTAAATTAAAGGAAGGTATACTTCTATCACTTTTTTATTTGAAAGGCAAAGAATTTATTGGTAATAGAAAGGTCTACGACAGACTAAAGGAACGTAGGAAAATAACAGGAAAGATGAAAGACAAAAATAGATGCTCAGGTTACCGCAAAAGCAGAAGCGAAGGTAATGTAAAAGAAATAACTTCTAAAACCATAAGCCATGAAAAACCACACTCAAAAGATCAACAACTCAGCCAACATCGCACAAGCTACACGTTTATCAGAAATGAGGAATTATTGTGGCCAAAATTATGGATACTGTCATTTATGACTGAGCAACTTACAATGCAGATTGACTCATCATTAAATCTGCCCGTAAGTCATGTCAGTTGTGACTTAGGGTAACACAACGTATGGTATATATATACACACGTGCTCAATCTTACGAAAATTGAAATATACCCTCAACCCAGAACAGAAAAAAAGGGCATGTGTATCGCGACAGTTTATAGGGAAATCGAGAGAAGAAATGCATTCTGGCTCATAATTTGGACATCTTAACATGATTTCTTCCCAAATATTCGCTAGAAAATGACGTCAAGCTGAATTATGAGTCCGAATTAAGAAAAACTTAAATGCAATTTAAAAGCTGAAATTTTTACACTAACATTCATATTAAAATTGATTAATTGATCCAATACATTTTAAAATATAAAATTTCAAACTCAGATTATAAGGTTTGAATAACTTCTTTAAACATACAAAATTGATAAATTTAATATTTCATTCAAACTTTCTAAACGAACTTTATATATAAATACATGTATTTTAAATTGGTATTTTCAAATGAATCACAAAGGTTTTGTGCGATCTTTCTAAAAGAAATGGAAGATCATAGGTATCTAATACAAAAAGGGCACAAAATAACCAAAAGATGTACAAATCACATCAATAATCCAAACTCAAGTGAAACGAATGATAAGTATCTTCAATCTCATATTCCACATTATGCCAGATCAGCTATCAGGTAATCTCATTGGCGCTATTTCAGCTGGTGGACGTAAAGTGCAGACCATCTCTTTAGTCTTTCCAAAATAAACCTGCAAATTTGGGTAGTGTATAATTATTTATAATGCAAGTCAACAGATTAATTCCCAAAATTAGAAAACTCAAACCCTAATAAAAAACCATGAAGCTACACAACAGTTTGTAACCAAACCTTGAAGAACCAAAAAAAAAGTACCAAGACCATTAAAAAATAAAGGAATCATCATACCTGATCCAGCGAGTTTCTTAGCTTGCCCTCCATTTCTTCTATCATCCTTCCCATATTACAAAGATGACCTTCTGCGACTGAGAGGTCCATATTCATCTACCCAGAGATAATAAAAACGGTAATTTCAATCCAAGTCAAAATTTAAGAAGCCTAGACAAACACGTTCCAATACAGGTGGATGGATAGTCATTTAGTTACTCCAAGTCTTTACTTTAAACTATGAAGCCGCACATAAGTTTATCAGCCTCACTGACAGAGCAACGCCAATATAATTAACTGGTTAATCACACCATAGTTTCATGTAGTTCTTGTATATTTTGTGACTGAAATGGGAGGTAAGGGTAAGCACAAAAGAAAGCGAAGCTATTATCGACCATATTTGTATTAATAATTGGAATTAACTGCATGAAATACACTGTTCCCTCTAAAGTCCAGCTAAGCATAATCTGGTCCAAGACCAAGTGTCCAAGTCCCACAGAACATTCACAGTACTACAGTGGTGGAGATACATTAAGTTTTCCATAACAAAATCTAAAGATACCGAAAATAGTTTTTTTTGTTGAGAAATTGTTGAAGAAACACACAATGGGGAAGGAAAATAGAAATCGTTCGATCATAGATTCAATTATTGAAAAAGCTATTTCGAATAAAGCAAATGCTTAGCCTTCCAATGATGGTTCCTATTACAAAGACAATATCTAAGGGATTAATTAATAGCAAGAGCTTTCTCTTGAACAAGAGAAGAGAACCACAGGGGAAGGGGTGGCAAAACATAGGACAGTATGTAAAAGGTCCAGCGTGCAAAGTTTCCAGACAATCCCTATCACTGTCAATTTATTCATTAATCATAGACTAATCAATAATAGGAAGGGCAAATCATTTTTGCATGAATTTATTTGCTTACGATATAAATATCACGGATGCATTGGAGAAAGATATATTGAATCACAGAGCCCATCATTTAATTGGTCCAGAACCTTCTACCATAGTGCTACCCGCCATAATTATAAATGCCACTATGCCAACACATAGGGTTTGTTGAGTTCCTCTCTTGTAGATAATTTTGTAAATGGGTTGCACCCCTTTGGTGCTCATTTTATATATTCTTCTACTAATATAAAAAAAAGTTCTTTAACAACTTTCCAGGAAATGTTTCAACATATAAACATTGGTAAAAAAGATTCAACCTTTCACAAGTATGAAATACCTGTCTTCTAATTGATCCAGACAAACTGAAAGTGCCTGATGACTCATCATCAGTAGTCAAAGAGAGCATGACAGTACTGGTCAAGCAATAACGTGTCGTTCCTTCCTCCTCCGGCCCAACCTAGATAAAATTAAAGTAATAAAAACTATGCAGTGATAGCGTAACTGGAAAAATAGAGGACAATTATACTAATGATGAATACAAAAAATGGAGAAAAGAGAAAGAGAGCAATTGGGTGGAAAGGAGACTGAGGGCACATGAAGTCACCTGTATAACATGTATAGCATCCCAAGCTCCCTCCTCCAGATAACCCCTTCGACCCTGTCCTGTCTTTGAGCCATCTTTGTCCAGACAAATAATACGGCAACTCAAAATCAGTCAAAGACACAACATTTTTTTGATAAGCAAAGGACAAAACTTATTGTTGCAGGTCCGATTTAAATAATAAGCATACCTTTCTTAATCAAAAAGCAGCCTACAAAACCATCGTTATCATCTTCCCACATGTAAACTGATGAAACCCCACCTTCGTAATACCTGCCAATAATTGGATAAGAAACAACTATAGGATCTCTATTAGCATTCTCTAATCAAATCTCTGTTGAAGTTTGGAACCATGTTTTCATCTTCCAAAACTGACCCAACAAGAATACTATTAGGCTATGATTGGTAGAGAGGAAAAGTGGACAGAGAGCAATTTCCTATCGTTGGGTAAGGAAAAAAGTGGGATGATTGGTGTTTCTTCCCACATGTACAAATTGAAATCCTCAAAAATTGTAATGATTAGGAGTGTAGGCTAGAATAAGCTAATTCTTTTTGTTATTTTATTCTTCCCCCTCACTTTTCTATCATCTCTACCAAGCGAATGATGAAAGACATCAATCTTCTTATTTTTCCACCCTTTCCCTCTTCTTTCCTCTTCCTCTTCCTCTTCCTCTTCCTCTTCCCCGCTCCAACTTTTCTTCTCTACCAATTAGAGCCTTAGAGATACAATGAGGGATTACTGTTGATGGTACTACCTTAAGGCTATACACACTGCATGGTAACACATAAACTAAAGAACAATTACATGAAGAAAATTTTGCAAAAAGAATTGTAAAAGAGATCCAGTGGATTAAGTTGTCCTAATCTAACTCCAGAAAACTGAGAGGAGATTTCAAAAAATAATTTTCTTTTCACCAAATTAAAATCATTAGAAAATAAACAAGCTCGAGGACGAGGTATGTAGGTATGTAAAGAACCTCACTGGTCACGATAAATTGAAAAGATTTCATTAGCTTCAATTTCAAGTTTCCTCAACTCTGAAGATGGGTAGAGTGCATCTTCCAATGGGGGATGGTACTTATTTGACCAGGGTGACCTGCAGAAAATAGAATATCACAGGAGAAAAACAAATTACAACTTGAAGCTGATTTCAGTGGGACATAAATAATTTACTATGGCATGCAGCTGACACGCGAGCTTGAAGTAACTATTTTATTCAAAAGATGACATGCTTAGTTATTAGGGCACAAAAAGAAAGAACTGGCCTCGAATAACTCATGGCCCAACACACTAATTACATCATACGAATAGATGCTTAGAATAACATGATGCATAAGAACAAATTTAATTTTACCTACAAATGAACATATCTGTTATATATGAATATGGCAGTATGCATATATGAAAAGAGTATGATAGTTAAATGTTTAGTGCTTCTCTCGTTATAAACCATGTAACTGCCTATCAATGGATTTTTGCACAAAAATACCCTTTCAGCATCCATGATCAGTAGTCCCACAATTCAGATCCAGAAGTTAAGATAGATTTGATCTTAAGTCTCTAACACGTTATGAGCAAAGACATCGATAGTTGGGGTATGTGCCAGCTAGCTTAGTTGACTAAGGGTGCATTTGGGAGTGTTGTGCTGCAGTTGCGCTGGTGCCAAAAGTGTTGTGAGAGTGTTGGTGCCAAAAGAGCTGTGAGAGTGCTGGTGCTAAAAGAGCTGTGAAAAGTGTTGTTGCTAAAAGCTTAGTGTAGCGTTTGGTAAACTGTTTTGCAAAAGCATTATGAAAGTGTTGTGATCAATAATAATGTTTGGTAATTGTAATCTTAATAGTGCTATAAAACTGTAAAATTATTAAAATAGACATGGTTCAATGATATACAATTTTAATGAATTATTTTTTTAACTAAAGAGGTATTCTTTATTAACAACAAAAAAGAAATTATTCATTACCTAATAATAATCAGCAACTTTATATTAATAAAATTATTTATTACAAAATAATAAAATAAAAAATATCTATAATCTTTGTTTTCTTTGGCCGCTTCTTCTAAGTGTCATTTTTATGGCTGAGCTCGTTATTTCAACAAAGAGAAATGAGAATTAAGTGTTTAAATAATTTGAATATATAAGGAGTTAGATGAAAATTAGTGAAATGTGGTAAGAGTAGTTTCGGTTTTACATAAGATTCATTAAAACTTTAGGAGCTACCCGATCAAGCACATTTTAAAAGCTCCCCTACCCTTCTAAAAAAAGGATTTTTAGCTTTCTTTGGCAGCTATTTTTTGAAAAGCTGTAGTAGTCAAATTTTACCAAACAGTAATTTTAGAAAAAACAATCAAATCCATTCCCACCAACTCTTTTTCTGTGGGCAAAAGCTTTCCCAAATGCACCCTAAGTCACTTGTAGTCGTACAAGAGACCTAGAATTAAATCCCACCGACACTAGGGATTGGGAGATAAGGGAAGATAGAGGGTATCTCCTATTGTGTAGCCTATAGGCACAATAGGCCTCCTATGAACCTAAAGAAAGACATCGATATGTTTTTGTTTAATTTATTTCTTTTACTTAGACACATTAGGTGTTAGGGGTAGAGAAGGCCTGTCTCCAATACCTCATTCTCTTATGGAGAGAACAAAGTACCATAACCATAATGGAAATTCATATCAAGGGCCAAGTCTCTATATATGTATGCCTGTACACACGTATATATGTAGACAAATAGATAGATACAGAGATATTGAGATACATAGATAGATAATGTTGGGGGGCTTGGCATGAACCCCTTCCCTATTCATTAATTTCTAAGTAGAACAGGGATATAAAATTAAAGAAAATAAAGGCCTGACCGCTTGAAATAGAAACAGCCTCAATGGGCTTTTAGCTATGGGAAAAGAAAGACAAACTAGATTACTAATCTACCATGGTATACTTAATCTAGAAACAACTCAAAAGCATATCTACTCGAGCATATACCTGTAAGAGTCAGCATCTCTGTTGTACTCACATAGAATGAACTCCTTCCCACAGTCCACATCACATAAAACCTGTTTTGACAGAAGATTTCTGATTTTAAATAGAATATTTACACTCGCACTTCAAAATAGTTGATATGTTATTTATCCATGTAAAGAAAAAATAATTGGTTCAAATTAACATATTTCAATCATATGGAAACTTATCAAATGAATAAGAAATTTGTCATAAGATACAATAAATTTGTTTGACCACAAATCGACATGAAAAGACCTTACTCCTGCTAGCCAAGGATTACTCAGAAATTATGTGGACAAATGAAAACAAAAGATAAAATCCCAAAAAAAAGTGACAATACTATGTTTTTTCTTTTTAATTTACAACGATAATGTAACCTACCCTTAATCCCTACCCACCCAACAAAACAACCCTCCTTATCCATAAAGGAGTTGTTGCCATGAGGAATTGAACTCAGGACCTCAACGCACCCAAGTACATTTGACTTGAGGCAATAACCATTGAGCTAATGCCTGCTTGCTAGCGACAGTACTATGTTAATCAATATAGGAAGATTACATATAGAAAAGGAACAACCCCCTGGAAAAACTCAAGAACTCAAAACGAAAATGCAGAACCACAATTGGCTGCCCTCAAGGCCGGAACCTTTGGAGTCCATAAAGATCACGCATGCACAAATAGAGTATCAATCAAAGACAATTAAAGTGAATTGACTATGCATAAACTGGCAGAAATGGCAGCATTATATTGATAAAATTTAGAAACACTACTTAAAGTGTCTGATTGCTATGAGTCAGCGTATGTGTCTGTATGAGTGTAACTAATTCCAGTATCTGACTCATCATATTTTAGGGTAGAAGATGTAACTAGGCTTAACTAAACAACTTTTTTCAGTTGAATTATTACTGTTTTGACTTTTGGAACCTGACTTTTGGAACTTGTAATAGGGAAGTATGTGAGAGAGCAGCAGAAGAGAGAAGATAGAGAAAATAGCACCTAAAATCAAGAACGTCAATTGAACTCCCCAAAGGGTCTGAAAAACCAGCCCTTATGGATATAGAAATAGAAAATGATGAAACGATTCCTCAGAACCATACACTGTTCACCAAAATCTATACAAGTCCTCTTTCTCGATAAACTCAAGCATGGTGGTACCATCCTCCATACCACAATGCTTTATCATATTTGACTCGTCTAAATCTCGACAACAAATCCACAACAGTTTTTGGCATGACCTAGTGAACACCAAAAAGGAAAAAAAAAACATTCACTGCATATAACTAGCAGCTGTAACGAAGTAAGAGGTGATCCACTCTTTACTCATCCTTTCTGCATGTGTAGCACCCGTCTATAAGACAAGATTCTACACCTCATCAGATGCTCACAAGTGAGATTAGAGCAGAGCATCACTGTACACAGGAAAACAGAATGAAAGACTTTTGTGGAAGTTCCATGTTACCACGCTAACCGAGGCCGTATTCAAGAAACCTTTTTACATGGTTTCCTTTGTGGCCCACCAGCAACCTCAAAAGATTTCACCTCAAGGTTAGAACTAGTCAGCCTTTGACATCAAATATCAATTCCCTCAACTTTTTTCCTTTTTCTCTTTGATAGATAAGCAGTATAATATATAAAGACACCAGGCAGTTGCTAATCGATGCACAAGAAGATCTATTTAGAACACCAAAATTCTATATCATTTCTATGAATGTTCGTTTGTGATCTACGAAGGAAACTGAAAGAACCTTCTACTGATCCGTATTCCCAGTCCTGCACCGGACAAATAGTTTTCCAGTCCATAGTCTGCCAGACTACCAGATTTGTTATTTTACTATCTGCAGTAGAGAACAAATCCTTTTGAGAGCTCTTCCCAACATCAAAATTTGCCTCAAAACACCAATTTCCATCCCCCTCTTCAGAAGCAGTATGCCAAGTAAAATTGTCCCAGCTGTCCTAATACTTCTCTGCAGACATCCACACACCTCGTCTCCTTTGTCCAGATTCACAGGCTAAAGTTTCTTTTAGAATGGGCCTAGTACAGTCAATTGATTAAGTCATTTCCATTTTTTTGGAGAATTGAATTGATACAAAGTTGAAGTTGAAGGGTAGACTTAATAGTGGCGATATCCTACCAAAAAATACAGTGGCGATACAAAAAAAAAAAAAAAAAAAAAAAAAGGGAGAAAAAGAAAGTTATTGTTTCAAAAATGTGAAATGCTTGTAGTTTTTCGTTTATACTTTCGAAGTCTTCCTTCAGTAAATTCAAGAAGTAGGCTTTTCTTCTTTTGCTGTAAATGAACCCTAACACCGCTCGATTCTTTCCCTTTTCTTCCCATTTCTGAGCAACCAAACACGGAATCAGTCAATTTTCGTTCGAATCCCTAACAAATATCAACTAAACCAACACTACACACCAAAACCCCCAAAAAATTCAATAGTAGTAGTAAAAACAACAAAGACAACAAAAGATCAAAACTCATACACTCATATAGATATAAACGCAGAACGGGAGCGAGAAAATATAACCTGGAGAGGCTGATCGACTTGAGAGAGGAGATCTGAGGAATGTTGAGGCAAGAGGCTAAGGAGAGCGGAGAGTGCTGTCTCCGAGTGCTTGGGTGGCATTCTTCTCATCAATCCCAACGCTGCCTCCATTTCTCCTCCTTCTATCTTCTCTATCTCTCTAAGCAATATGAAGAATTTCCTCTCTCTACTTTAGAAGAGAAAAGGGAGAGGAAGAGAGAGAGAGATGACAGTTGTTTATTTGATTTGACAAGAGAGAGAAACAAAATAGAAAAGGCGCGATGTTTGGTCCGAGTATCCCTCGCGGGAACCTGAATATTTTCTTTCTCGGAGCTAAACCACGCTGCTTCACACTTCATTTTTATAAATTCTTCTCTCTTTTATTTTTTGTTTTTAGTTGAATTATATATTTTTTGCTGTGTTTGATTTGTTAAAAAATATATAATTTATTTTTAAATGAATTATTCTGTTTTGTTATTAATTTTAATAGAATTTATAAATAAATTTAAATTTAAATTCATATAAAATAAAAATAATAAAAATACCTACTCTTTGACGACCTGTCAACTGCTCTCCAAAAATTATTAAATTATAGTTTTTAACTTTTTTTTTTTTTTGGTAAATTCTTATAAAATTTGCATGTTGTCTCCCCAAATAACTATAATTTTATCAAATAATATCGTGAGCCCAATCATTGTTTTTAATCTATATTTTTAGTTTCAAGCATATGTTATGGATGTCTTGGGTGGACGATATGATGAATAAAAAAAACAGTAATAACAACTCTAGCTAAGCATTTAAGTAAGATTTTAAAAATTACTTGAATTTTTAATTAATTTTAAACATAAAATTCGTTTTAATTTTATAATTTAAGTGAATTATATTAAACATAAAAATTTATTTATAAATGAATTGTAGTTTCAAAATTTATTTATAAATGAATTGTAGTTTCAATTCATTTGAAAATGAACTGAATTATATATTTGACCTCGTACCAAACAAGGTGTTAGTTTTTGTTTTCTTTTTTTAGTTCTATCTACTAATTCGCAACAAGCATTTGGGGATTTTTTTTAATATTTTAAAAATATTTATGGGTATTTTTTAAGATTTTGAAATCTTAGATTTTTTAAATTACATGATTTTAGATTTTTTTTAATTTAAAATTTAAAATCCTATGATTTTAGAATTCATTATTTTTTGTGAAGTAAGAGTTTTAAAATTTTAAAATCAATTGGTATTAAATAAAATCGAACCTTTTGAAATTCCTCTTATATGAATTACCAAAAAAAAAAAATACCCTAAATGGGAAAGAAATTTTGATTACAATAGAATTCAAATAAATAATTATTTAAAAGACAAGTGTGAGACTTGAGAGATATCAACTCATTCATATACTAATTGATGAGAAAACTATTAACTATTGCAACGGTTAGTATTTTTTTTTTTTTAAGAGAGTTGCTATTGTGTTTTAGTAGAGTTAATATATGAAATTTTAAATTAAAATATTTTTAACAACTATATGGATATGTTTAATTGCTATGATTGAGAGTGAACTGGATTGTTTGTAAATGACTTGAACGTAAAAAATTCGATTGAAATTACAATAATGAATTTAAATTCAAGCTTGAGGCTCGAGCCAAGCTAGCTATCAAACCAAATTTGATTTTGATCGAGCGACGATGATTTTATGGTGCATGTTATCACAAATTCTTGACTGAATGAGAGAAAAAGTACATGAAAAGTGAGTTGTTTAGATTCCACTTTTCCTTATCTATGATGATAGGCAATGAGGAGTTTATTTGAAGGCACTTCATCGGCTAAACTTGTACAGCGAAGCAAAGAATTGGGAAGTAGCTTTTGTTTGTGTCAACTATCACCTTAACGAACCCACAAGCAGCCCAAACGATGAGATCAAACCATTAGACCATAGGCATACATTGACCATAAATATGACAACTCATACTACAATTAATTTATTATTACTTGGGATTATTTTAGGGATGATGCATTGCAAACGTCCTTTAAAAACATTCAAATCAGGCATTCTAAAGAATTAAGTGATAATAAAATTTTCAAACTTGTCTTAAGTTTTTAAGTGTTTTTTTTAAATAGTTGTGAGGATGTACACAAATCATTAATCTTATTTTATTCCTACAACTCCATTCATTTTTTTTTACTCTTGATTTGAAAATGCAAACGATATAGCAGAATTCAATTGAAAATTGGATTCTATGGCACGAAAAAGGCTCTGTGCAAACATAACTTTCCCAGTTACATTTATGTTACAATAACAAACACCACAACAAAAGTACTTCAAATCATGTAAAGATTTTTATAGTAGAAAGCACACAAAACAGGGCAATTTGGCACACAAAAAAGTTGGGACTTCAACTCCTCATGATAAGCTAACACACTCTTCACCTTCATCCTTTTGAGTTTAATTTGGCACGCCGTTCTTCATATGAAGCTGAAAAAAGATGTAGCATTAACTAGTAGAAACTTCACATAACTGGACACAACTAATTGAAGACAGCAAATACTGGAGAGGGGACAAAACATGATGTATGCTGAGAGTAATGTGTAACACTAACCATTGCACTAGTAGTAGCTTAACAACAATCGGGGAAAGAATGCTATCATAATAGAAGTTACAGAATTTTTATATTGAAAAGCCTATGCCTAGCCTGAAAAAAAACCACTTCCCTTTATGGCTCTCATAAGTTAATAGCCACGAGATTGGTTGTGAAAGGAGCAATTGTGCTTGAGAAAATGCTTAATGACACGAAGCTTGTCATGGAAATCACAGAGAAAAGGTTAACCGTTCGGGGAGGCAAACTAATTTCTTATGAACATATAAAGGTTTGTCTTACGCATATCATACATATCTAAGCCTAGCTCTACGTCAATGCTTAAATGGTGGTACTTACGCTCAGTTGGCCGCAACAAGAGAGAAGCATGAGGAGCCTTCTTCTTAACTTTTCCATTATTCAATGAGCTCTGATCTGAAAAGAAAAAAACAACAATTCTCTTAGTGATGCAGATCAGATCAACACAGACAAGTAGACAAGTGTTATGGGTTTAATGGAATGAACCAGGACAAAATTGTTCCAAAAGAGGGGGAAAAAAGCCCTAGAAGAAAGCCACTCTATGTACCATTAGTTAGAGGCAAATAGCTCAGAAGTGCCTCGTGAAAGATTGCGGATTGGAGTTGGTAAGTTTGGCATTCATTCTTCAAGTGTACATGTAGCGCCAGCCCAGCATCTTCGCATAAAATCAATGAGAACATTTAGATATGATATAGAAATTGCAAGTTAAAATGATTCTGAACAACTCAGTAAGTATTTGAAAGGAAATTGGCATGTGAACTCAGAAGTGCATTGCTTATCTAAATCTGAATTATCAGTATCAATAACAAACCAAGTACTGGATCTTGGACAACTTAGAAAACAACAGGTTTAGGGAATGCTTCCTGGAGTTTCAACTACCTGATGAGCAAGTGAAGTTGAGACCTTCAAATTCACAGGATTGAAGGACCAATGGAATCTCCGGGGCCATGGTGTACTGAGGTTTCCTTGGTGTCCTCTCAGTGTCCAATAACACATCCATCACCTACAGATTTGATCATTAAAAGTGAGCTTCTTAAATATTACAGAACTACAAAGTTCATAGAAGAGAACTATTAACTAAAGACTATTTCGAAGATGCCTCCAATAGGCTCATAATCAAAAGCCCATACCTGGAAATATTCTCAACAGATCTAACAGAAAAAAATTGAACTTAAAAGGATTCCATAAATAGCTTTACATGTGCTATTGAGAATCACTTCAACAGGGGAAAAAAAAGTTCAACACAATCATCTAGGTTCATCAATAAGAAACTTCTAGCTTACTTTTATGATTGATCATAACAAATGGCTTGCTGATTTACACCAAAATGCAGGGTCCACTTCCTAATGCTACCCCGAAAATGTGGTAAAAGAGAGCTACCATAATCAACTTTCTTTAACAGTTAGGTATGCTGAGGATGTTAAGTTGAAGGCACAGCAAGCATATGAAAGATGCAGCCTATTATATATTCTCACCCTTACATGAATTAGTAAACATATGTTTCTGTTTACACGTGTTACATGTTGGTAAAGAAAGTGACTTACTATGAGTTAATAGTAGATTGTTGTTAGCAATTCTTCCAGAATGCACAAGTACACCTCAGATGCCATGTCTTATAAGTGGCAAAAAAAAAGAATATGAGGAAAACTCTATTCCTATCTTCTTCTGTCAGTTTGAAGTCCTTCCCTGGTTCAAGAGTTAAATTAATAACAACTATGACGGCATCTGAATACGCACATCAAAAGATTCACGACCCTGGCCGATCATGAATAGTACAGCAACCATGCACCGGACCTGGTGCCAGAGGAAAGCACTACCTTTGATTTTAATTGCACAAAGTTGATTACCATCGTAACTGCAAATAAAATCATAAATTCAAAAATTCAGCAGACATTCCCATGGAAATCTCAACAGACAACTATCTTCTTGTCATGTTGAAAGCATTATATAACCAAAATCTGTCATGATAAAATGATTTCCAGAATATGGACACGAAACCTGAGCAGTAAATGCAGAGGAACGTGTAGCATAAGATACATAATAATATCTTAGAATACAGGTTCTAGATTTGATGGAATCTCATATAAACTCAACCATAGATAAAGAAATAGAATCATGAATGGGCTGCCTCCTAATCTTGAGAAGTACGGAAAAGCTACATCTAAGAAAAATGAGGAAAAGTATCTCCGAACCTGAATGAAAATGTATTGGTTTAATCCCTAATTTTGAGAGAACTATGGCAATGCATTATTCATGATGGATTAGGACAAGCAAAGTATTTGGTTTAAAATATACAAATTTGAACACTAATTAAGTAAACAAACACTTCCTTGTTAAGAGTTAAGACCATATATTATAATAGCATACAATTCTCCATACATTTATCTGGAAAAGTTGAATTTACCCCCATGGAAACCAAAACTTTACACCTTGATAGTAACAAATTTTATCTTATGTGTTTTGGTAATTATTATACAATTCTAATAAATCCTTAACTTATTAACCACAATAAAATTTATGAGCTACCATGTATCATGACACAGAATCCATGTTAATTTTGTCTTTGCCAATTATTTGTAGCACCTTCATTCACAGTCACATAAGTCCTTAATACTGCAAGTCACCATCATTGAACATGACTAGAAATTTTATGAACACGGTTTTACTTCATGAACGCAAAATCTGATATAAATATATCATATATGATGAGTTGTAGGCAACTGGGCAGCTAAAAATAAGAAAAACAGTCATCAATCATAACAAGTACATAATAAACTAACTTTAAAAACAAAAGATGGGTCAAAATGTACTTTTAACAAAGCCAACCTCTTATGACAAGGAGATATTTCGAATGATGTGACATGCCGCCTATAGTTGTGCACGTTTGCTGCATCCATCTTACAGAAATTTCTGAAATCATGTTCCCCAACAAACTTCTTACCTGCGCTCTCCATAGCCTGGTGTGAAACATGAGCCAAAGAAAAGATAATTAATTAAGCCTCTTGCTTTTCTAAAGAGCAGCATTAGAGTAGGTTCCAAGAAGGTCACAAACCATAAGGAAGAAAAGATCACTCTACCAAGAGATTCATATTCTCTATCCAGAAGAAATATTTGTATTCTCTACTCAAACAGCTGAACCTGCATTAATCAACAAAAGCAAAAAGATATGTTAACACTGGACAAGTCTAATATAAATTTTTTGATAAATTGGACAAGTCTAATATAATGATCAGAAAGGTAAAAAAATTATGAGTCGTGAGAAAACCATCCTAGCAAAAAATAATTTATTAACAGAATGAAGTAATGAACAGTGTTTAAAAATTCTTCTGTAAATTCAAAATTAATATAGAATCATCAGGATGAAACAACATATAAACAAAAGAAATTAAATTCCTTGAGATGAACAGAAACCTTGCACTGAAATCAAGTGGAACAGGACACCAGCCCATTATTCGAATATCTTCTGGAAGGGTACGATTCAGTACTCTCACATAATCAATTTCTCCTTCTGAGAAAGGTTAAGAAAGGAAAAACAGAAATAAGAATGGTTTTGTTTTAAAATGCCAAAAGAAAAAAAGATTCATAAATTTCAATTTGAATGTTGGAGAATGCAAAATGATTTTGCAAAAAATGTGGTAAATGGTAGAAATTATCATTCAAGCTCTTTCAAAAAAAATTAAGCTGCACTTTTCTTCTTATACACCTTCCATGTTTGTTGCATTCTTTTTTTTCCCAGTTCTTGCCAAAACCAGGTCCACATGCTATCGTCTTCCGTAGTCACATCCTACCCATGATCCTCCAAACATTCTTTAGCCAACCCTCAGACAACTTACAGTCATGGGAGGCAAATAAATCTATGAATTAATTAAATTGATAAGTGTTGGTATTTTTGTTTGACTTTCATCTGTGAAATACGGAATCCTGCTCAGATAGAAGATCAGGAGCACATATACCAACGATTAGAAAGAGCAAAAAGAGAATGGTAAGTGATGGAAGTCATACATATAATTTTTGAATTATAGTTTATCTCCTTAGTTCAATCCTAGATAGCTATCAAACCCAAGGAGTTAGTTGGCTGATACAGCCAAAGCAAACTTCAAGCCCCATTTTAACTGTACATTGCTCAAGATTATAAAGTCCACTTGCTAAAGGGACATCAAAGACAAGAATGTAATTTCAGGTAATTACCTCATATTTTTTCATATAGTATTCTTCTCACAATTAAGTTCACACATGTTTCTAACATACTAGGTCATACTGACTATGGTACTGATTTATCAGAAACAAAATGTGATGCTCATTAAAATGATTAGACATCACCATGAAATGAAGTGCCTCCACCATACGTCTTTTGTTGTCAGAGGTTATTAGCACATCAATTATTAATTATCAGGGGGTCAACTCTCCAGTGTAAAAAAGATGATATCAATGAAATATTTGGTCGGAATAAAACTGCCATGTTTCACTCGAAAGGGTAGCCACCATGAAAAGCTCAACATTGAATATTAGAACTTTTGAAATAGCAAGATTTGTCTCACCATTTTGTTCTCCTGTGACAACTTCATTGTTTTCGCCAGCTGCCTTAAGTTTTGATCGTAAAAACAAAGCAATCACCTGCATCAATCATTTAACTTGCTCTTGGCACTCAAATATATGGAAAAAGATGCTTTAACTATAACGAAAACATCTAATGAAAATAATAAACATTTCCACCTTAAAAAGGACTACGGAATACTTTACCACTCCCCCAATCCCAACTTTCATCCACTCTAGGACAAAGTTTAAGAGGCTTAGTATTATTATTATTATTAATTTTTTATAATAATATTATTATTATAATTCTATCATCAATTTTGATATCATTTTGTCTTTTTGTTGTACTCCGTAATTTATCATCCAGTAAAGGCTAGAGTAGGAAATGAGGTAATAAATGTCAGTGACCTTCAGAAGCTGGAGAAATATTATGGGACAGTAAAATAAGGAAAGGTGGACCCAAAAAAGAGGGACAGAGATAGTACAACTTCGATAAAATATTGTTTTTTTTCTCATGTTTACTTAAAAAATCATCAGAGATTTATAATAAAAATTTAAGGATGCCCATCCACACAGTAAACATCGAATATAATCAAAATTTGCACTAAACTACACTAGAGAGTGACCATATCATGGAAAGGATGAAAAACTTCTGCCCCACAAAAAAACAAGGCATGCTCAAACAGGAAAACCGAAAACAAAAAGGAAACCCCCTTTACAGAACAAAAATTTCTTGCTTAGTTTCAGGTAAAAAAATTGAGCTAGAGAAATGTGCAGAAAATTTTAGAAAATGAAACTATTTGCTAAAGAAAAATAACCTCAGATTAATAAGGTGATTTTCTACTAACCTACTCTTCAGCATTATCATGCTCCCTTGATTCCATGGGTCAGTTTACATTTCATGGATATACAACTTTGGCAAACAAACTGAAGATCAGACCATGACTATAATTCCTAGGAATGCTTTATTAGGGCATTTATCCACAAGCAAGATATAAAATAACCTCAAGTTGAACACAGGGTGGACAACTATGGGAGATGGCCTTCTTGCTTTTAGGCATCTCTTGGGTTGAAACTGATACTATAGTAAATGAACTAGGAGCTTGGAGAGGCATACAATTGGCACACGGAACTAAAGAAAGCTACAGTATTTATTCCACTTTCATTTTTTTTTTGGTTACTGTGCAATGAAAGAAATAAGAGGGCTTTTAATGGGGAGGAGAACCTTTAGCCTTGGTTAAAGATGGATGACTTATTGGCTTCACAGTTTGTAGACTATATAGAATTTATAGAGTTTTGGTTTGTAGTTAATTTTTTACATGGGTTGGCACCCTATTAATGATACTTTTACTTAATAAAAAAAAGGTACACACAAGATGTGCCTTTAGTCTTGTACTGGAATGCTCAAACACGCTTGTCGAACAACAAAAATGCTAAGATGAGCTTTGGGTAGAAGGAAAAAAAAGGTCCCTTTGGCTGAAGAAGTGGTTGTCCCAACTAATATCATGAAGCAATCCAGGGGTTCTTTCTCAAAACCCATGTTTCTGAAAGCAATTTCCCCTTTACTGAATAATTTGAAAATCCATTAATACTCCGATCCCTTTGCTAAAATTCCATCATATATAAGCATATTACATTACCATCATCTACCTCTACCACTCCTGTGACATACTCTTTTTCTCACCTAGGGTTTCTCCATCATTTTCCTTATCCCTCATTCAAAGATTCAGAGTTTGAGATCATTCCTTACCTCCTACCTATCACTTTGCTTCTTCTGGATCCTATTCTTACCTGCTTCCATGATCTGGAAAAGCTTGGATTCTTGAACTTTTGGTTTCTTCTTTGGATAGAACTAGGCTCTCTTAATTTTCTCTCCTTTTATGGTTTTTTGTTTTTTCTTAATTTTCAACTTTATGGTTCTTGTGTATAAAATATATAAGGAAGTAAAGTATTATGGCATTTATTCAATGACTTATGTTTGTTGTTAGGATTTTCTTGTGATGAAGGCTATGATTTTAGGGATGATCTATGGTGCTTATTAATGTTTTAGCAGAACTGAGATTTGTGGGAATATTGTTGATAGTTCAGATGTGTGGAAATACCAGCTTTCTTCTCATGTGAACCAAATTTCTAAACTTTGCACATTCTATAAAATGTCTAGCAGGAATGTCAGATGTTGGAGCAAAATGTCTCAGTTCAATTTATCACACAAGTTTAATTAACTTTTTTTTATGAGTTACACAAGTTGAACAAACTTCGTATTTGAAATGTTGGGAAGATGCATCACATATTAGCCAAATAGTTCAACTGACAAGCAACTCATATGCAGAAACCTCACAGTTTACAATCCAAACAAATTTTCTGATGTTAAGAGCTCACAACAACACACTTCGGCTAATGTTGGGCAAATTAATTAAGAACCTCAAGGTCTTGCCTTGAGTGAGCCTTCAGGCATCTTAAACTTAAAAATTTTAAATTATGGCCTTTGGAAATTGATTTGTTGTTCACTCTTAATCCATTAACATGCATATGGCACAAAAAAGTATGATATTATATTTCAATTACAACACCCACCCACAGTATTTGAATCACTCAAAACTACTTATCCAAAAAGAAAAGATATGTTAAACACCTGAAATCAGGAAACATGAAAGGATGTAACCCAAATTAACAAACTGACAGTGTAAAAGTTTAAATAAGGTCATTAATTAGAATATAAATGACCTCCTTTTAAGAAAGTTCCACGACTAATATAAGGTAAGCCTACACAAACAGGAAAGACAAAGTTCAGATGCCTTAGACATGACTTCAAATGCATGCAATGTCCAAGCAACCTCACACTTTTTTTTACATAGTAATTGATGTCTAACATCTACTTAAACTATGGTTTTTCACACAGGTTTTTGCAGTGCAAACATTTCAAATGGAGTTATTAACTCATTGAGTGACATAATACTCATCAACTGAACAAACCTAATTCAGGTACATGTTTTGTCAAAATATCAACGCTACCAAACACAAGTACATTCATAATTATAGACTTTCAATCCCATAATTATTGATGAAATCCGTTTTAAAACAGATTCTTCTGTACAACTTACCTGCCCAACAGAGGAAACCCCCTTATCTGTTCTACCACATCTAGAGTACTGAGATTCCTTCTTGTCACCAACTAAAAGCCTTGTCTTCTCCAGAGCTTTGAAAATTTCAGACTACAGGAGAACTAAAATTATAAAAGGAAAATCTCTGTTATACTGACTGGATCTGATTGATGTATTGAAATTTGAAACTAATGTTACGCAACTATATTAGATGCCAATAAATAAATGAATTAAGTAATTTCATGTCTCCTTAAAATTAATTATTTAAAGAGTCAGCCAGTGGTTTCCTGGCCACATCTCAACACCGAGTACAAAAAATGAAAATAACAAAATCAATACAAGAATGTACCGCAAAAAGGGAAACTTGTTATGTGGTTTTTGTGTAAGAATGAAGCGAAACAAAAGTTCATGCTAAAGTCCTTAGCACAGGCACAAGTGCCACATCCAAGATCAGAGTCCAGAATTTTAACTTAGGAGGGGGGAATAGTACTATAGTTCCATATAATAAATTCAAACTTCAAAAAGTGACTTTTATTACATAAACATATGCTGCAACCTAAAGGAATATACAAAAGTTGTCTCCTTTTAACTTATACATATAACTAGGACAAGAACAGTGCTAAAAAGTTGTTTCTTAGTCTCATCTGAGAGAAGCTGAAAAGTAGGTTGCTGGATTCCGAATTTTGGTAAGGGATTAGTCTCTCACATAATTTAAGTTAAAGCCCAATCATATTTTCATATTTTTACAAGTTTAAAAATGATAAAACTTCAAAGAAACTTGTTTTTGAATGGACCTTGTTTCATTGCTTTTAACTTTTTCTTTATAAGTAAAAAATTGTTTAAAAAGGCACCAAGGGGGTACAACCCATGTACAAAAAACTATTTACACAATAAACTAAGGGAGTTAAGCCATTTATCTCTAATCACACCTAAATGCCTCGTGTCAACATTAAAAGCCCTTCTATTCGTTAATTCCAAAAAAATAGAGGGGTTAAAAGAGTAAGCCTTCTTAATCTCTTTAGAAGCTCACAAACCGTTCCAAGCCCAAAGTTCATCTCTTATGAAAAAGAAAACCACCCAAGAGATACCCAAAATACAATAAGCCATTTTCCATAAGCTTCGGGCCAATAGACATTCAAGCAAAAGATGAAACACGGACTCGACGCATTCTTACAAATATAACACTGATTAACAAGCATTTTTCCCTTTCTTGAAGATTATCGATAATAATAATCTTCTCCTTAAATGTTTCCCAAACAAAGAAACTAACTCTTTTAGGGGTATAAGGATTCCAAATAGCTCTCCAACTGAGGTTGGGGGGCCTTCCATTAGAATCTCATCAAGAAGAATCTTAAAATAAGATTTCACCTTAAATCCCTTATCTAGGCTGAACTTCCATCTTGTCAAATCCTCCCTCGTCACACTAAGACACATGCTATACAAGGCCTCCAAAAAATTACCCATACTCTTGAGTTCCCAATCAAGCAATCATGGACATCACATATAAAAGGAACATCCTAAGAAATCACACCATCATGAGACGAAATTCTCACAATAGCATCAATCTTCGGAAATTAGACTTTCAATGAATAGTACCAAAACCAAATATCATGCCAAGCCAGGTCATTTCTCCATTACCCACCAATAAAGACACACAATGGAAAAAATCATCCCACCCTTTCCAGATCCATTTCCACACAACCAAACCATAGCTCCCTCTCCCTTCGTTAGATATCCACTCATTAAGCTTCACACCAAACTTAGCTTCAATCACTTTCCTCTAAAGATGATCTCTCTCCTTAATGAATCTCCATAATCACTTGCCAAGGTGAGCCTTGTTGAACAAAGAAAGAATTTTAGGCCTAATCTCCCTCATTCCACCAGTTGTTTAACAACACCTCATTTAACCAAGTGATACTTAAACTCCATATTACCCCATAGAAATCATAATTGAATGCCATCCAAACGATTAGCCACAAAAAAAGGAATCATGAAAAGAGACATAAAGTAAATAGAAAGGCTCGAAAGTGTGCTTTTGATGAGAGTAAGTCTACCTCCTTTCAAGGATAATGATTCTTCCATCCAGCTAGTCTCTTCTCAAATCCTTCAACAATCGGATCCCACATACTTTTCTCCTTGAACTTTTCCCCAAGAAGAGGCCCGAGATAATTAATGGGAAGGGTTCCTATATTGCATCCCAACAAAATTGCTGAAAAACAGCCATTAATGTTCTCACCAAGTGGAATCAACTCACTTGTGCTGATATTAACCTTGAGCCCGGAGAGAAGATTTTAATTTGTGACAAAACTCATGTAATTTGACTTATTAGAATTTTTTTTGGGGGGGGAGGGAGGATGGGCTAACCTGTCCGTAAGAACCTCACCTTTTAAGGGGCTCCCCCACTGGCCACATCCCAACAGGTAAATGCAGCTCAAAACATGTCCTTATCATCTAGACATATGAGCAAACTTACATATGTGTATGGCTTTACAATACATAATTTCAGTCTACAAGAAAACGGCGAGGATAAATTATTCAGGCACTAGATGATTCCTGTTGCTCAAGAACGGAGTAAATTTTTTTGACAAGTTCAAGAACAGAGTAGATTAAAACAACATTTCTATGAATTGGAAATCCATAACTAACAGTGCATTTAGTCGCACCTTTTACACACTACTACTTAATATTTTTCTCCAACAAAAATTATCTGCAAAACAAAAAGAATAGTCACACCTCAACAGTTGGATCCATTTGTGCCTCTGAAGCAAAACCATAAAACCTGTAATATAGCACATATAGTTGTAAGGTTTGCCTTTTTCCAGTACCATCGGAAACAGTTTATCGGTTCTTCTAACCAAATGAGAAAATGAAATGGGAAAAATAGTAGAACCAATGGACTAGACAATAGAAGTTCAAGCACAAAACAAATGATGTTCGAATAATGCAAAATTCTTAGGCACCCTGCTAGGTTTAGACAGTAAAAAACTTTGTATAAGTAAATAAATTTCAAAAAATGACTAATACAAATCGAAAGGGAGCCTGTTATTTGCAAGAAGAAAACTCAGTGCAACATTCAATACCTCATTCTTTTCCAGTTTTTACAAGAGGAAAACCCTGACTTGGCACATTTACCAAGGAATTGTAAAACCCAAACCATGCCTTGACGTATTTATAAAGGATTATAATTTATAAACAACAATTTAATAAGGAGATACTTGCCCAGTGTAAAATTAGTGTTTTCAGTTAACCATTAATGTCGTCAAGGGCTGAAACAGAAGGATTTACATAGCTGAACCAATCTAGCTGGGTTCAAGGTTTACCTGTTGCATTGAGTTGAATGGTGGAACCATCAATCTTATTCTCCCACAATGGATACTCAACAGCTATTTACTATTTTCTTTTTTTTTATTATTTTTTTTTTGGGGGAGGGGGGGGAGGGTTATCAAGGGATGGGTAAGATTGTAAGAAGCAACTTGTGATGGAAGAGGGTAAGTGTTGTTGACAACGGGAGAATACACAGTAAGTGAAGATATGGAAAAAGAATACGAAATAAATAAAACATGGCTACATTATGTACCTCCGACCAAAATACATGACTTTTAGGGCAACATATCTCTTGAAACGGTTACCCATGATCCCCATATTAAAACCTGTATCAAAAGGAAGATTTTAATGTTAACAAAACATGAGTGCTAGTCCAGTTTGTAATATGATACTTCCCAAAAGCAGAAGCTAAATAAAAAATAACTGCATCAAGATGGAAACTGGTTGATAGCATAACAGCATCATATGATTCTAACTCCACAATTGCCAGTATAACTTGAGGAAATTATTGTATCTATATAAATCCAGAAGGCATTGTTGTCTCAGGACAGGTAATTTAAACGTGTACCAGGTTACCTATGCAACATTGGCACAAATTACAGTATATCATTCAGAAAACAAATGAACACCTTTGGAATAGGTTGGATGAATTTCAGTACACATATTCGCAACAATTAACAAGTTCCATGATTACAAAATATCAAACACGTAATTTTGTTCCCTCTCTGCCAATTCAACATTGTAGATCTCAATTGTTTGCTGATATTAGAGGACCAGTACATTCAAGACACAAGAGGAAGAAGATGAAAATCAACAATATCATAGAAAGAAACCATGAAGAAGAAAAGTGAAAAGTAGATTAGTGGATCATTTTCTACACGAAACTATCAAGCATGTATCTCCAAAATCATCAGAAATTTTGACGATGACAACTGCCATTAATGTGCTTTATAGGCACACCAATTGATTAGAGAGAACTTTGATAAATCACTTATATTTCTACACAAGACACTTCTCAACAGATTAAATACCTCTAATTCACATCTCATATAGGAACACTCAAAAAATGCTTTGCGTAATTAATAAATGAAAAGAGACTAGAAAGAAACCTGGCTTTCTCTCTATGACTTCCTTTTTTATGCTCTTCACAACTCCAGCTTTCATTTCCCCACTTTTCTCACTGGAACTTTTACTATCTATAACAAAATCATCAAGCTTCTCTTCCATCTGCATCACAAATAACACATACATCATGCTTAGCACCATTGAGTAACAACTTTAACGGATTTTCTTTTTTTCTTTTTCTTTGCTATGCTGAAAATCTTTGTTGTGTCTACATCCGTGTAAGCCTAAGAACAGCCAAAGGGGAAAAAAAAACAAACCTTATGACAGCGACAGCTGCAGATGCGAGACAATAAGTTTGCATTTTCAGCCTCTAATTCCTGGTTTATGCATTGAGAAGAGTTAAAAAAACAATGTACTTAATTTTTAAAATTTGCAGAAATTTAACTGAACCATAATTAACCTTCTCTTGTGTTTGACCAAGCCATTTAGTGCGTACAGGCATTTTAACACCCCAACCGACCACTCAAAATACTGAATTTTATTTTCTTGTTTCACATGTAAAAATTTTCCAAGCAACCAAAGGAAATGTAGCGCCTGTTTAGTTGCAGATTCCATTCTATTCAGTTCCTAACACATTTATCGGCCTACAATTTTTCGAAATATTGATCTTGCTTCATGATTCAAGACATTTTTGTTTCTCTTTAAAATAAGTCAATCCTTATTTCAGTAATTGAAATGCTTTTCTGGCTAAAAGAGTCAAAATCACACGCAGCCAATCACCATTTGAAGAGAAAGTCACCGGGAGAAAAAAGAAAAGGAGAGAGGAATAGAATACAGAATACCTTAACTCTGTTTTGGAGAGACTCTACATGGGATTGTAAGATGGCAACGACATCTTCTCTATCTGCTAAAATGGCTGCTTCGTCAGACATGGTCGATGGTCGCCTGGTTTTTTTGTGACTGGCAACAGCTAAGATTGATTTGCGACAGTACGGAGAAAGTTGACTGTTGTTCAGGACTCGAATGTGGCAGAGTCGCAGAGAGAGCTCCGAAAGCAAAAGGCTTTAAGAAATAGTCAATTACATTAATATCCTTCTCTATGATAATAGTAAAATGTTATTAGTACCAAATTAGGGATTAAAATCCTAAAAATGGAGCAAACCAATCATTTATGTAAAGAGAAAGTAGGGACCAAGTTCCTTTTATTCTTTTGGGTTTTTTTAGATCAATTAAGTTTTTTTTTTCCTTGATTTCATCTTGGTCACCGTAATCTTCTTTTTTTTTTTGAGAGCATACTCGTTGGTTGATTAACGATTCGATTTTTTATTTGCGATAATATTATTCGTCTTATATCATTAAGTTTTATGGTTTTAATACGCATTGTGTAAATGAGAATTACAATCACTTATAAACAATCTAATCATATTTTCTCCGATCAATCTAGATTACCAAGACTTCACCTATCTTAAAGCTAACATCCTATTGGAAAATTTTGAACCAGCTATAATGCCTTTTTTAACACTAAATTGAACTATGGAATGCAAAGGGAAGACACAATATGAGAAAATTTATATGATTATTTTTTTTATTTGAATGCTTTATATGAAAGAGTACATATTTTCTTCGTTTTTATTAGCTCAATTTGAGAGATTAGTAAAATAAGATTTTGAAGAAATTTGAAAAGAAAGTGTAGGGCATAGCCTTTCAAATCATCTCTTTATTTTATGTCCTTTACTCCCCCATCCAAATTGTCACATAAATAAATCATACCACAAAAAAAAAAATTATCTTCAATTGGGAAAGTACTGCCCTGATCCCATAAATCTGTCCCTTTTTACTTATGCTCAAAATGAAAAAAAAAAAAAAAATTATCTTCGAATCGTTTCTTAGTTTGTTATTTTACATAAAATTAGTTTACCACGCGTAGTATGTACATTAACTCGAGTTCAATTCAAGATGAATTTGAATTTTTATTCGCTCAAATTCGTTCATAACATTTCATAAGTTAATTTTGAGCATAATCTTTGATTCGTAAATTTTTTTAGATGACTTTGAACGCAATATGATTTAATTCAATAAAACTCAAACATTTTAAAATCATTATTCTTTTAAATCAAACACTCAATACGGATCGATTCGACTATATTTAAATTAATATATTAAAGTATTTATATATACTAACACACACACACACATATATATATATATATATGTATTAGTATATAAACATACCATACAAATTTTGCAATATAAGAAATAAAAATCAATATTACTCAGAGGGAAAACATAAAATAAAAAAATACTTCAAGTGAAAAATTATCATGTACTTATAGCCTTATATAGGTATTAGGGATTTTATATTAAGCTATTTTTATTATCATTGAAACAACGTTTTCAAATCATAGCAGATATGAAAAATAAGAAACAAAATAGTACGGACAATTTTTTATTTTCTTGTTTTTTATACTAAGTTTTTTTTTATTTAAGAATTTTTTTGTTTGTTCAATAAATTTCTCTACTTATGTTTTTCTTTTCAAAATTTTTGTCACGTGTGTGTAAATTTATTAATTAATTATTTTGTCTCATGTGTTAAAGTCATTGTTTTAATAAAATTTTTTTTTGTTTATATCTAATCAATTAAACCAGTTTTTATAACTCAATTTTGACTCCGGCTTATCTTGAGATTATATTTAAATATTTTAATTTAAGCTTGAGCACGAAGTCGTTCGACTTGGCTCGAATACCATTATAAAAATGCTATTAAACTAAATCTAAACTAAGTCCAAAACTAATAAAAATATCATTTATGTCTTGATTAGTTAATCAAACTTGATAATTTATGATTAGAATTGGTTTATATATTGTCATATTTATTTTGTTGACTTGGTCCAGGACCATGTGTTAAACTAAAGTCTATGCAAGATTTTTTATCTTTTTTTTAAAGAATGATTTTTTACTTCATTGAATGTAATATTTGTTTATATTTTATATTTTAAAAAAATGAAATTAAAAGTGAAGATTTGAACTTAAGATATGGTGTGGTAGACTGCTCAAATGGTCAATCCACATAGTTTCAGTTAATTGACCCACGTGTTTCCCGGGCATTTTCCGTTTCAAAGGCATGATAAGATGATCACAACCATTAGATGAGAGATTTCCTTGAGATTCGGGTTGACTCATTAACAGGTCCAAACGATTATTTTGCAACTACCTTTAACACTGGTCTGTTGCTCTTTGAACAAACCAAATTTTATTCAGTAAAGCTCTCAGGAAATTTCAATAATAATAAAAAAAGGAAGAGTGCGAAAAAGAAGTTTCTGATCGCCGGTGTGCAGTGTCGCTCCGGCGAAGTCTTATCATTTGGTATGATACTTTCGAGGTTAGATTGTTCTTTCATTTCCCCTCTTGATTAAAAACCTTTCAATTCTGTTTGTAATCAGTGTTTTTTTTTTGTTTTTTAATGTTCTTTGAAATTAAATCCCGAAAGTGTTTAGCCGAAACCCTTCGTTACTCTTGACTTTCCAGTGAAGATTCTATGGGGTATTCTATGCATATGGTTACATTTCGATGAAGTGAACCTTTCTTTCTGGACCTTTTCTTTAATGATATGTATTTTATGTTCTCCGTTATGATAATTGTGTAAGTACTTGTTCAAGATCTTGATTTAGATTGGATGGATCATGGATGATGTGCATGAAACCTTTATCTCGGAGTTTCATTTTTCCCATTTTTGATGGACAGCATGTATTTATTTGTTAATGTTTATTTTATGTGCTTGAATTTCTGGTTTAAATATGGATTGAGGAAGACAACAAATCTTGAATTTTATCGAATAGCTTCCGTACAATCATCATTTGAGAGCGTACCGCTTCCCGTTTTGACCTCTTTGTAAAGCGAGAGATCTGATGTCAACAATTTTAAACATTTTGATTATGAATTCATTTGGAAGGGGAAAGAGGAAAATGAGTTTTGAAAGATCAGAGCTTGTGGAACTCTGTGATATGCTACCAATTTTCATTTTAACTATGTCTCTTTTGAATGTGATCATTATTTTTTACTAGCGGCCTTGGATTTTACGGTATGGCTGGATGAGGGAGAGTGGAGGGGAGTAGAGGATAAAGTGTGGGGTAAGGATGTGTACCCTCTTCTTGTTTGTATATTTTTTTATTTAGGAAAGATGATGAAGAATCAAGATCCTATTAATTTTCCCAAATTGGAGGAATGAGAATGGAAGAGTAATCTTCTTTGTATAAAACATTGAAACAAGAGGAATCATCCAAATCCTCTATTTTACTTCCATACCGTCTTCTTCACTCTAGCTTCCATCATCTAAACATACTATTCATGTACCCTACCCTCTTGACCTAATGGTTATCTCAGAGTTCTCTGTATGGGAGACCAGGTTCAATTCCCTTCCTCCCAATATTACAAAAAAAGCATGAATAGGGAGTTCATATATTTTTCCTTTCAGTTTAAAAAACAGTTCCATTCCATGAATCAGTATGTAAAATATTTTAATACCCGTCTTTGTAATACTCTGAATCTTCGCAGGCCCAAATATATTTGTTTTAGATGCTCCATTATTGTAATCTGAGTTGACATTTATTTTTAATTCAGGGTTCTATTGATATGTCCGTCTCGGACTTGAGTGAGGTTTTGAATTTTTATGCGCTTATTCGTTTCTATAGCTTAGTTTTTTTGTTTATACTCTCATATTTTGTATTGGTTTCCCCGTATACGTTGCACCTCACCTTTATGTTGGCTTTAGGCATTAGAGTATTTATATTTAGTTCTATTTTCTAAAATTTTTTATTGTTGTACTCTGCAAGGGGACTTCAGTTTGCTTGATTCTCTGTCCCTTTATCAAGTTTTTATCCCATGTAAGTACTCATCACATCAGAAATCTATAATACGTGCTTTTCTTGCGTTCATATACTATTTGCTTTAGAGCACCATGAAAGTCACGACATATACTGATATACTCACAATTATTTTCACCGTTGTGTTCCGAGTTGGTTAATTTTAGTAGTTTTTATTGGTCCAATAAGTTGCGGAGTGCTTAGAAACAGGAAGTGATATTCCATTTTTTAAGGGGATTGAGCCGCAAGGGCATTGAACAAGAGATAATCACTAATTCTTACTGAAATTGCCAACAAATAAACTGGCAATTGGTTTTAATAAAGAAAGTTTATTTATTTGTCTTTTTTTGTGTTTCTTTTATTAATTGTTATTCATTTGAATTACTCATATTGGGTAGTTTTCTGATCCACTGAACTTCAATAAGGTTGTTTTAGAGCAGCAGTTTGTGGATAAAGAAATTATATAATGTTGTCTGCAGGCAAAGAAAATACTGAAGTTTCAGAAACAAGATACAAAATTGCATGCATCTGAATGTGCCAGCCCACGAGTGATTGATCTCACTGACAAAAGTTTGAGGCTTCAATTTTGTTTGTCTAGCAGATTAATTCTCATTAGATGCTTGTTCTTTGGAACCAGTGAGTTAGTGGTAGAGTTCAGAATTTGAGGGAGATGGAGTTCAATGGTTTTGTATCAAATGAGCACAGGGAGCTTGCCCTATCTGCTTCAGAGAGTGCAGATCCATTATCTATTTCTCCATTGCAAATCTCTGTGTCTCCCAAGTCCCCATGGTCACCGAAGGCACATGGAAAACATGGCACAGTAGTGGAGAGTCCAAGCAGGGGAAGCCCACAAAAGAATGATATGCGTTCAAGTTCTCCAAAAGATAGGCGGCCTAAAAAGGGTAAAACTTTACCCCTTTTAATCTTGGTACTCAAACTTCTGAGTATGGAAGCTGTTGTCCTTATAGTTATGGTCCTAAAAAACCAGTACCAAGAATTTCCTTAGCAGGTTATGTTCTGCTGTCAAGTATGCAGATTGAACAAAAGAAGATCATATGCATTTCTTTTCTTTGTTCTTAATATGTTTTCTGATCAATATATACAGTTTTTGCAGATTGTCAGATTTCTGATTGTAAAACTTAAAAGTTGCTTTTATCTCATGATTAATTTAATATGAAATCTCGTTATGCTTCAGAGAGTGCAGATCCATTATCTATTTCTCCATTGCAAATCTCTGTGTCTCCCAAGTCCCCAAGGTCACTGAAGGCACATGGAAAACATGGCACAATAGTGGAGAGTCCAAGCAGGGGAAGCCCACGAAAGAATGATATGCGTTCAAGTTCTCCAAAAGATGGGTGGCCTAAAAAGGGTAAAACTTTACCCCTTTTAATCTTGGTACTCAAACTTCTGAGTATGGAAGCTGTTGTCCTTATAGTTAGGTGCTAAAAAACCAGTACCAAGAATTTCCTTAGCAGGTTATGTTCTGCTGTCGAGTATGCAGATTGAACAAAAGAAGATCACATGCATTTCTTTTCTTTGTTCTTAATATGTTTTCTGATCAATATATACAGTTTTTGCAGATTGTCAGATTTCTGATTGTAAAACTTAAAAGTTTTTTTTATCTCATGATTAATTTAATATGAGATCTCGTTATGCAGGTGGTGCTGGGGGTAAAGGTACCTGGGGAGGGTTACTTGATACAGAAGACAGTTATTTTCTTGACCCCAATGACCTGAACTATGATAGCAGTGAGGTAATTATCCATTACTATCATCCATTTGAGTTTCAATCTCCTTGGATTTTGCCTTTTGAATTACCCTTGCAGGATTGTTAAATAGTATTTCTTGGGTTGCAGATCATGGTTTGATTGCTTATTTCATGATGGTATACTGTGTTAATTCCATTTTTAATAGGCATTTCTTTTTCGGACTCGGTTATTTTCCCTTGTTAATATGTAGTTGTAATGAGCTAAAGAAAACTTAATAATCTTGGATGCAGGACTATGAACTTCCAAATGCAAGAAAACAGACAGGAGACTTGAATGATTACAAAAAGAAGGCTACAATAATAGTGGAGGAGTACTTTGCCATTGACGATGTTGTGTCAACTGGTAATGAATTGAAAGAACTAGGAATGCCTAGATATAACTATTATTTTGTGAAGAAGCTTGTCTCTATGGCTATGGATAGGCATGACAGAGAGAAAGAAATGGCTGCTGTTCTCTTATCTTCACTTTACGATGACATCATTGATCCCCCACAAGTTTATAGAGGCTTCAGTAAATTGGTGGAAT
This sequence comes from Bretschneidera sinensis, assembly GCA_023935145.1. NCBI lineage: Eukaryota > Viridiplantae > Streptophyta > Magnoliopsida > Brassicales > Akaniaceae > Bretschneidera > Bretschneidera sinensis. The sequence goes on from CM043697.1 coordinate 151,884,889, forward strand.
CTGCAGATGACTTGATTGTAGACATACCAGACACAGTGGATGTCCTAGCCCTGTTCATAGCTCGTGCTGTGGTTGATGACATACTACCTCCTTCTTTTTTGAAAAATCAAACGGATTGCTTACCCAGCGATTCTAAGGGAGTCGAAGTTTTAAAAAGAGCTGAGAAGAGCTATCTAGCAGCCCCACTTCATGCAGAAATAATTGAGCGCCGATGGGGAGGTAGCAAGAATAAAACAGTTGAGGACGTGAAGGCTAATATAAACAATTTGCTGATAGAGTACGTAGTGAGTGGTGACAAGAAAGAGGCTTGCAGATGCATCAAGGATTTGAAAGTACCCTTCTTCCACCATGAAATAGTTAAACGAGCTCTTATAATGGCAATGGAGAGGCGAAAAGCTGAAGGCCAGCTACTAGATTTACTGAAGGAAGCAGCTGAAGAAGGTTTGATCAATTCAAGTCAAATAACTAAAGGATTTGGCAGGATGATTGACACTGTTGATGATTTATCACTTGACATACCAAATGCACGAAGGATATTGCAGTCTTTGATCTCTAAGGCAGCCTCTGAGGGCTGGTTGTGTGCTTCATCTTTGAAATCACTCTCATTGGAGCCTGAAAAGATAACATTGGAAGATAGTGCTGCCAAAATGTTCAAGTTGAAGGCTCAATCAATTATTAAAGAGTATTTCTTGTCTGGTGATATCTCAGAAGTAACCAACTGTCTAGAATTAGAGAACACTACTTGTTCAGGCCAACTGAATGCTATCTTTGTTAAGAGACTGATAACTCTAGCAATGGATCGAAAGAATAGGGAGAAGGAAATGGCTTCTGTTTTGTTGTCTTCCTTGTGTTTTCCAGCTGATGACGTTATAAATGGGTTTGTAATGTTGATAGAAGCTGCAGATGACACTGCTCTAGATAACCCAGTGGTTGTTGAGGATCTTGCAATGTTTTTGGCTAGAGCAGTGGTGGATGAGGTCTTAGCCCCACAACACTTGGAAGAAATTGGAAGCCAGTTTTGGGGGCAAGAGTCAATAGGAAGCAAAGTGCTTCAAATGGCAAAGTCATTGCTAAAAGCTCGACTCTCAGGGGAACGAATCTTAAGGTGTTGGGGTGGTGGAGGAAGCAGCAGGCCTGGATGGGCTGTTGAGGATGTCAAAGACAAAATCGGAAAGCTGCTAGAGGAGTATGAATGTGGAGGGGAGGTTAGAGAAGCTTGTCACTGCATAAAAGAGTTAGGAATGCCATTTTTTCACCACGAGGTTGTTAAGAAAGCATTGGTGACAGTTATAGAGAAGAAGAATGGAAGGCTCTGGGGTTTGCTTACAAGATGTTTTGAATCAGGACTCATAACAGTGTATCAAATGACAAAGGGTTTTGGTAGGGTAGCAGAATCTCTTGATGACTTGGCTCTTGATGTGCCTGATGCTGAGAAACAATTTATACATTATGTTGAAAGAGCTAAGATGGCAGGCTGGTTGGATTCCTCATTTTGTTTTGGTAAATCGGGACACGTGAAAGAGAATGGTACCGGATAATAGGTAATCCTTATGCTCAGTCACATGCACCTTACTCGCATAAATCCATTACTGTCACAAAAGTATACCAACTTGCTATGGTCAGGGATTAGCCTCAATCGATTTGATATTCCTTTGATCGCTTGTTGCTTACATTTTAGCCACTATAAAATATCTTCCATGATTGTTAAAATGAATCCATCTTCCTTTGGCAGATCCTGTTCTTTGAGATGCTTCTCAATTCCATCGAAAAGCAGTACTGGAAAGAGCATGTGTTCAAGTAGAAGGCTATTTTGGATTTGGAATGGCAGCACTGACAATTTTACTTGGCTTAGATTATAGTTGCATCCTTTTCTTTTAAGAAAAAAATTAATGGCGGATTATTATTGATTTGTTTGAAATAGGTATAAGGAAGTTATAGTTTTGTCCTTAAATTTAACCTTTCAGTTAGTGATCCCCTAAAACGATTTGTTTGTTTCTTGGATTCAAATTATTTCACTGCTTTTTTTATGTGATGATAAAAATAGTTGGCAATAGAATATGCTTAGCCATTTCTTTATCAAAAGACATATCTCTGTTTTACTTTTGCTGTTTTGCATGACGACAACATCTTCTGTAAAATAGTAACTTTGGAAGAGAATTCAACAGTTTTTACATTCTGTACTATTAGTTTGAACTTTGAATTAAATGAACTGGGAAGCATTCAATTTAAAACATTAATTTAATTCTATGGTTTATATTTAAGTTATCTTGTAAAGGTATTCTTGCAGTAGAATAAGTTGTCATTTTAGAGTGTAGAACACGAAGGAAAAAAGAATTATGCATCTCTTCACTGTACTCTCCAGAATGAATAAGAGCACTATTGCATTTTTGATAAACATTATGATAATTCATATCTTGTATATTCCCTGCACAATTGGTGTTATGGTAATGGAAGACTCTTGTTACATGCTCTCCTGTTGATTTTCTGTAGAGAATAACTCCATATATATATATATATATATATAGAGGCTACTTCAGGTCAAAAGATTTAATTTTGATAATTTGGGCGTCTTCTATAGGTTATGATAGGTAAAATATAGTGAGAGGAAGGAAGAAAGAAAAGAAAATAGAGTATTTTTTTATTGTTTGGTAGAAAAGAAAAATGTGAAGAAAAAATAGTGAGATAATTAATGTTTTATTCTCACATGAATAAATTACAATTTTTTCAAATTGAGATGATTGAGGTTTGAAAACTAAAATAAACTATTTTTTTTCATTTTTTTAATTATCTCTAACAAATGAATGATAGAAAATATCAATATTTTTATTTTTCTATCATTTTCCTTTCTTTCATTCTTTTTTTTTCTCGTTTTTTTTTCTTCTATTAATCAGAGCTTGGTTCTAATCAAATATTGTGAAAGGGGACTTTGGTATCCATACAATGGCCTTTCATGAGAGTATTTTGAGGTTGCCTGTAATGGTTGGGTGATCGAAAAATTATCCATTTCAATCTTTCAGGAAGCTTTCAAGTGTCTATTTTAATGTCTAAAGAGATGATCTCAATATCATTTTACTCTAATGAGTTTCGTATTTGAATGTTGTTTAGGCACACTAAGCATAAAATGAGGTGTGGTTACGTTCACAAGTTCCAGTTTGTTTGATTCGTTTGTTTATTGGCAAAAACGAGTAAAATGTTATTAAGAATTTTTTAATCTTGTTTATAAAAAATAAATTTTTTTAATCTTGACTATCGCATAAATTTTTTTTTGAATATTTTAAAATTTTAAAATCAATTAATAAAAAATATTAATAAAATATTGATTTGATAATTAATAAAGAGTGTCAGACAAAATCAATTATAATTATGTGAAAAATGCATTAATAATTACCATAATAAAATTTTCAAGATGTATGAAAAAATAATTTGTCTCAATTATTATGTTAGATGTAAATATTTGAAAATTTGATTAATGATTTTTCAAATTTTATTAGTAATATTTGGTATACATAATAATTATTATTAATAATAAAATTTTAAAAATTACCAATTAAATTTCTACAAGTAAATCTCTCTTGATTTAGTAACCAACAAATTTTAGCCAGTGACACTGTTCGGCAAAATCTCCCAAAAACTTAAAACCAGAGAAACCGTTTTTCATTTTTTAGTGTACAGTACGATACAGTATAAAACTAAAATAGAAAAAAAAAAAAAAAAAAAAAAAAACTAAACTCTGTACCCTATATAAATCAAGTAGCACAACTGATAGCCGGCCGTTAACAAAAATGGAGGGGGAGAAAGAGAAAGAAATCGAAGAAACAAACACGGAGCTGTACGAGCCTCAATCGAACCCGAATCCGAGAACCGTGAGGACGAAGGTGCCCGAGGTGGAGATCTATCTCTATCGACGTGGCAAAGGTCCGATTGACGTGTTCAAGTCGAGTTTGGGCGGTTGGGATCAGGACCAGCTCGAGGTCCGCGACATCCTCTACAAGTACGGGTTCAAGTCGGTCTTCGCTTTCAATCCCGGGTCGGGCCGCGGGGTCCCTATCCGGTTCAACCGGAGGAACGGGAGGTCGATGCTTGGGTATTTAGATGGATCTGTTGTTCATATTGACGGAGAACCGAAGGTAATTTGTTTGACTTTTGAATTTATGGATTTTGTTAGTTTAATTTCGATTTGTGTTCTTGTTTTATTCCCGGGGGAAACGAGTCAAATTGGAAAGCTAACTTCAATTGTCTTTTATAATTGTACAAGGTTTGTTTGTTTTTCCCTTTAAACTTTAGATATAGGCATGGTTAGATTTCTGGGAAAAAATGTTGAGTGAATTTCAAAGAAAACAGAGCTTTTAAATTTAAAAAAAAAATCCCTATGAGCTTTACTTGAAGCTAACTTTTTCATTAATTTATTGTCAATTCTTTGCATTTGAGTGATGTTTAATCCTCTGCACGTTAATAGGCTATTGAATATGAATCTAAAATGTCCGTTCTATTTGATAAAATTGCACAAAATGTTGTCAAGAATTTCTTAGTTCTGCATAGTTTATTTTCCAAAATTATCAACCAGCAGTTCCTTGCTCTTAAGTACCATTCGTTATTATAAAAAGTAGAACATGGGCACCATGAAAAATGTTGTTAAATTTTTGAGTGAAAAACTATTAAGAACTGTTAGTAGGTCTCCTGATATCCCATTGATCTTGGAAAAGTTACTTGATATTATAGTCATCAAGCCTTAAAAAAGTTAGATTCCACAAATGTGAAAAAAGTGCAGAAAAAATAAAACAAGGGAAAGTCAGATTTTCACAAATTTTTCTAGGAAAGTTGGATTTCCTTCGAAAGTCGAACAGCCTTAAGAAATTTGTTCCAGGGTAAGTGCCTTGTAAAACATTGGATTTGTTTGGGTGGGCCTGTGCTTATTTTTTAAAATGGATAAAACACTTGGTCATATCAAATCAAACCAGTTGATATTTTAGTTGTTATTTAATGAGATTTAATGGGGTTTGATTTAATTGGACTAAAAGTTATTTTTATAAATTTAAAAAAGTAAGCACTAGCTTTAAGCCTACCCAAACAAATCCAGTTATGTTAAATAATAACTTATTGATATTTTTCTCTTATGTGATGTTGCCTAACGGCCCATTTTATGAATATTTGAAGTTGAAATACTAATGCTTTAGAGATCATTTGGTTTGCGCAAGGTTTGTAATAGGTGGAATAAGATTAATATCCTAAAATGAACGGGGGGATTGAGGTGATTACTACCACTCCGTATATTGTTGACAGAGTATGTTGGAATTGCAGGGTGTGAAAATCATATCACAGAAGGCATGTCTGTTCAGATATCCAAAGATCAATCAATTATATATTTTTCTGGTCTGGTAATAAATCGAGTTGCATAAACCTTTGTTCTACATTTTTTTTGCCTCTGATGCATGGAATTTTTATAGACACATGATCCTTGCTACAAGTGCTTTTTTAGCTGACGTAATTTTTTTTACTGCATATTTGATCAAACCTGTCACAATGATCCTTAATACATATTTGCAGGATTCTTTGATCAAACCTGTCACCAAGATCGTGTTTGGGATTGTAGTTATAACCCTCTTGATAACGTTGGTTTTGAGGGAAACTCCGGAATGGATCAAGAAGCTGAACGTCTTAGGTGGGAACTTCCCTCCATGGGTTCTTGCTTGCATCGTTATCGTTTTTACTCGCATGAGGAAGAGAACCCGAGACTTCTTGAAAAAGCTTGGTTGGTGAACAGATAACAATAGATGTGCATTTGTAGACTTGAAGGGGTGATGAGTTCTCATAGACTGTTTCAAAGTTATTATTTCTTCGTTGATTATGACATTGACAATATGCATTCAGACTCCGTGATAATAGGTGTTTTTTCCATGGTAGAATATTTAGAAAATAGATGTTTTTAATTTGTTTGCGAAGTCCAAGTTGGTAAGAATGTAATATCATAATGAGGCCAAGAAATGATGCTGTAAAAGAGGCACAAGTTGGAATTGTGTGGTGAGACATATTCTTCGGGAGGAGTAATTCTTGTGCGGATTTCCTTGTGAAAGCTGGGGTTGATGCAGCCTCTCTGAGTTAATTCATCGATCTCCACCAGCTGAGCTTGAGGCTCTTCTGTAAGCAGATGCCATGGGAGTTTTATTACCAAGAGGGGCCGAAGTGTCATATAGTTGGTTTTTTCTGTTCAGTTTTGTTCGAGTTTTTCATGTTAATCTATAAAAAAAAGCACACCTTATGTTACTATTGACAGATTTAGGGCTTTATCGTTGTTGACAACTTTTTCTGGCTTATCAACTTATGCATAAGAAGGCTAAAAAAAAAAAGTTTATCTCGTGGATTTTTATTGGTGAAAAACATATATTACAATGATGTTTAGATCAATTTACCACCCTGTTTGGTATGAATATAAAATTCAATTCATTTTCAAATAAAATAAAATAAAATTTTATTTGTAAATGAATTTACGTTTCATTTTTAAATGAATTAAAACTAAAATTTTATTTGCAAGTAAACTTAAATGAAATTTTATGTTTGGTGCAGAAATAAAATGAACTTTGTGATCGAGATCAACTAAGAATTCAATTCATTTTTAAAATTTTACTTAATACTTTTAATTACATTACGTTTTAATTCATTTAACATATAATTTTAACTTTATTGATATTATTCAACAAAATTAACATCATTTTCTTTTTCAATTTACAAAATAAATTAATAATTCAAAAATGGAATCTAATTTTTTTTGCGGGATGAAATCTGAAAATGAAATGTTAATTTAAAATATATATCAAGCAAGCATGAAATACTGAGATAAAGAATGACGAGAAATAAAAAAGAGAGAGACAGAAGAATAGAAAAGAGAAAGATAATTTTATCTTTTTAATTTTATAAAAACTCAAGTTTAGGGTTCATTTATAAATTTAATCAGTTTTAATAGGATTTGTCCATAACTAATTTAATTCTATTAAAATTCATATGAAAATGAATTTCATACTTTTATTAACAAAGTGATCAATTTATTTGTAAATGATTTCTCATTTTATTAACAAACCAAACACAACAATTTATAGAATTCAAATGAATTCCACATAAACTATAGAATTTATTTAAATCAAACGGAGTGCAAAATTAATTTTTAGTTAAATTTTTTTAAAATTTACCGTAAGTTTAATCAAACTAAATCAAACTATTTAATAAAATTTGATTTAATTTAATTACATTTTAATAAATTTTGATTTGAAATTAACTTACGTCACTAGCGCTGTGTCTAAAAGCTGAGCAACGCACGAGCCTAACACGCAATTTAATTTGCCGGCGTCAAAATTAAATTCTCTTTTTATAAAATAAAGAAGAAAGTAAAAAGGTTAAAAAGAAAGATCGGAATTGGCGCCTCTTTTTTCTCTCTCTTCTCTCTCTAAGTAGTTTGAATCGAAGAAGCACTTCCGATTCTGTTCTCTTACCATCATATCTACGCAAATACACCTACATATCTATATGTAGTGAAAACTCTCTTTATTGGTAAATTTCTACGCTGCTTCTCTCAGTTGGGAGCCATGTCAATGCGAAGGCGTACTTTGCTTAAGGTCATTGTTCTTGGCGACAGCGGGTACGATTTCTGGGGTTTCTTTGCAACATTGTATATGTACATGCGCACAGAGACACAATATAAATTATAAATAATACAGTTATAATAATTTTATGTTTAATTTTTTGTTGCAATATCAGGGTTGGCAAGACCTCGTTGATGAATCAGTATCCTTGGACCAGTGAATTTGATTAATCTGTGCGATCCTTTTTTTTTCTTTTTAATATCTCCCACTGGTTCTTTTTTTTTTTGGTGGGGTAGTTGTACATGATTCAAGCAGTCTATTACACCTGTATATGTTTTATTACCTTTTTTTTGGTAACTTTGTTGGTAATTTGGTGTCATGTGCTTTAATTCTGGGCAGATATGGAAATCTTTTAATGCTCTCGCTTTTCACTGAAGTTGATTATCTTGATTTAAGATTTTTTTAATTGTTATTTTTCGGGAATGGTACACATGGTACATTGTTCTTGGACTAATGATATATTAAGATTGGCTATGCATTCTATTTTTTTTTTATTTCTATTACTATCATTTTATGCATAATTGTGGATGAGTATTTGTGGGTTTTAACTAGTTATCTAGATACGTGCATAATAAGTTTAGTCAGCAGTACAAAGCTACAATTGGCGCCGATTTTGTCACTAAGGAACTCCAAATTGATGATAGGCTCGTCACTCTACAAGTGGGTTTTCTAGTTCAATGGTATTTCTATATGGTTCATAGTTCAGTTTCATGATATTTGTTATGCTGAATGATTGTTTATTTTGTAGATATGGGACACGGCTGGACAAGAAAGATTTCAGAGTCTTGGGGTTGCATTCTATAGAGGGGCAGATTGCTGTGTGCTAGTTTATGATGTCAATGTTATGAAGTCATTTGATAGTCTTGACAATTGGCATGAAGAGTTTCTTAAGCAGGTTTTTTATGATGCTTTTATTCTTCTTTTGTTGTTTTTTGTGTTTCCCTTGCAAGCATTATTTTTTGTTTGGTTCATTTGTTGCAATTTACTTGTACTTGAATGACATATTGTTCAAACAGATTCTAGGTTGCAGTTTGAATCGCTCATTATGTCTTACCTACTGACAATTCAAACAATTGCAGTCTATCCTTAAAAGTTATCAATTGTTTCGCGGAAGTATTCTTGTAATTATAAATGTTCAAGAAAGCATCTATAGTATGTTAGTTTTATTACTTGCTAACTCTGATAAATCTGGACATTAAAGAACCTTATTCTAGATTCAGAGGATGTGCTACCCAACAGGAGGTACCTACTTCCCATGAAGGCTCACTAGCAAGGTAATAGTCAGAGGAAGAGTGGGAAGGGGACACAAAGAGAGTGGGAATGCTTTGTTGTTTTCTTTTCTCTTTTCTAACAAGCTTAGCATCTCTAGTTTTCTAAATTACCATTCTGCTTGTTTTTCTTTAGTTTTTGCCTAATTTAGGTTTTTAATTTTGTAGATTGTTCTGTGGTTAGTGCTTATCATGTTTGCTAGCCATTCACTATTTCTTCCATTGGGGCTGTCCTTAGTTTTATGAATTTCTTTTTATTTGGTACTGCTGTTATCATATTTATTTATAGTAGCCATTTATCAACACTTTCATCGAGGTGCCTAATTTAGTATGCTTTGCTTGGGATCTTTCTGCATTGTGGTGAGAGAAGCTACAATGTGGGTGGCAGGTGATTTGTTAAAAAAGCGGTAATTAAATTGAATTTTGTTTTTTTCTTGAGTGAAATGTTTAAATTGTAGTGGGACCTCTTGTTGATGAGGGAAGGGGATCTTCAATTTGGTTAATTAACAGATCGATTTGAGTAAGGTAGGTTTCTTTTCTTGATTTGGGTTTGACAAAATGAAATTCCTAGGTATTTTATTCATGTGTTAGTCTAAGAACTTGCTTAGGTGCCTGAGTAAGGCAGCCTTTCCTTTGGGGATCAGTCTGCTTGGTTTTCCTTATTTTCATCGTTTTAGACAACAATCTCTTATGTTACAATAGGACTATTATTCTTCATCTTAAATCAAAGGATAGAGCCTAAGTTACAATAATTAAATACTGCCTGGTAGGTATAAGACTATAAGTCCTTTGATTAATCTGATTCAGACCCCTTTGATTGTGTTAAAACTTCTTGTACACCTTTGTAACCAGCTTTTCCCAAATTAAAGGAAAAGTTGGTCACATACAGTTGCTATTGGATATTCCATACGAGTTTGGAGTATTGATATGTCAATTTTCTATTACATAATAAATTCTGAGGCAATGCTCCTCGAAATTACGTTGATGCATCTTGGTTGAAGGCCCTGAATTCTGAGGCAATGCTCCTCGAAATTGTGTTGATGCATCTTGGTTGAAGGCCCTTTATTCAGGTCACTGGTTGTGCTAAGAGGCAAGTGCTAAGAAATAAATTAATTGATATAAAACAATCATTTAACTTACAATGTAACCATTTGGTGCAATGGTAAACACGATATGGCTATCATTTGTTGTTTTAATCTTGAGAGTTGTCACTAATTGCAAAGGTGCTGCAGTTTAGGATTTTTATCCAATGCATTCCCATACAAATCATAAGCTCACCATTATATAGCCTCTACTTGTGGTGGTGGTTTACACTTTTAGTAAATTTATATCGTACATTACAAGTTCACTGATAGTTATAAATTTCTTTTGATAAGTAAGATATTATTAGAAGGGCACCAAGGGGGTTCCAAGTTCTAACCCATGTATGAAATCATTTACAAGATAGAAACTCTAACAACTCTATGAACTTTCTTTCATTTAAAAAGAGATGGTTATCGAGTCAAAAGTTTAGAGTATGAATCCACTTATTCTTTAGCAAAGTATCGATTTTTCTTCCCCATCAAGCCCTCCTATTCCTCTGCTTCCACACTCACCAAAAAGTAGAGAGTGGAATTAAGGCAATAGCTTTCTTCATTTATTTGGAACACTGTATGCCACTCCAAGCATGTACCTCTTCATCTATATTTTTGGCCACCACCCAAGAGATGTGAAGGATCGAAAGTCCTATCTTCGAAAGTTGCCTAGTCCACAAGCACCTATATACTAATAGGTGTAAATTTGTGATAATTAAATACACATGTCCATGATATTGTGCTTGATTATGTCGTTGGATGCAATATTCAGCTTACATCATTGTCAATCTTGTAATGTAGTTCATCACTTCATGGTAACTTATTAGCATACGAATATCTTATGCCTTCTAAGGCAACACCTATGTTTATCAGTGTTCATGTTAGAAGATATTCAGTGAAACTGTATTTTTCACGAACCATATTTGTTCTATGCAAATCATCTTATCAAAATTATTTGGTGGTATGACGTGCCTTTTAGCATTCTAAAGGATTTGCAGAAATTGCTGCAGTATCATATTGAAAAGAAAATTATTATTTGAAGTAATAGTTTGTGGCTGCTAGTTGGGAATTGTGAAAAGGAAATTAGGTGTAAGAATATAAGTTAATATTTATACTTTTAAGCAAGTCACTTTAGGCTTTGGCAGAGGAAGAATAGTTTTGATTGGAGGATTATAGTATAGGAATTGCTCTTTTTCCTTTATGGACCAATGGCCTTGGTGAATCTCCCTTATGCCTGTGATTTTGCTGAAAGTAGAATGAGATTGGTAATTTGAACTAGATTTTTTCAGATTTTAGGATGAAGACCCTTGATGCTTGCTTAGTCCAGACCTCTTTAGTAATTAGTGCTTTCCTGGTTTTTGACTGACTTTCGGTGCTTACATTTATTAAGCCGCTTTGTCTAATGGGCAATGGGCTGTTGATTTATTGTCCTTCTGTTGTGCGGTTTATAGTGACAAGTATAGCTGTATCCTTGTTTACTGGCTAACATTTATTATCCTTCTTCCCTTGATAATTAAATTTTCAAATATTTCATTATTGAAATATATGTTTATAGGTTCCAAGAATTTGATATATTTAAGGGTTTTGGGTTTGCTGTTATAAAATAAGTTGTTATGGTTTTAATTTTTGTCTAGTTTCATGAATTAACAATTTTCCCATAATAACAAAATATTTAGATTTTAGTAAGAGTGAGAAAGTTTGGATTATTCATGAAAAGTTGGTTTAAAGTTTAAAATATGTATAATTAGTTGATTTCAAATTAAATTTGTTTATAAATTTCATTTCATAGTTATTTTTGGCATGCTTGGATTTAAATGATAAAATGTATTTTTACATATACATTCTTGAGTATGCTGTGGATTATTTTTGTGAACATTTCATAAATTGGATATAAAGAAGTTGAAGTTGTGTTGTGTAAATTCTCTAAACTTTTAAATATAAGCCTTACCATTTTGGGTTCATAAGTGAGAGAAATTTTATTTTTTTTTTCGTTTTACTAGATAAATTTAATTTTAAGGAAAAGTTGGTGAAACGAAGATTTTTTTTTCATCCATGAGTTTTGAAAATAGAGTATTATGTATTCTTGATGTTTACCAAAATCTCTAAATTTTAACTAGATATTTAATCCAAACATTTTATGAAAAATAATTGAAAACTAAAGGTTTGATAAAATGAACTCAAAGGAGGTGAATTGTACATGTAAGTATGTAAAGAGGCAGATGGGCATAATTTGATTGGAGTATGTATGGGATGGATTATAAATTGTTATGCATGTTGGTTTTGGCATTTGGAAAATTTGGGAAAGTCCAAGTTGGAGAGATGCTGCCAAAATTTCGGTAGAATTTATCATGGCATTCTCAAAGATTTTATTGATTTAAAGAAAGAATGAGAAAGTAAGGAAATTGTTATTAAAGAGTGGAGAAATGAGTTCAAAACGATTATGGTATTTTATTTGAAATTATTTAAGGAAATTCCTAAATCCTCTTAAGCAATAGAAATAACTTAATGGTTTTTAACATGAGATTTAAACATGCACACATGCATTCATACATCATAGCATCTCCTAAACATTTTTGGTGAAGGTCATGGAGTCGGTTAGCTTATACTAGCATGTACTTCTTATAGGTGGTGTATTAAGATTCAATCCAAGAAATCTTGCTTGTTGAGAGCATCACTTGTGGTTATAGATTCAGGTCAGTTGACTACCAATCAAATATTCTTTGCTCTTTTTTTTTAAATGCGAGTTTACTACTCATGGATATTCTCCTCCTTTTTATTTTAAGGAAAATATGATCTATGCTATTGAATTTTGGGAATTTGAGATTTTGTGATTTTTACCGTACACATAAGTTGCACTTTATACGTATCAGCGAGTTCTTTAAATTTTGTCTGATTTGGAGGAGTTAAATATTTTTCTATGATATATATTATGACGAGTAGAGTTGTTTGTGATTTTATTGAGGATGACTTTATGGGTATTTTAAGATGCTTTATTTGATATCTTTTGGATTCTTTTTGTCATCTTTTGGTTGAAGTGTTGATTCATTCAAAGATTTGGGAAAGTTGAGTATTGTTGTTATTTGAAATTTATTTGAGAAGATAATGAGTTGAAACAAATGATGATTCAAATTTTGAGATGGGTTATTTTTTCTGGTTTACTGGTTTGAATTAAGAATGTGCTTGGCACTGATGTTACTGCAGTATACACTATTATATTATATTTGTCATGCTGGATGGGGACTTACTATATATTAGTATCCTGCTCAATGGGGATACACGGTTGTGATATGGGCGTTTCCAGAGATTACTCCGCCCATAGCTGCAGTTTGTTATGGTATCCGGATGCGCGTCCTGCGTGGGTAGGGACGTTTATATATATTCTCCCTCTATATTTCTTCCTAGCTTTTCCCCTTTCTTCTTATCTTCTCCCCTTTTTTTCCTAATCTATGTATTATTTGCCTTTGGTGACCAACCCAAGAATTTAAGGCGATTTTTCTTATGAATTTTGAGTATTACTCATGAGATACGGGAAGAAAGAGGTTTTAATTGAAATGTGATGGGGTGAAAATCCAAAATACTTCCCTGGCTTGAATGGATACTGGTATGATGATGTGAAAGGTTTATTAAACGTCGTTGTAGCTTGTGAACAAGCTATTATTTGCTAATTTTATCAAGTTGATTTATTTTGGCAAAATTCTCCTTAATAAAAATCTTTCTTTTTGCTCAAGAAAATATTGAGAGAAATATGAAATGATATGGATGAGTTGTTAAATGCATTTAAAGTGATAAAAAGGCTATAAATTTTGATTTGGAATTTTCTTGAATTCCTTTACCTTAGAGAATTTTCTTTATGGTCAAAGATTTATCCTTTTGACTCTTAGTTATGAGGCCATAAATGTTGATTTGGAATTATTTGAATTCTTTTGTTTGGAAAGATTTTTTCATGGGTAAAGATCTATCTTTTTGGCTCTATGTTTATGAATATATATTTGATTTTATTCTGTCTTATGATTTATGATTCCTCTGATAAAATGTTTTTGTTGATTGGCTAAACTCGTATTAAATTTTAAAGTTGACTAGTCGTTTCTTTGATGAAATGGCCATGTTTGAAGAAGTATTAGGCGCTTGTATTCTAGTAGCAGTGTCTCCTTTGTATAGCTGGTCATGCATGAGATCCTCTCCTCGGGCCTTATTTATTTTGTTGTATTTTTTTGAGAAATCTTACTATTCAAGTTGTGATTTGTAACAAAGTATAAAATTTTCTTTTCTCTTGATGTGGTGGATGGATTTTTGGAAGTAACATAACATGAGCGAAATGATTTTTGACTTAGTTGCGCTCCTGGTCTAGAAAGGTAACTTTATGGATTCGGGTCGTGACAAAATAGGCCAACTCAAATTAGGTTTTTGTACAGGTTAGAGCTTGCCAGTATATTAGGTTGACTCATCTAGCTTTTATTGTGGCTCAAATTGGTTTCCAACTATGAGTTTGAGGTTTCTGATTAGACAGGTTGACTCAAACATAGATTAGGCCGACTTTATTAAGTTCCCCATTCAAATAATTTTAACATATTGTGCAAATAGGTGGACTCAATATGGTTTTAGGTTGACTCAAAATACTCTCGGACTTAAAGTTTAAGGTTTATGGCCAACTAAGTCAACTCGAATACGAAATAGGTCAAGTCAGTGATATGGGTTGGCTCCATCTCTTAAGTGTGGTCGAGTGTACTGTAATACTAAATATTGTTTTGAGAGGTTGAGTTGGACAAATATTGAGGGAAGTTTTCTATTAGACGGCTTGTGGGCATGACCTGATATCGCGGTTTTCTACTTTATTACTGAAATGATCTACATTGCACATGATGTGCACGATTGTTGTCTCTACTGATACTTCTTTTGATTACTTAACTGCTTTAAGTGCACATTTCAACCTCCATTGTAATAGGTGTCTAGAATATTGGTATCAGATCATTGTGTGATTTAAACATTGTTCTTGTGCTGTCTTTTCTAGGTTAAAGTTTTGCAATTTTATCATCTCTTTTTAAAAAAAAATTCAAGATGCTCTTTTTCCCTTATCTGGTTGGCATGATTCATATTGTCATTGTGCTCCAGGCAAACCCACCTGACCCCAGGACATTCCCATTTATATTGCTTGGAAACAAGGTTGACATTGATGGCGGGAATAGTCGAGTGGTAAGGGTATATAGTTGCATTGTTGGCTAAAATTTCTCATTTTTCTACACCTTGTTTATGTCTTATATATGTCCAGGTCTCTGAGAAGAAAGCTAAAGACTGGTGTGCTTCAAAGGGTAATATACCTTATTTCGAGACATCAGCAAAGGAAGATTACAATGTTGATGCTTCATTCTTGTGCATTGCCAAAACTGCTCTAGCAAATGAGCACGAGCAGGATATGTAAGCTTACTTTTACTTATTTCTTGTTTTGATTGAATTGACATTTTTTATATGGATTGCATTGACATTATATTCAATATTTTGAAGTGATGATGATGGCCAGGTTCAGAAAAAGGACATCCGTTGACCAATAACCATGTCCCACAAATTTAGAACATTAGTATTGTCTGCATCATACAGAAAATTTATTTATTGGTATTATGTTTTAGTTAAAAGAACGTCTACCATATAATATTATTAAATTACTAAACAAATGTTTTTTTCCCTGCTTGTAAATGGTTTCCACGTCCAACCCCTTTTCTCTTGATTGAATAATGTTGAGGAAAAATAAAAGTGGAAAAGTTTGCATGGTTTTGTTTTGATAACCAATAATAATAGTGGTGTGTTGACAAAGGTGAAGTGGAAATGGAGTGAAAACAGTGGATGTGTGGTGATGCTTATTAATGGTTATCTATCATGGTCTGGATATCCAAGTTTGTTATGTTGGGTTTTTTGTGTGATTACTGGTGGTACTGCAACTTCTTACTAGCTATGGCATTTTGGAAATTATGATATGTGCTAGTGAGAAAGATCCTAGGAAGTAAACAACTTCTTAACTAGAATGTTGAAATGCTGATCCTTGTTTGTAATTGATGATATTAATGGTTATCTATCATGGTGTGGATATCCAAGTTCATTGTGTTGGGTGTTTTACTGTTTTGTGTGGTTATTGGTGGTAATGAAACTTCTTATACTAGCTATGATATTTTGTAAATTATGATATATGCCAGTGGGAAAGATCCTAGTAAGGGAACTTATTTAGAATGATGAAAATGCTTATCCTTTTTAATAATTGTTGATATTAACTGTTATCTATCGTAGTCTGGATATCCAAGTTACTTGTGTTGTGTGGTTACCGGTGGTAATGCAACTTCTCACTAGCTATGATGTTTTGGAAATTGTGATATGTGCTAGTGGGAATGATTTTAGGAAGGAATTTCATTTTCTTTTTGCAAAAAAATTATGTTTAAAATGATTATTGTTTTGTCATGGATAGTTAAAACATGGTTTTATTTACATCTGATAACATAACATTATTCTTTTAATATTAATTGCAGATATTTCCAAGGTATACCTGAGGCTGTTTCAGAAACTGAGCAGAGAGGTGGTTGTGCATGCTGAATCTCAACCAACTTGTCAGATTCGTTCAAATGCTTTAGCTAGTCGGATTTTCATTTTTAGCTTTACTTAGTTTCTCATAGCCATTTTTTGTACACGTTGTATTCTAAGCTCTCCCAGTTGAAGCATGTTTGATTGCTTCTATTGTCAATTTTAAAGGGTAGTGCTGTTATCGAGAGATTCTGAAATGTAGAATCCCACGTTGGATGTATCACCCCATGCGATGTTTTAACGACTTGGTTTGAAATTAAAGCGCTTGTATGACTATTAAATCAATCTTTTATTTTTTAAAATGTTGATTTGAATTTAGAGATTAATCTATTTTTTTAGCTGTCATTAAGCCCTGTGACGGAGCAGTTACATGTTTCTTATGATTGCTGCTATAATTGTAACCATGTTGCTTCATAACCGCGAGCTTGTATCCACAGTATAGGATGTATTGCAAGTTTTCAAGGTTGTGGACTTGTTTCATCGTTGGGAATTTAAGTTTTCAACGTTTTGTAAAGCTATGTCTCCTAACTTTGATATCAGAAAAATTCTCACTTTCCTCTTCTATAGGTTAGTAATCACTTGACTTCTTTTTCCCATTCCTTTCACTTTCTCTTTTTTAGGTTTTGCAGGTATAATTTTTTCGTACATTGAAGAGGAATGGATCGGATCTCTTATATGAAAAACTTGAAAGTAACTTTGTCGCTTTGTTGACACTTAGCATTTAGCGTACATTTTTATTGCGATCGGGATTTTCGTTTTTATTAAATTAGTTTGTGTTGGAATTTTCATTTTTATCAAATTAGTTGAAAGATGTAAGAACAAAATTTATTGATCCAATTGAATGTTTAGAAACGAACTTTGAATCTCAATCCATTTAAATATATTTGATTTAAAATAATAAACATTAAATAAATTAGTGAATTTTTCCGATGGTTGGTTCATTAGAAAAAAAAACTAATTATATACATATAAGTTTTACTATTTACAAAAAAAAATTGTGTTTATTAATTTTGTCAAGACAAAAACTTCTCGTGGTACGACCTTTTTGAGTATTCGACTTAAACAGCCTCCAGTACAGTTAACCAAATTCGCGAACGACTCTGTTTTCCACCAAATGAAGTGGCGATCTCTTTTCCCGTGGCACTGGTTTACCGATGATGTGGATCATTCTCCTCCACGTTTTCTATTTCTTTCCTTCCCTTGGATTATATAGCCGTACAGCTTCTTCTTTCTGCTCTCTGTCTTCCTCTGTATGTAGTTACTAGTAAGAGCAGAAAATGGTAAGTAGTGTGGTGGTAGGCATAAGAGCTCTCTTCCTGTTATTAGGCTGCTTGATGGTCGCCACTCTCATTTACACTATCTCCATTGATGGTCTGCCTTTCCGCAAAGACCTCCTCACACCGTACACTCTCTTTCTTACTATACATTTATGAATTAATTTGATGATTATAGCATTTCTCTGAAATTTTAGTTCCGTTAAATTCAAAATTATCAAGAAATCGATGATTTAGTTTTTTTTTTCTGCGATATATTTTAGGTGGATGGTAGCGCTTCTGGTGGATTTCTATATTAACGTTATAGCTTTATCGGTATGTTAACAACATGTATTTTACCGTGACTTTTCTCGATCTTGACTGAGATTTATTTTTTATTTTTTACTTTTTTAATTTGATTATGTAATCTTTTGGTTACTCATTATAGTCAAGTAAAATAAATTCTTTTTTTGTCCTCTTTTTGTTGCTCCATTAAATTACTCTCTGGTATTTCTAAGTGATAGCTAAATTGGAATCAAAATCTTTCATATTCACTTGAAAATCACCTGTGCGAAAATTGTGTAATTATTCCATTGGTATCTCCTTAGCCTCCGTTTGGAATCAAATGAAGTATGAAATTCATTTCATTTGCATGTTCTATTAATTTTGATAGGATTTGATGCAAGCTTATTCTTAGTGAACTCTTTTAGAAATAAATTTCAAAGTTTATTACCTGTTCAAACATTAAAAACTATGGAATTGCAAATTAATTCCATAAAATTTGTGGAATTCATTTAGTCTAGGCTAAAATATTGCATGTAGGCTAGGCTAATACACTTTGCTACTTGTCTGTAACTTCAGGCTTGGATTTCCTACAAGGAATCGAATTGGATTAGTGCACTAATTTGGATAATTCTGCTAGTAGTCCTTGGCAGGTATGTCTTTTCTTACAAAAATGAAAATAATTTTTGTTTTTATCTCTCACAAGTCTTTACCTTACCTGTTGTTTGTGAAACGAGGAATATAGATTTTATGTATTTTTTGTTTGTTCCTGTTGTCAAGGCAATGGTTGTTTGCAGTTTGCACATGTGATTCTTCCTTACTCTTCTGTTTATACCTTGGATTTTTCCTCTTGTACTGTTTATCATTCAATTTTGCCTCCATATCTTCAAGATGTACTCCTATAATTTGTTTTCCCTTCAGTTGTTTCAAGGGTGATAAGTTCTTTTTATCTTTGCCCATTTGGTCAAATTCATGATTGTCATTTGAGAAGTAGAATCAACGATGTGGTGTTTCTCATTAACTGAATTGTTCCTCGCCTTGAAATTAATTTAAAGAGACACCTTACCAATTGTTTCCTGTTTCTAATTAATCATTCAGTCTCATGCTTTGCATTCTAAAACTTTATTGTTAAGTTATTTTTTATGTGTTTGTTTTCCAGTGCTGCTACATGTGCCTATGGTTTTGTGCAACTTCTCAAGTTGGCATCTCAGGAATCTTTTCAAGATGCCATGTACCATGTTCTGTTGCGGCATTCAAACATGTATGTAATCAAAACTTCAGATAAGAAAATAATTATGCACTAGTATTTGGGATACAGTTGATATATCTAAGATAAATTTAAACTTGTTGTCCATGTATGATCTATGATTTATTCCAGTTGCTTAATTCTTGCTTTGTTATTACCATAAGTTATTGACAGCAATCACTTTCTAAATTTGTTCAAATAGTTCACGTGTTGGGTGAGATGATCTCTATATCTCAAGTCCATATGTTGATACCATGGGGTGGCATGTCCGGCTAATATTAGGTATATAAACTTTCAAAAGAGTGCATAAATGTTAACAAATCATTTTTCACTTCGTTGAATGTCCTATTTGAGGGTTTTGATTGGTGATCTTACAACGAGAAATTCTGAGCAGGAATGGCATATCAGTTTTAGAATGTCTGAGAATCTCTTATTGCAGATCTCCAAGCTCCGTTGGTTGAGAAACTTAGGAAACACAGAGATGTATATATGAAATTTCATGAGCATTAAAGGATCTTTTATGCATGCAGCGTAAATCTTTTCTGCACTTTTGGTCAAGCCTGTAACAAGTATCTCAAATTGATTTCTTTTCAGTCTATGGAGAAAATCCCATGCTTCAGCCCGTGAGTGAATCCCCTAATTTAACAAGCAAAGTAATCCTTTCTTTGCCTGTTGGTCAATCTATCCACAATTTCCTTTCTTTTAATATACCTCCGTGCTTTGTTTCTGGCTTTCGATCTACAAGAGATATTAGCACTCACCACATAAGAGGGCTTACTCACCTCTAGCTCTTCTTTTTTCCAAATCTGTGTCAAATTTCATCTAAATGGAGTAGCTCATTGCAAGAGTAGAAGTCCAGGTGCTTCTTCGCTGCTATTCATAATTTTCGCTAGGGGATAAATCGTGCACTTATTTTCGTCTTTCATCATTCTGCTCTATAAGCCCTTTACAGGGAAAGTGAATTTTAATGATAGAAATTGGGAATACTTGGTATAGGAAGGTTGGATGCACAAAGGAAATTGCAGAGAGTCTAAACTGTGATGCATGATAAAGCGAACATGATGTTTTTATTGTTCAATAGTGTCCTTAATTCCTAATGCTCATATCTCTCTTTCTCTCTCTCTCCTTTCTGCATAAAAGATGATTATCTTATTCATTGAAATGTCTTTGTTTAGGGATGGTATGGATCATAGAACAAAGCACTCCCCTGTTATTACTGCAAGAATTATTTTCATTGCTTTGGGTTGTTTGATGTTGGGAACTTTGCTTTACACTCTCTTAACTGATGGTAATCCTTTCCGCAAAGAGCTGTATACTCCGTAAGTTTCTCTTTTTCCCATTTCATTCCTATTTAATTGCCCCTCGTTCATTAGAGATCTTTATGAGAGAATGTACGTATGTATAGGTGAGTTCTCATCGTGAATAACCAGGAAAACTGATAGAAATAAAAGAATAAAAAGGTGGTCATTGTTTATGCATTTGTGTTACATAGGATGTAAATTCTTCTTACCCCATTGCAACATAGCTTTTTGAGCAATTGATTTATGTAGAGATGGATACTTGCATTTTCTTTCTTTGTCTTAGTTTTTGAAGATGCATTTGCACAGTATCAATTTGTAGAAAGAAGGTACACTGTTGTTTTTATCTTTTTCACAAAAAAGAAAAGAAAAGAAAAGAAAACACCTATCATTCAATCTCCTAATTTGAAGTCAATTCTAGGGCTTATAGTATTTGTTCTTGGATCAAGTTTGAAATGCAAAGGTTCAAAAATGGCACATGATCTGAACATTAATGATTCCTCAAGCTCGAGGAAGTTAACAGATAAATTCTTTACAATTGATCAACTTTAGGAAAATAAAATAATTCTTTACAAGGAGGCGATGACGATGCTAGTTGGCCTGTGTGCATTTTTATGAAAATGTGGGGGATCTCTTTATCACTTATTTTTTTTGTATGTGTGTAATACACACAATAATGTGCTTAGTATATACTTTTTTCTATGTTCAGGTCATGAGAATGTAATTAGTTGCTAAAATTGTTGCAGGTGGACGGAAGCAACACTAATTGACTTCTATATCAATGTTGTAACTCTATCGGTATGTTTCAAAATGGTTCTCTAATACCTTATAAATAAAATATTTTTCAGACCGAAAAACATTTACCTGTCTAGAACTTCAGCAAAATCTATATTTGATTTTTTTTCTCTTTGAAATTTGCATCCTCCCAGTGAACTTATCTAAATGTATCTCGTGTTTTAGTTAGCACAAGTTTTGAAATTATTGGTTTTAATTATATTGGCATGCTTTATTAATTGATTAGTCTCATAACTTTTCGTGTAATATGATAACAGCTTTGGGTTTTCTACAAAGAGTCAAGTTGGATTAGTGCAGTTTTTTGGATAATTCTATTGATAGGTTTTGGCAGGTAACATCTCCTTTTTGATTTTAAATTTCAACTGTTATTTGATTTATCTGCTTATGCTAGAATTCCAATGGTATGTTCTTCTGCAAGATAACTGGAATTTTGATTAAATTAATACTCTGTAATAATCAGTTTTTTCTTATTTTTTTCCCTCGCCTTCAGAAAATTAAATAAATTAAGCACGTGCATTTCGACTATTGTTAGAATTTTCTGAAGGAAATATCTCGTCTTCATATAGAAATTTATATGGAATCTTTGAAAATGATTTTTCTCTTTACGATAAGGAGAGTTAAAAAAAATCTCTCCCCGATATTTTTATTAGAATGCTTTACAAACTTATATGGCATATCACATAGCATGCCACATAAGTGTGATGTCATCCTAATATGTGTTTCTTGGCTCGTGAAGTAATCATTGGAGAATTTTATAAGTTCTTCACTAATGTAACAATTTGTTGATGTGGCATAACCAAATAAATTGGGATATTGATCTGTAAAATATTTTAGTAAGAAGTGTTAGTGAAAATGGTAGTATTCAAAAAGAAAAAAGATGGTTTTGACCCTTGTGAGTTATCCACGTCGCAATGAAAATGGAGATGCAAAATAATTTAAGGGAGGTTCTTTTGCCTTTCTTTTTACTTGTAATTGCAATTTTATATGGGGCACAAAATGGAAAAATGCAAAATCGGTTGTTGAAGGAGGTTCTTCTGATTTCTTTTTAGGTGTAATTGCAATTGACTAAAATGCCTTTTAACATTTTAGTTGTTTTTTATTTATTTTGCAATTGAACTGGTTTATCTAACTCAATAGAGACCAATTCAACTTCAAGCTCCCTATAATAGTATAGACTATGTTGTTTGGACTTTTAATTCTATCCATGTCAACAAGATATGAAATTGGTAAGGTATGGCTACTGGACCTCTGAAATTAATAGAAAATCTGTGGAGAATACATGAAAGTGACAAATCTGAAACTCAAAACATAACACCTGATACAGCTACCAGAGTCTTAAGTAAGCATGGAGCATAGATTATAAAGCCTAAATGCCCTACAACCGAACTAAAGTGCTAACAAGTAGAAATTTATTAGCACATCAATGTTTCTTTCAAGGAGTGCTGATGTTTCCCTTTTTCAATTTTTCAGCATTACAACATGTGCCTACATTGTTCTACAGTTGTTGCAGCTTACTTCGCAGGACCCAGTCTACCTTATTTTATTGAATAATGGCAACAGGTAAGTCAAGTACACTTGCTTGAGTTTGCAATTTTTTTAAATCAACTGTAAGTGATTCTTGGTTTAATATTGGGGAAGAGTTTCATTTTAGCTGTCCTCAGTGAACCTTACTGATTGATGACAGAACTTGCTAAATCTATTTGAAGGAAGTCAGGAAGATAGAATTTTCCTTTTGGTTACACAATTCTAAAAGGGTATATACTTGCAAAGTAAATTATAAAAAAATCTGTTAGGATATCCATATTGCAGAATCTAGCTTTCCAAAACTCAAGGAATTCTTTTACTTGGAATGTGAGATTCCACTGTTTGATTTTTTTCGGAAAGCAATAACTGATTTGTGAAGTTTAATCTCTCTTGTTTGATTTTTCATAGGAAAGTCACTTTCTTGGTCGTAAATTACTAATTACCCTTTAACGATCTGATGTTTTTGGGGT
The DNA here is from genome assembly GCA_023935145.1 of Bretschneidera sinensis. NCBI lineage: Eukaryota > Viridiplantae > Streptophyta > Magnoliopsida > Brassicales > Akaniaceae > Bretschneidera > Bretschneidera sinensis. Next base: position 151,908,290 of record CM043697.1, read on the forward strand.
TTTCTGTTAAAACAAAGCTAAAAGGTCTAAAATAATTGTATTTTTTTTTGTCTAAAATTTTTCTTAAGAACTCATTCAAAAAAAGTAAAATGATACTATTAGCAAATATAGAGAGAGGTAGTGTGAAAATATGTGGGGGAACCACTTACGTACACTGCCAAGTTTTTTCCTCATAGTTTACCCGCTGTTGTGTGTATGTCAATCCATTCTCATCGTTACTGTTAGAGTATTAGGGTTTAAGGGTATTGATGTAATTTCATAATATTAAGTTCTCTATATATATGACTACTAACCTTAGGGTTAGTAATCAGTTTACTGCTTACTATTTCTTTATTACATTTCTTTCTCGAAACCCTAATCACTGTCTAAACCCTAAACACAAACGTTAACAGTTGCCTTTATCACTTTCTCCATTAGCAGTTGTCATTGGAAAGGAAATGGCTCCAGAAAGCTCAAAAAGTACGTATTTATTGGGTGCAATTTGCAAAAAGAAAAAAAGAAATTAAAAAGAAAGAAAGTGAAGATAGTGTTACTTTTTGTTTCTTCAAACTACAAATTAAAACATAACAGGCACATTTGTACTGTTATTCCTACTTTATGAATGAATCTTTGTTCAAGCATTCAAAGCCATAACAAATTTGTTGAGATTTTGTATGTATCAGTTTCCAATAAGTATCAGCATACAATGTGCTTATGAAGCTTCCATTTATTTATTTATTCTCTTTTCTGGCGGGTTTAAGAGCTATATAATGGTGGTTCATGATAGGGCAGAAAACAGGTATGAGAAGACTTCATGGTGAGACGATATAACAATGGAGTTGGTAAAGCCAGAGCTTTTAGGCTGATGTGGTATGCTTTGAAAATTTTACATGGGTCTTACAGCACATATTGTGTATGCCTTTTTAATTCTCTTGGATATGCTGATGTCAGTCTAAAAACTCTTGATATGTATGAATTATGATGTAAACAAAATCTTGAGAGATATCCACATTGTACATTGCTGGTCGATTGCATTCCATATATTTATAACTTCATTACCACATGTTCATATATCTGGTTAACAATTTGAATGCTTTGGAAATAACATTGCGTTTTGCCAATCTTGGTATGTTGGATACTAGTGAAGCGCAAATCACATGTAGTAAAATTAGTGTAGGTAAGAGTGTAGTACACTGATTTAATAGCATTGATATAGGCTCCTTTAAATTAGGTTTTAGTGGTATCGTTTTATATGTTAAAGGAGCTTGTAAATCAGTGTATTACAGGTTTAACTACAATTTTATTATGGTGTTCTGCACTCATAGTAGTGATCTTTTCTCTGATAAAATTCTTCTGAAGTTAGTTTACTTTTACCAAATATAGTAGAATCCTTTCTAAGTGTGATAGGGCCTTGTTTTGCTGAATTCTGAAACATTTAATTAGCGTTGGAAAATGAAGAATAGGCTATGCTTCTCTTCAGGGGCTGTTGAAGGCCAGGCCCCAAATTTTGTTTTTGTTTAATTTGAAAAATAATTTACACGGATAAAATGCATATGAACATTTTGGCTATGATTAATAGAGAGAAAAAGTGAGAGAAATGAAGAAATATGAGAGTATAGCATTTTTCTATCGTTTGGTAAAGAAAAAGTGAAGAAAAAAAAGTGAGATGATTGGTGTTTTCTTTTCAATTAAACAAATTACAATCATCTCAAATTATGATCAGTGCTTTGTGAAAGCTAGAATAGGCTACGCTAATTTTTTGGTCATTTTCTTTTTTTCTTTCACATTTTCATTCTCTTTATCAAAATTATGTTGTTTTAAAAAAGATGTTAAAAAAAATGTCATGTAAACTCAATTTCTTTTCCTCTTTATGATGAAATTTTATAATTTAGTTTTATTGAATATCTAATTTTAGTTTATAATTTAACTATTAAGTTGAAGGGATTTTATTTAAATTTAATTCTTATTAATAAATTCTTTATATATTTTTTTAAAGGATAAATACTTTATATATAGTTTTAGTTTATTGAGTTTTTTAAATTTTAAACTTTTACAAAATTTATAGATTGGATTTTGTATCACAATTAATTATAAAACATAATTTTTTATTGAGTCTTATTATTTTAAGCTTTTATGGACATTATGGATTGAGTTTTATATCTTAATTAATTTTAAAATCAAAATTACATAATTTAATGTTTAGACTTTAAAAAAATGAACAAACATAAGGTTTCTCAAAAAAATAGTTATATTTATTTATAGACAAAGGAAGTAGTCATGTGTAGTCTAATAACTTATGTAAAAGTGCACACGCTTGCAACGCATATGATACATTTTTGGTGCTTTATAAGTTTATTTAGCATGTGTAATATATTATATGAAACATGACTTAAGGTTTGTTGTAGCGGGTCATAGATACACTTTAAAAAGTGTCCATAAGATTACTGCACTGAAAATTTTATTGATAATTTTAAAAATTTATTAGTAATGTTAATTTTTATGTTTTATATTTATATTGACATTATCAATAAAGTTCTTCAAGATTATTAATAAAATTTTCAACTGATCTAAAATTTTAGGTTTAGATCCGAGCTAATCAAAAGTTTTTGTTATATATGTCCATAATCAACTTAGTACACAACTTGACGTGGAACTCAACAAAATTGCACTCATAAAATTTCCTTGCGGAACATTCACCTACTCCTGTTATTGGATCGTCATGGTTGATTATCTATAGCCACCACAATTCAGGAATGTTTTTAGAAAGGTAAATAACATTTTTAGTCTTTTGGGTATATGCAATTTTTAAAAAAAAAATTCAATAAATTTATTTTTAAAATAATATTATCAACTCATGATTTTGATTTATTTTGATTATTCCGTCAGCTTTTGATCCTATTTAGATATGAAATATCATATCAAGTAGCAAAAGATTGTTAAGGTGGTCAAAATATTTAGTTTTCCTATTTTCATTTTCTTTTAAATTGCTTGAAACCTTAAAACTTAAAAGCCAATAATTTAAAAAGTTAGGAAGACACTGAAATTGTCTGATTTGCATGCAATAAAGGATGATGGTGAATCCTCAGAGGTTGTCTTTTTCAATATTCTTTGTAAACTACAAAATTGAACCCTTTTTTTTTTTTATCTTTTTGCAGGAAATCTTATAGAATTCTAGAAATTTCTCTCTTTGCTAGACCTTACCTAGAAAAAAAACATAAAAGAAAAATTCAAAACTCAAATCCTTTGTTGCTATTTACAGTGACTAAAATAAATAAATAAATTAAAAACTTTGTTATTCTATTCTCAAGTTTCTCAATCCAAAAAAGGACTTTTGCTACTTCTCCTCACATTCTTACCAAACATATAACTTAAATTACTGTAGCTTCTGCTCACGGACTCATATTCACCTATAGAATCCAAAGAATTAGTAGAAGAATCATCATTAGACCTAAACCTCTTAAAAAAATGAGATCAACCCACGAACCACCCTCATAAACCCACCACCACTACCCCTCTCTCTTCCATACTCCTCCCCACCCAAGAGATCTGCCTTAGATCTCACTACCACCAAACCCACCATCCATTTTAGTGTACACAATCGAAAAAACCCTATCCCCATCTCTCCTCCCTCCATTAAGCCTCCCTACAACAAACCCGCCTATTGACAACCTCCATATCATCAAACCCACCGTTTCCTCCTCCTCGATCTTCGTTGAATTTGCATCGACGAGAAGTTTTTGGCGACAAACAGGGCATGAACTCCACATATATAGCCACGAGACTATGCAATCTCTATGGTATATGTGCTTGTATGACATCTCTCATAAACGCACACCACTACCCTTCTCTCCCCCATACTCCTCCCCACCCAAGAGATCTGCCTTAGACCACCAAACCCACCATCCATTTCAATGTACACAATCGAAAAAACCCTATCCCTCTCTCTCCTCCCTCCATTAAACCTCCCCACAGCAAACCCGCCTTTGGGCAACCTCCATATCATCAAACCCATCGTTACCTCTTCCTTGCTCTCCGTTGAATTTGCATTGACGAGAAGTTCTTGGCGACAAACAGGGCATGAACTCCACATCTATAGCCACGAGACTATGCAATCTTCATGGTAGATCTGCTTGTATGGCATCTCTCGCACCTCGATGCCCAACTTGAATGCTTTCTTACACACTATGCAATGTGAATCGATACTAATGTGGATATCCAAAACTTAATAGATTGATCCACATGGATTCCCCGTAGAGCTTTTGCAACGATCAGCATGCAAGTATGTCAAAATTATATTATTAGATTTTTGATTCATTTTGCAATATTTACATGCGATGTTGAAATTTTTAGAATTCCATTTAAGAAAAAATCGTTTATACTTGAAATGCTAAAAAAATTATTTACCATTTTCGAAAAGTTGATGGACAATGACGATGACTTGATGTGATAGTCTATTATTTTTTCTTTATCTTAAATAGTTAATTGTTAATCTGTGATATATATGACAAGCATTGATGTATAATATCATTTGGTAAATATTTACCAAATATTTATGATTGATTATCGATCTTTTGGTAATATTTATGATTGAATATCATTAATTTATGTACATTTTTGTTTATTATATATGAGTTATAGATTAAACTAATTATATTTTATATTTAAAAAAAATATAAAATCAAAATCTTAATAATTTAAAAATGTTCACATTACTCTAAAATGTCAATTTAACGATTAGTTTAATCGAACTGCAACCAAGAATTTGCACTATTCTGAAATCAGTTGAGGCACGTGTCCATTTATAATACCACCACGTCAACAAAGCGGACCAGAGCGAAATCTCCTGAGAGTTAAAAAGCAACAAACAAACAAAAACAAAGCAAAACACGGAAAAATAAAATGGAAAGCAAACAAAAGCGAAACAGAGGAAAATAAATTAAAAAAATTGAAAACAAACAAACAAGCGGAACGTCGTTTTTCTCCGAAAGAAAAGAAAGAAAAAAAAAGACAAGTTGTGGCCCACACGTACGTTGTCGAATGCCACGTCACTTCAACACACACGTGCGCGACGTCAATCGCCACGAAGAAACGCAACAAACGAAGCCGATTCGGATTCGGTCTCTCTCGTATATAAACTCCGTTTTGCCACTTTCTTTTTCCTCTCTCGATCCTCTCTTTTGCTAGAGGAACCCAAAAAAAAAGCAAAAAAGTCCCCTAAAAATCCAAAAAAAAAAACTTCCATTTATAGACAGAAAGGAGATATATAAAAAAACCCGTAGCTTTTATACTACTCTTCATTCTCTAATCTCATATCTCATCACAAAACCCTTGTCCCGTGGTTCTTTTATTGCAAATTTTCCGTTTTTAGTGTCCACTATTTGTTTGAGAGAAAGAGATGGCTGCAGCGGCAACGGTAGCGGTGGCGGGTAGTGGATACGCGAGCGCGTCTCTGTACGTGGGAGATCTCGACCAGAACGTGAACGAGAGCCAATTGTACGATCTCTTCAATCAGGTCGCTCAAGTTGTCTCCGTCAGGGTTTGCCGCGACCTGACCGGGCGATCCTCTCTCGGTTACGCCTATGTCAATTTCAGCAACCCCCTTGACGGTAAAATTTATATGCTTCATCGTATAATGTACCTTAATCTTCTGTTTGTATATATGATGATGGTATTGTTTTTGTTTGATGTCTGATGATTTGATCTGAGTATTTGTGGGTTTTTTAGTTTGTTTGAGGGAATGTTGTGTAATTTTTGTCACTGGTGTGTTAATCTACTGATATCTACTTGTGATCAGTGTATTTTTGTCCGTTTCCCTTTTTTTTTTTTCTGAGTTTGTTGTTCTGGGTAAAGTGGAAAAATTCGTTTTGAGAATCTCTTAGTAATGCTTTTGCATGTCGCTACGGCAAGGGGGTTAAAAAATTAATTTTTAAGTACATGTACTTCTGCGTGTATTAGAGATCGGAGATATCCTTATTATGGAATTGTCTTTTTCTGGTAAAAAGTTTTTTTTTTTTAAATGTGTTTTAGAATTTTTTATGATAAGTTAAATTTTCTCATTCTTTCAGGCATTGTATAGAAACAAAACCACAGCATTTATGTTTTAAATTTTATATACTCAAATGAAATATTTTTTTATTATAATTTAAGGGAAGGTCTTTTTGAATGATTATGATGAATGCTTGGAAGATTAAGCCAACAACCAATCAATTTGTTTTATGCCTTTGGAGTTCCAATTATTTTTGGTTAAATTTGTGGGATAATAAACATCAATTTTGTTGTGCGGTCTTTTAGTTTTCGTATAGTCTCACCAATAGAAAAGTTCTCATGTTCCTTTAGAATTATACAAGCGACTTAGTTAAACAGTATTGTTAACATCTACATGTACAAAAAATGTATTATTCTTGTTGAGAGATGTAGTGATTGTTTGACACATGAAAATGTCACTATTACTCTTTATATTTTTCATTCATAGTTCCCCATGGGCATTATACTCATGCAGTAAAGGATGAGATGGGATACGTCCCTGATTCCAATCTTATGAACATATAAAATAAAAAAACACATTCATTTATTTATAACTCGTATATATTATCTTGTCATTCAATCTAATCCGAAAACAAGAATTGAGTCTTTGCATGCTTTCTTAAGAATGAAATTGAAATACTATACAAGGACATTTAAAAAGTTTGGTTAGGCATAGCATCATTGTTTCCTCTCTTATCTTAAAATTATCATTTTACTTATTTTTAAAGTTTAACTTTGACTCTGATTGCAACTTGGGAATTTCAGCTGCTAATGCCATGGAGGCTCTGAATTTCACACCTATCAATGGAAAATCTATCAGGATTATGTTTTCTTATCGAGATCCTAGTATCCGGAAAAGTGGATATGCCAATGTTTTTATCAAGAACCTGGACGCATCTATTGATAGCAAGGCATTGCATGACACTTTTTTTGCCTTTGGGAATGTACTTTCTTGCAAGGTAGCTGTTGATGGGAATGGAAATTCCAAAGGATATGGATTTGTGCAGTTTGAAAATGATGAATCTGCAAAAAATGCAATTAAACAGTTAAATGGCATGCTGATAAATGATAAGCAAGTGTATGTTGGACTTTTTGTTCGACGTCAAGAAAGGGCTCAATCAAATGTATCACTGAAGTTCACTAATGTTTATGTTAAAAATTTGTCGGAAACAACAACTGATGAGGACCTTATGAAACTTTTTAGCCCTTATGGTACCATCACCAGTGCAGTTGTTATGAAGGACCAAAATGGGAATTCTAGATGTTTTGGTTTTGTGAACTTCCAGATACCAGATGCTGCTGCTTCTGCAGTTGAGAAATTGAATGGGACCACTCTCTCTGATGAAAAAGTTCTGTACGTTGGAAGAGCTCAAAGTAAAGCAGAAAGGGAAGCAGAGTTGAGAGCTAAATTTGAACAGGAAAAAATCAGTAGGTATGAAAAACTACAAGGCTCTAATTTGTATCTGAAAAATCTTGATGACAGCGTAAACGAAGAAAAGTTAAAGGCATTGTTTTCTGAATTTGGAACTGTCACATCCTGCAAGGTATATTTCGGTTAAGTGAATTATATTTTTTTATTACTTGTTTTCCATCAGGTTCCAGTTCTTTTTTTGCTTGTAGTAGTATTTTGTTACTTTTTTTTATTCTTCAAACTATTCTTTCAGGTTATGGTTGATTCACAAGGTATGAGCAAGTGCTCTGGTTTTGTTGCATTTTCCACACCGGAGGAAGCTTCAAGAGCTGTAAGTTAACAATTTACTTTTCAAAATCTTTCCTAGATCTCTTTCCTTCACTCATGATTTGTCAAGTTTTGGTATCATTGATGTGTAAATTGTTCATGTCAATTCAGTTGAATGAAATGAACGGTAAGATGATTGGACGCAAACCTCTGTATGTCGCTGTTGCCCAACGCAAAGAAGAAAGGAAGGCTCGGCTGCAGGTAATATTCTTAATCCCAACTTTTCAGTATGTAGAAAAAGGAAGGCTCTGTGTATGTGTGCAGTTACACATCTCATATTAACATGTAGATGTCGTGTCTGTCTTTTGTACCCACTTTCGTAGACTTCCAGTACAGTTACCGTATCATGTTAGATAGTGCCCATTGATCACACACTCCTCAGATTCTCGTTAAATTTGACTTCTGAGGTCATGTTAACAAATAGCTTTTTTCGAGTGTAAAGCATAGGCTTAGCTTGAGAAATTTTTAACTGGCATTGTTGTCTGAATACTAACTGAATGCTAACAATTTCTTATCCCACTTTTGTGCTATACCTGGTGTCCTCTGCTTGCTAGATTATGTCCAGAGTTGAACTTCTTGTTTGGAAGTTCTACAGTGTATTAAAAATATGTGAGAATATAAAAATATTTATTTGCATGATTAGTTGATTATATAAAATTTATTTATCTGCATGATTAGAATTTCTTTGATGTTCATAGGGCGAATCCATCAAACTTGATCAACCGTTAATGAGTAATCCATAAATTGTTTTTCTTTCCAGGCACAGTTTGCTCAGATCCGAACACCAGGTGGACTGTCACCTTTGCCTTCTGGAATCCCTGGGTATCATCCTGGAGCAGCTAGGCTTGGTGCCCAGCAGCTATATTTTGGTCAAGGTACTCCTGGTATGATGCCCCCTCAGCCTGCGGGTTATGGATTCCAGCAGCAACTCTTGCCAGGAATGCGCCCTGGTGTTGGCCCAAACTTTATTATGCCATATCCAATGCAAAGGCAAGGACAACCAGGTCAGCGGATGGGTGTTCGGCGTGGGGGAAACCCTCAACCGATGCAGCAGCAGGTAATTACTACCCTGCTATCTTTTTTGTTTAGTATAGTTATTATATTACTGTGTTTATTTTATTTTTTTACTAATAAGTGTGCTCATGAGCTATTGCATGACTTTCAAAAAAAAATTACACTTGCCTCCCTGGGTGCCATATCAGTTGTTTCTATCCGTGTTTCTTTTGTTTATATGGTGGATGGATTCTTGGATTTGGTAAATTGAATTTTGTGGTTGATGCTAGTTTCCCTCTTCAGGGCAGTCCTATGGATTGTTTGTGCTGTTTTATTTAAGCTACTGAAAATGTTATATGTAGAAATAAAGTGTTTGCCTTTTGTGGCCTATTGTTCAAATCAGCTACTTCACCGAAATTCCAATCAAGGGTTTAGATACATGGGCAATGGGAGAAATGGAATGGACCAAACTATAGTTCCTCAAGGTCTTGTGGGCCCAGTGATGCCCCTTCCCTTGGATGTTTCAGGGATGCCTGTCACTCCTATTGATGTCCAGCGACATGGTCCTGTGCCTATGTCAAAACTTACGTCTGCTTTAGCTTCTGCGAGCCCAAATGATCGTACAGTGGTATGTTGTAATTTTTGTCGTCCTTGTGATAATGATAAGATATGATTCGTTGATTTTAGAGCTTGTGCTTCTGTTATAGCTGTTGATCCAAATGTGAAAGTAATTGTGGTGCTCATTGTGTATCGAATTTGCAGATGCTGGGTGAACAACTTTACCCACTTGTGGATCGTCTTGAGCCAGGTCATGCAGCCAAGGTGACAGGAATGTTGCTGGAGATGGACCAAACAGAGGTACTCCATCTTATCGACTCTCCAGATGCTCTAAAGAAGAAGGTGGGTGAAGCAATGGAAGTCCTTCAACAATCTGTAGCAGTGGCATCTAACGTAGATGATCAGCATGGCTCATTGGCACTGAATGAGTGAACTGCACCTCATTTTTGTCGGTGAATACATTATATTTTGCGTAGCTGTGAGCCCATTTTTTAACTGGGTTCAGTGAACTGCCTTTCTGGGGTTTTCTCAGGAACTAATTTTTCTTAGCATTGTTCTTATTTCACCAGGTTATATCTGGTACCTTAATTGCAGAAATATTTAGGCTTGTTGTTTTGGTATGGAGGATTTTTTTTATTATTTAAACTTTTTAGGATTATTGTTAGTAACTACAGGATTTTATTGGGATTTTGTTCGAAATCTTTTTATTTCTATATCTGTTGTGTGGGTGGATTTTGTTTAATTTGGGAGCCTGATATTTCAATCATATAGTTAAATAAGATAATGCCACTCATAGATGAATGAAGCACCCCAAAGAGACAAAAAGAATCTTGGATTTGCAGGGCTTATTTCTCCTGTCAAAAGTTCCCAGAGTGATATTCCAAAGCTGAAAACATCTGCCTTATGATCGTATGGTTTGTGCTCCATGACCTACATTCAATAAGACTACTGTAAGGATGCTAGAACGCTTTACTTTAAGATGGAAAAAAGAAAGTAAAACACACACACAAAGATGAATGCCATGATACAAAACGACAGAAAATAAAAATCTCAACAAAGCCTAAGAATAAACTACCTCGGATCAGGAATGTTAGCTCTGTAACTTCCACCGAGTCAGGCAAACATGCATGCTCCCATTCAGGGACGAAGCCAGGATTTCAATGTTGGAGGGCTTAAGATAAAATACATTGATAATAAGAAAAGAAAAAACTAGAATAAATAAATGAATATAAAATAATAAATCCCTAAGCCACTGTATATCTAGAGTAACAAAAGTTCAAATGATTTTGCTCCTTTTCTCTTTTTCATCTTCAGCATGGTTTTGACCTAGCTAACTCCTTAAGTATTAAATTATTTGTTCCAATAGGTAGGCAATAGCATAGCAAAACGGTACAAGGAAACCCTATACCATTCCATTATTTGACCAGTCTGTACCAACCATACCCAACCATACCGACCAGTTTTGGTCGTTCCAGCCGAAAAGACTCTTACTGACCAGTACAAGTTAAAATGACATTCGTGCATTTTTTTCTCCAAAATTTGATGAGTAACTTACTTTAATCTAACCTTATGGTTGGCTGTGAACCCCATATGTTTCCGTGGGATATTGGATTTGACTCCTTTGCCTTGGAGTTGGTTATGTACCTCATGCTTATGAAGTTCAATGGAAGTGTGTCATGAGTATAGTCCCAACTGGATTTTTTTCCCTCGTTATTATGACTATATCTGGAAAAGAGTGAAGATGCAGAAGACTTATCCGAATCGAGGGAGAGGAAATGACACCGGAGTGAGCTTTATTGTTAATTTACTGTCAATTATCAATACTTCACATTGGAGTTGGAGTGGGTTGGCATTGTTTTAGCAGCTTGCAAAGATGCAAGTTGTGGCTTTGCTGTGAGTTTTTCATTTTGGCTTGGTGCCGTGATCATGATTAGTAAACCAACTTATGGATAAGCCATGCGGTTATAAACTAAAGGTATGGATTACATACATATAGTTTATAACCTTAAAATTTATCAGCTTGACAAATATGATATAAAATGAGAAGATCTACTGTCTATGGAACACATGTTTCTTCTGTCTCCTAATTTTGGAGCTAAGAAATAAGAACCCTTCTTTTACAAGTCAAATATCAGTTATGCAGCATACTAATCCTATGTTACAAGTCAGCTACAACTTTAAAAAGAACCCCCAATAAATTAAATAAATCAATCTATTTCTTCAAAGACCTAACCTTAAATCCAAAGTCGGCCAAGGCAGCATTCTTGGGTTGCCTTTTAAAATTAAGATTTTTTTTTTTTTTTTATAAAAAAAATACTACCAAAAGGGATTCAAGTTCATGGTATGCAGTGATTAAAATAATTCTATTTAAATCTATAAGATCTACAACACATGATTTAATTAATTCAATTTTAAAGTTGAAACTCTATCTTGCTATTATGATTTCATGAAATTAAATTAATAGTATTTACCCTCTTTTTGTTGTTCGTCTGAAATTAATTTCTAGTGATGATTTTGTGAGTCGAGGTACTCGGTCCAATCGGTGCGCTTCTTCCTCTGATTTGAAGGAAGAATCTGATTATCATGCTCATCATCATCATCTTCATCGTCAATGAGGATTTGGTTTTCATCGGCATATTTACAGGACATGTTGAAGGACTGGACGAACAAGCGGAGGTTCTTGGCCATGTAGCCTTGAGCGAGCACCTTCTGTACGGACTGCTTCTGAATGTACACCACGCAACTCCACTTGTTGCTGCTCTTCTTCTGCTGCTTCACCTGAAATACTTTTGAATTTAGTATTCAACATTTTCTGAATTCAAATTTTATATATATATATAGAGAGAGAGAGAGAGAGAGAGTTGCTTTCGCTTCTGAGCCATTTGGTTTTGAATTTTTTTTTCTGGAATCTTAGGTTATTTGAATTTTGGCGCTCTTTTTAAAATGGGCTGGCCAGTTATAGGTGGGCTTTAACAGATTGTACTATTTTCCTTTCAATTGAAAATTTGGATCCATTTTTTTTTATTTTTTTTGGGCCTAATTTGGATCCAAGTTTGAACTATTGGATCAAAAGAAATTAAATTATAGATTTCATTTTTTTGTTTCGTTAGATGGGCCAAGCCCATTAAGAAACAACAAAATGGGGCCAGGCAACGCCAGCCGAAGTCCTCTCTGATCAAAGTTAAAACGTCGATGGGGTTGAGACCAGATAACACAAGTTTGTCTTTTGTCTATCTACAAAAAGCTCACGTGTAAATTAAATTAATGAACAAATGAATTTTGAACGAATAAATCAAATTACCATTAAAGTTAGAGCAAAACCATGATATATTAAACTTAAAATTTAACTCAATACAACCGAAACAAAATATTTTAATGACGTATAAGAAAAAAATGGCAATACAATTGTAATTTTTAAGTATTTTTGAAAATTTCCTTTTATATCTAGAAAGAGGTCGCACAATTCTAAGCCACCTAGTATCATTTTTCAAATTAATTAATTTTTGATGGAATGCTTTCTTTACTTGATTTTTTCCAAATTTTAAAAGGTACTAGTGGTTGACGTGAATTTATCGGTGGCTAAATTCATGAGAATAATTTTTGGTCAACATCTTTCAAGATTGCAAAAGTTATGTAATGCGCAAGTAATTATTGTTTTCAGTTGTGGAAAGTTCATAAATTAGCAGAATTCTAGGTGAAATTTCAGAGATTAAAAAGGTTTTGGATAATTAATTAACCTTGAAATTCTGTGAATGCCACATAAGACAATGTTCTTTTAATAGAGTATAGATTAAACTGATTAACACTGAGAATTATGTGAGAAAATAGGATGGAGGCCATTTTATCCAGAGAGCCCAAAGACAAATCCAAATCCGAATTGCGTTCGTCAATAAACTCGCGCTTGAGCTTATTTTGGATTTGGTGACAGAAAACCATTTAAATCTCTCTTTCCTACCGGTGGTTTTATTAGAAGTAGTGAACATGTCAAGACAGGGATAATAAGCCATTTCCGCACGAAACACCAACTGCTGTAAGAAAATCTCATGAAGTAACCAAAAAACTCCCAATCAAAACAAAACTCCAAGGACTGCAAAGAGCAAAATGCAAAAAACCATGGGAGGAACATCAAGAGCAATCCTCTCCCTCTCTCTCTCCTCAACCCTCTTTTCTTTCTCTAAACACTATCACCACTTTCCAATTCTAAGACTCCCAAAACGGTACACTAGGGTTTTGCCAGGGTTTAGGCTCGTATGCACCATAACACCCACGGTAACCAGTGAACCAGACCAACTGAAGCACACGATCCTTCTTGAAAGGCTGAGAAGACACCTCAAAGACTCTCCAAAACCTCCACAAACCAAAACCTCACCACAGTCATCAGTGAGTGCTGTTAAGGAGAATGAAAGCAAGAATAATAAGAAGAAGAAGTTGGTGGGGGGTTTTGAGGAGTTGGGGTTGAGTGATGAAGTGATGGGGACTGTGAGGGAGATGGGTGTTGAGGTTCCCACTGAGATACAGTGTATTGGTATCCCTGCTGTTTTAGAGGGGAAGAGCGTGGTATTGGGTTCTCATACTGGGTCTGGCAAGACTCTTGCTTACATGCTGCCTCTTGTTCAGGTGCTTTCTTTGTATTCTCTTCATTCTTTTTTCTTCTTTTTTTTTTATCGATTTGTGTGTTATTTGGCTCAAATTTTGGATTTTGCCACATTTTGCTTTGTGGGTCAATTGAATTTTGAGGTACTTTTGATGTTTATTTGCGCTTTAGGGCTCTGAATTGAAATTTCATTTCTTTTCTATTGAATCGTGTGCTATTTGGATCCTTTTAGGATTTTTGTCACATCTTGACCTGTGAGCCAATGGAATTTTGTAGGTACATTTGATGTTTTGGGGCTTTAGTCTTTCTTTTTTCCCGTATTCACACTGTTTAGACTTTGTTTGATTTCTGCTTTGTGCTTTCTGTGTGATACATTTGATTTGTTGAAAATTTGAAACGTGCCATACTTGGTGGTTTACTTGTGTTTCTTTAGCACACTATCCCTTCAAAATTCTATTTTTTTTCTTGAATTGGGTGTATAGTGGGAATTCTCAAAAAAATGTGACACCATTGATCTAATTAGATTTTAGGACGATCTTATTCTCTGTATGCTTCAGTTTTATTTATATTTGGAAGTATTTTAAGTAATTGTATCTAAATAATATTGCTATTGGAAGTTTAAAAAATAATAAACAATTTTTCTTCTTATTTCTTCGGTGTTGCAGTTGATAAGACAAGATGAGGCATTGTTGGGTATGCTAATGAGACCCAGGCGTCCTAGAGCTGTTGTGCTATGCCCCACAAGGGAGCTATCTGAGCAGGTTTTTGTGTACTTTATTTAGAGTCTGTATCTGACTCAACTTTGCCCTTCACTTTTTCAGTTAACCAACATTGGATGGGCATTTTAGGTTTTTCGTGTGGCAAAGTCTATCAGCCACCATGCACGATTCAGATCTACTATGGTGAGTGGTGGAGGTCGGTTGAGACCCCAGGAGGATTCGTTGAATAACCCAATAGACATGGTAGTTGGAACCACTGGCAGAGTTCTTCAGCATATTTAGGATGGGAACATGGTTTATGGTGACATCAAATACCTGGTGAGTCTCTGAACATATTTACTTAAATTCACTATTTATAAAGTACTGCAATATCCTGGAAGGCAGGAAGTGCACATTTTGCATTGATGTTTTGGAACCTTGTGATGACATACTTGTATGCCTTAGCAAGTCTTTGTTACTGTAATTCTGGTTCACTTCATGATGATGGCAGTCTTTTAGTAGGTACTAGACGAGGCAGACACCATGTTTGACCGTGGCTTTGGTCCTGACATCCGCAAGTTTCTTGGCCCATTAAAACATCGCACATCTAAATCAAATGGCCAAGGATTTCAAACTGTTTTGGTCACAGCAACAATGTCAAAGGTATGCTGACTTGCATAGGGGGAGGGGTTGCAAGGTACCTGAAAAATGATATTGCTTTAGCTATGTTGTGAGTTATAATGATCATTCCGTAGCACTTGAAATGGACCAAATTTTACTTTTACAGGAATTACCAATAAGTCCATTTTCTTTTGTTGAGGCATATCTAATCTAGGTTAGAAATGAACAAGCTTTCTTCTTTCTGAACTTTTATTATAATGATTTCAATTATTTCTTCTTCTTCTTTTTCACATCCCCCTTCTCTAACATAAGCACATGCTAACAGAGGTTAAAGTGAAGGATCTACATTTATCTGGTTTCAAATGGGCAGCCCATTTGTGAAGTTGCTCAATGTTTTTCTCCTGTAACTTATACAAATTTCTAAGTTGTGCTATTGAAGATTTACAAGTGCATTAGACTTTTAGGCTTACAATCTTTATAAATAAAACATCTGCGGTAACAGTTCTTGACATCGAACAACTTGTTTAGGAATTCCACTCTGTGTCCTTCAGCTGCAGCTTATCTGCAGGGAAAATTGTAAAGTGAAAGCTTCTGTAGAGATTTGAATTTGCAATACAAACTTGATTATATTTAACTTGGAAGTTTTGAATAAAACGCTAGAAGGATAGATATCTTTTTTTATTTTTATAAGTGAAATATATTAAACAAAAAACGCACGAAGGGGGTGCAACCCATGTACAAAAGCGAGAGAAACTCCACAAAATCTACAAAGTCAAAGTCATTTACAAAAGAATTCTTTTTGACCCAAAAAAATAAGCCATTGAACCATCTTTCACTAATTATATCAATAGGTCTCTCGAAGCCTTCAAAAGCTTTACAGTTCCTCTCAAGCTAAACAATCCAAAAGATAGAAAAGGAGATCATGGAGTAAGCTTTCTTGAGGTTCTTAGGGGCTCGAAGTCCACTACAAGCCCACACTTTATGTAACACTGATCCGGCGCACACCCAAGCGACCTCCTAAACCTTTTAAGCTATTTCTCACAAGGTTCTAGCTAAAGAGCATTCCATCAAAAGATGAAACACGGACTCACCACATCCTTTACAAATGAAACAACGGTTCACCAATACCCTTCCCCGTCCTTGCAAATTATCAAGCTTAGTATCTTTTCCAAAGAGGCCTCCCAACAAAAAATACTCACTTTCTTTGGGGCTCCGGAGCACCAAATTGCTCTAGCTAAAGAGTACTTCATCAAAAGATGAAACACGGACTCACCACATCCTTTGCAAATGAAACAACGGTTCACCAACACCCTTCCTCTTCTTTGCAAATTATCAAGCGTTAGGATCTTTTCCAAAGAGGCTTCCCAAAAAAAAAAAAAAAAAAAAACTCACTTTCTTTGGAGCTCCGGAGCACCAAATTGCTTTCCACGGGAAGTTGGTGGATTCATCCACAAGAAACCCAGCTAAAAGTATCATAAAAAAAGATTTCACATCAAAACCTTTGCCCTGGTTGCCCTTCCATTTCATCACATTCTCTTTAGATAAGTCAAAATTAAAGCTATATAAAGTTTCCAAGTAGCTTTACACCCTCTCAATCTCCCAATCGTTAACGTTGCGGATAAAAAACACATCCCACGAGATAATACCATTGGTCACCTAGATGCAAGAAGAAATAAGAGCTTCTTTATCCCCCGTAATTTCAAAAATTCCGGGAATCGATCTTTAAAAGGGGTGTTTCCGAACCATGTATCATGCCAAAGCCACGTTCTCCTTCCATCACCAACCATCACTGAAAGATGAGGACTCAAGGCTTCCCAACCGTTCTGAATCCAACTCCACACTCCTACACTGTAAGCCGCCCTTCTTTTCTTAGACATCCACCCGCAAGAATCTATTCCAAACTTAGCTTTCACCACTTTCCTCTAAAGATGATCCCTTTCTACAATAAACCTCCAGAACCATTTCCCCAACAAAGCTTTATTGAACAAGGTAAGGGACTTTATACCTAGTCCCCCTCCATCTAACGGTTGCTTAACCGCTCCCCATCTCTGGAAGGATAGATATGTTACTGTGTATTGTTGTAAAATAGGATAAAATACAGATTTTATGTTGAATATGGGTTTGTGTCTAACTGCCTTTACGAAAAAGGGTTAGAAAGAAATCCGATTTCACAGTTGCCTGCTTTAAATGGCTTGCTATTGGCTAAACAAGAAATACATAGTGACATAGCTTATCAAATTCAGCATATTATCCACATAATTCTAATGGAGACATGCAATGCTTAAGAGTAAAGAAAAGGGAAGAAAATTCATTGGATTGAGGGTAGTAGATGGTTTTACACCCTTCTGAGGATGTAAGCCAATGATTGAAATTCAAATTCTCAAATCTAATCTTGCTGCAATTTGGTAAAATTGTGTATCAATAAAGTTTCTTCTGATATGGTTTTGAAAGACGTTGGACACTTTACCTTTTGAGGTTTTTCAGGCAGTGCAGAAGCTGATTGATGAGGAATTTCAAGGAATAGTGCATTTGCGAACATCAACATTGCATAAAAAGATAGCATCAGCTCGCCATGATTTCATCAAACTTTCAGGTTCTGAGAACAAGCTGGAAGCATTGCTACAGGTCTATTTCTTGGTGCTGTCTCATTCACTTTCAATTGACTATTAGTTGGAACAATAAAATAATAGTAATTGTATTATAAGCGCTGTCAAGTACATTATATTATCATTTATTAGTCAAATCTCTACTTAGATACAAATTAAAATGTTGCAGAAATGCATCAAAATTGTATGGCTGCAGAAGCTACTTATGTTCACATGAGTAGAAATTGAGTTAGGGGGTTGGGGAATTACTCTTTTATGTTTAAATAATTCACTATAATATCAAGATGAACTTCACTAGACTACACTACTTTTGTTTTTGCACTTTCATTTCTACTTTACACATCATCTTCTTTAATCTCCTAGGGGCACCTCATGAAAACAAAAACAGCAAAGAAAATCTATTTTAACATCACTACTTAAGTACTGAGCTAACTGCTCTTGTTCTTCTATTAAGCTTGATCTAAGCAGGCTTAGTTACACTTCAGTTTATTTGCCAAAGTGGAGGCATTGAATCATTTTTGAGATTTGATATTATCGTTACCTCTGCAATGTGAGCATTCTAAACGATAATTTACATGGGTTAAGTGGTAATGTGAAGGCAGGTTCTTGAGCCAAGCTTGGCTAAGGGGAACAGGGTAATGGTTTTCTGTAATACTTTGAATTCTAGCCGTGCTGTGGATCACTTCCTTGCTGAAAATCAGTTCTCTACTGTCAATTACCATGGCGAGGTGCCAGCAGAACAAAGGTGGGATGATATATATGATTACTTACCCACGTATTGTCTATGTTTTAATCATTTGATGGTGCTTTTATCCTAAAGAATACCATGCACATGCATGTATGCTTATTCAAAGAACATTTTTTTCTTGATAAGTTATTCAGAGAACATCACCCAACTGTTTTCTTGTGAAATCCAGGGTTGAAAACCTAAAAATTTAAGAGTGATGATGGAGATTGCCCCACATTGGTATGTACAGACTTGGCTGCTAGGGGACTGGACTTGGATGTAGATCATGTTATCATGTTTGATTTCCCCTTGAACTCTGTAAGTATCATATATATGGCAGGTTTCTTAAATTTCCATTTAGCGTAGAATTCTTCTTATTACCCTATCTTCTATTTTCCCTTTTTTTGTACTTGAAAATCTGAAAATTTTTATTTGCATTCTTTGACCTTTTAGATTGACTACCTTCATCGTACTGGGAGAACTGCTCGTATGGGTGCAAAAGGTAATAAATTTTGAGTCCATATCATTTGTTTTATTTCTTCTTTTTAGTAAAATTGAAAATTGCAGTGCCCTCTTTTCAGTTTTGACTTTAAGTGCTAAACACTCCCTTACTGAAATGCCCCATAATTAGTATCAGGTTTTTAAGCCAGATGAATTTTATCGTTTCCATCTTTCTAATGTTGACCTAGATGTATTGAAATTAGCTGGAAGGTGATCTTAACCATATTGCCTGAACTCACATAGTCCCTCTCACTACACTCCCTTCCCTCCCACACACACAAATATCAACATTTGAGCCACTGCTAGTGTTGTGGCAAATTATTGCTGGCTTGGCAACATGAATCTTACTCTGCCATTTCTGCATGTAAAGCGTATCTTTTTTGTCTCCCTTTATATACTACGAAATTTTCTTTCTAATCAAGAGATTGTTAGGGTGCGTTTAGTTGCAGAAAATGTTTTCTATTTTCTATCTCAATTTTCCTTAACATTCAACAATTTGCATTCTTTTACATATTTTAGAAAACAAGATGTCTTTTGTCTTTTGTCATTTATCTTTTCAAAATAATATTGGAAAAGATTGGAAACAAGAAAAAGTGTTTCCAAATTATGTTGAAAAGATGAAAAAATGTGTTTTTTTTTCCAAATTTTGTTAAGAATGTGCAAATTGTTGAGGAAAGCGTTTAGGAAAATGGAAAATATTTTCCACAACTACACGCACCCTTAAGGTTTGTGGTGATTACCTCTTCTGGTTTTTGGAGCTGCAGATGGCTAAATTCCTCGTTAGCAATACTCTCTTCTCTTTTCAGGCAAAGTGACTAGTTTGGTGGCTAAGAAGGACTTTGTCTTGGCGGAACGAATTGAGGAGGCGATAAGAAAGAATGAGAGCTTGGAATCTCTCACAGTGGACAATGTCCGGAGAGATGTTGCCAGGGCTCGAATAATGCAAGAGAAGGGGAAGAGTGCAAAATTAATTAAAATGTCAAGTCAGAAAAACAAGACTAAACCTGCAGCAGTGAAATCTTCTAGTGTTCGCATGAAGGTTATATCCACCCAGACATCAGGAAGAAAGTCCTCAGTAGCAAAATCTGTAAAAGCATCACCTCCAGCAAGATATTCAAAGCCAGCAGGTAAGGTGTCAAAATTGGTTAGATCTTCTGATGCAAGTAGCTCTAAAAAAGGAACTTGGGGCAGGAGGAAAGGAGCAGAGAGCAATAAGCCCAGCACAGCTTCAAAACTAAGCCTTGTTGGGTTTAGGGGGCGTACTTCATCATTGAGGTCCAGTTGATTGTTGTTGAATTTTTGGATCAAATTTGCATGAAAATGTTTTTTCTTCGAGTTCCGCATATAATTTTTTAGGTAATATTTATATCGTTCTTCCTCTCTTATAACTTTGATTATAGTAACTGTTGTGCCACATGGGTATAATATTGATTTGCTGCATAGAGAATGCATGTAATTGATGAAAAAACAAGATGCAATGATTCCTTTTGTGTATACACACAAATTTTCACTCGAAGTCAAGTGAAGAAATGCTAGAGAAGGTTGTTGCTACCTGCATATCTGCTTACATAATTTTTATGATTATCAAGTGAGTTAACGGACAACATTGCTAGTTCAAGAGTTAACGGAACTTTGAAGACTAAAGCAGCCTTTCTGGTTTCCACACGATGTAAGGGTTTCATAAACTTCATACTATATTACTTCCAGGTGAGTAAAGGGCGAGAAGTTTTGGCGGGGGTAATGACATTGCCTTCAGAGTCGTATATGATGACACCGGAAAAATCTGGTAGCTCACATTTGCCACCCATGAGTATGTTCTTCTGCCAAACTGGGACTCCTCGCTGTTCCCCACTAAACATGCTTTCGTCGGCATCCCCAGGTTGGTAAGCATAGATGCCTGCAGTATGCATTGTAGCTTCATTGTTAAGTTGTATTACAGGATCTTGGTTATGGGAACCATAACAAGCACTCCAGTGACGCCATTTCCGCGAATGAGAAGCGCACATGAACAATGCAAAGGCACAGAAGAGAAGAGTCATTGCCGCTAGGCCGGCCTGAGAAATAATGCTCATTGGTGGTGGTGATGTTAAGAGAAGCTGCTGGGGAGCCATGGGAAACTTGATGGTGGTTGGTTTTTGTGTGGGGATGAGGGTGTTTATGTAGTGTAATTGTTTGCCAAATGGGGTCGTTGAATTTTGTTGGATTTGTTAAGAGCTTTGGAGTTTTGTGGCTTTTGATTTTGTGGTTTCGGTAATCTTTGACCTCAACAGTCTCATGCCAACGTGGCTATTCTCTTGATGGTTCGGTTTCTATTACAAGTCTCTTTTAATCCTTTCTTTTATCAAATTTGGATAAATTTGTTTTCTTGATGTGATGGTGGGGAACAAATTCTTGTCGTTTATAAAGTTTTCTTGGGTCAAATGAATTTTTTTACTGTAAGATACTTTTTTCTCTCTCTCTCTCTCTCTCTCTCTCTCTCTCTCTATATATATATATATATATATGACGGTAAAAAATATCTTTTGGTCTAGAGAGATTTCATGGACCAAACGAAAGAACCACTAGGATAGTAAAAGACGTTTAGTGTAAATTTATAAATTTGAAGAATAATTTATGTAGCAAAAAAATGTTGGTGTGCAATTTAGCATAGATATTTAAGCAAATGCTCAAATTCATATCTTATGGATTTCCAACATTAATTTTGACGATACTGAACCGTGAATGTGTATTAAGCTCGGCAAGTTGAGTCTCTGATCTCATATAAAGAATTTTATGATGTAAAAAAATTTCTGAATTCAGAAAAAAAAAACAGAGAGAAAGAAAATTGCTCTTATTACTTGGTCCAATTCCCAATACTTATACCAATTAACCGAATTTGATGTAATGAAGGCCAATTGAAGTTACATTGATATTAACATATTGGCCTACTTTAGGCCCAAAATTATTACAAGTTTTCTTGAGTTAACTCTGTATCAATCTAATTTGAGATTGAGCTTACCTAATTATTAATACCACTGTATTTTCAATTTCTCTTCCTGTTACAATTTCACTTCTCTCTTTTCTTCCTCTTTTTGTTTTTTTTGAAAATTTTTGGGGCCAAACAGGGGAAAAAGATGAAGCAACGTTCGCAAATCTCTCTCTGCAAGTTACTCTCGAGATACCCTTTTCAATCTTCTCCAAAACCCACATCTCCTTTTTTCCTCAACTCGCTTAAACAATTTCGAACTCAACTCGGTCCCGACTCGGTGCCATCATCTCCACAACCCAGTTTTCTCCGCACACCCGCCTCGAATCCCCATTATTTCCCCTACCCAACTCGCTCAAACGCACAGACCCACTTCACAATCCGCCAAAATGGGAAAAAATACAGCACCGAGTCAGGTGGTGACACAGTGGCCGACTTGGACGTGAACAAGGAAGTTGACATGATCAACCTCAAGTTTGCAGAGGCAAGAGAGGAGATAGAGATGGCAATGGATTCGAAAGAGACTGTGTATTTCGATGAGGAAGCTGAGTGTGCCAGGGCTGCAGCGACGGAAGTTGTGGACTTGTTTGAGGGGCTTCTTGGTAAGTTGCCAGAGAACGAGAAGGCAGCATTACAACGATCAATGGGGCTCAAGATTGAGCAGTTGAAGGCTGAGCTTCAACAGTTGGATGAATGATGAGGTTGGTGAAATTTGGTTTTGATCGAAATTTGGTTTTGATCAAATTTTTGTTTTGCCTCTGTATTGGCAATATAGACAAAGCGGGTGTTTATTGTGGTGAGCAGTGGATGATAGCGAATTAGAGATGATTTTAAATAATGGATTAGTGGAATTTTATTCATAGTTAATGATATCAGGGTTGCTAGAGGATATTGTTATACCTTGTATCGTGAACAATTCATTTTGTTTGCAAGTTCGACGTTGAGATTAATGTGGGGAATGGTATTGTGCTTCTTTTTTGTGCATGATTAATTGGTGCTTTTAATTTTCAAATTCAAGTATGTTGGTATGAGTGCAATCATGGTAAATGTGAGTAAATCAATGGAAAGATATGTTGTAGTCTGATTATTTGCATTAGGAGATCAGTTATTGGAAATCATGTACCCAAATTAAGTAGCCTAATGATTACTGATATCTACACAAAACACAAACAATAGGAAGAATAGAAGAAGTAATGATGGTCAAATTAGTGAAATGAACCTAACATTCATTTCCCAAAAAATTAACATGATCAAACTATATGGAGGCCACATCCATTGGCGACTTTGCCACCTTCTAGTTATTTATTACCTTGAACATGAGTACTTTTTTGCCATGAATAGCTTCGATTTGCAGACACATAATATGACCTCCTGAATTGTAACTTTCACAATTTTATTCTCATAAAGATCGAGTAATTGAACCAAATAAGCATCTTGAAGTTTCCTTTGGGAGTTGATTACAATTATCCAATATAGTGAACCATCATTTAAAGCTGTCCATATTTGTTCTGATAGTGCAATTTTGACAGTTTTTTCCGTGTTATTTGTTTATACTAGAGAAAACCACTTATTTATTTCTTTATTTTCAGTCAGACCTTTTATAAAGTTCCTGTGCATTGTAACAGTGTTTCTGAAAAGCAATATATTTGTCATTTTTCATGTGTAGTCTTAGATGTGATTATCATTGTCAATTGATTGTGCAATCAAAATTTGAGTTGAAATGTTGCTTTATTCAAGGGAAATTTGAGTTAAAATGTTGCTTTATTCAAGGGGAATTTGTTGAAGACCCATATCCATTTTCTGTTAAGGAAATGATTTCCAAGCAAAAGAGGAAGTCCACTTGAGTTAGAAAATTTTGAGTATGATACAATATCCAAGAATTTGAATGGAATCTTAGAAATTTAGGATACAAAGAGACATGGAGTTTTGCTCTGGTGAAATTTGTGAGGCTCTCATGTGAATGAGCTCTGTTCAGTACAATATTTGTGTATTCTTTTACCAAAAAACTCATATCAGAATAATTCTTTAGATGCAAACACCAGATGATGTTGTCTCTGTACCTTCCTTTTGATATGAACTGCAGACGGAAATAATTGTGGTTGGAGATTTCCTACGATTTGTCTTCATTCTTAAAAAGACCTGTAGTTGATGTAGATGGCATGTTTTTGGGACATACTGTTTCCACTTCTCTTGTTTAATAGTCTCCTTCTTGGTTTAAATTTGTGCCTTGCTCTCTTCCTTTCTTCATATGGGCATATCTATGTTGTGAATAATACATATGATTGATGCATTGAGTGGCCTTTTTCCATAAGAAGTTTTGTGGTTGCCAGGATATTATGTTGGTGAACTCTTGGTTTATATTGTTTGTTGTGACTTCCTTTTGTGCTAAGTCAATGTCAACTCATTCACCTTTGAATTATTGGTGGATTAGTTGCATTTGTTAAATTAGGAAGCAATTAATTTGGCGGTTGCAGTGAGATAAGTTCTTAGCTTGGAGCGAGACTTTAGAACTGTATTGGAAGGCAGCAATTGTGTTTCTTATGTGTTTTCTGTTGTAGATTTTGGTAAAACAAGATTTGAACTTGTCCCAAAAGACCTTAGCCACCATATGACACTGTCTTCATCTGGTTCACCTGTCTCTTTGATTTTTTTTTCACTTTCTTGAAACCATTGTCCTTTATGGTAGGTATGAAGATATGCAGCTGGCTGGCAGCTAATTATGCTATTTCCCTTAGTTACGTTTTTGTTTTGTTATATTATTTTTTTTGGGTAGAGGAATAAATACAGCTACCTCTTGGTCGTAATGACAAGGAAAGCTACTGCTCTTGTTAATTGCAGACGAAATCTCTTTTATGTAAGAACACTAGTCTTTTTTCTTTTTTCTTTGCTGAATAGTTCTTTTTTTTTTCATTTCGATAAATAAGAAACAATAATTTACTGGAGATCACTTGTCTAAAGCGAATTTTTCCACATTTTTCAAGCTACCTACTTCTGAAACCAGTGCTATTTGCAAAAGTTAAATTCTGAGTCTCCTATGTTGATAGATATTCACCTGCCCAAATAAGATATTAAGTTTTACTATATGTTTCATGGTTTTGACAGGTTTTCATAGATTTCATATCTCATAATTTTGTTATGTATTTTACAATTTTGACATAGGTTCTCATTACAATTTTCAATGTCAGTCCACTTCAATGCATTGTGTCATGATTTTCCTACCTGCATCTGTCTTGCATGTCTTCTCTTGTGTCTGCTTACGAACTAGCTCATGGTCTGTCACCTCTTTTCTTTTTCTTGTCATTTTAAAAGTGAGCCAATGGAAACAAAATAAGCTTAACATCCTTTTAGACCAAATAATGGAACTCCCAAGTAGTGATGAAAATAATTGTGAAGTTGAAATATTGATCTTAAATTGTGAAGTTGCATTTCACTCTAGTTAATCTCTGCTTGAACTGGTTAGTATGAGAATTTTGTGAATAAATTAGAGCTTTGAATTCAATCTCTTGTGAGTAATGAATGACCTTGAACTCTGTTAAAGACTCGATTGATTAATTAGTTAGTTGGTTAGTCCTTGTCTGCAAGTTGCAGTAAGATGGGTAACGCCAAACAAAAATCCTCAGGCATTGCTAGTGTTATATAGTTCTGCCAAACAGATGAACCTTATTCTGTTTTGTTGCCAAGAAAATGGAGGGAAAGAAAAGTGCAACTGCAATTCTATCCTTCCGCAAGCAAGTTCCTTTCAAGGATTATAATCGATGATGTGCTGGATGATGTTTTTATCAATATGTTATGCAGATTTATCAGAAAATGCCTTAGAAATGCCAAAGAAGACAAGGTACATGATACAATGAAGAAAGTAGAAAACAGAAAAGGAGACAAGAAAGAATTCGGCTGCTGAGAAAATGGGGGAAAGGAGAGTGCAAGTTAGCCGTTTCCACCAGGGAATGTTGGTTGGTTCCTTGAGAACGTGTTTTTTTTTGTGCAAATTGCTGTTTCAATAACATGCAGAACATGGCAAATGATTTTGGGAGAGAGTTGTATGGTTTTTACAAGTTGAAACTTGAAAACCGGAGCATATAGAACCAATATGGAAAATAAAGCCATGAGGGGAACATGAGAATATGGAGTGGTGGTATTGCTTTTTGTAGGACAAGCTGAATCCAATTTAAAGGAAAAAGGCAGCCAGGCAACTGAACTAAATATTGGAAGGACTTGAGAGTTCTCACTTTCATCTCATTTCTAATAGGAACTTCTGCATGTGCTGTGTACTCTAGCCCCTGTTTGGAAATTGGAACCACTCTGCTGGGAGATCCCCAATCTCCACTGTGGGGCCCTGGAAAAAAGATAAGTGTGCTTAACGTAAATTGGGGAGAGCATATGAAATGGTTACTATTTACTATAAATAGAATTTAGATCAAAGTTTAAACATCTTAAAAAGTGGTTTATGAAAAAAAATTACTAAAAACTGAAAAACGGTTTTTAAAAATTAATTTTGTCTCCTCAAGAAAATCGTTTTTGTCTGCTTTATCAAACATTAAACAGTTTTTAATTTTATTGTTTTTTTGTCAAAATTATTTTATAATCCCCTTAGGCCAAAGAGTACATAACTCTTCCTTCGTCCTCTTCTCTTTTGAAGATACTTGTTATCCACACTGAAAAGACTCAGGAGTGACCAAGAGGTTGTTTGGGATAAGCTCAAATCAGCTTATAAGCTATTTTATAAAAATAATTTTGTTTGATTCAGCTTATACTGCAAATTTTAGTGGATTAAAGTTGGATTATAATTTGAGTTGACCGAGCAAAATATCAATACTATCCCTACACTTTTTTTCTAAAATTACAACCCATATCATAATCTGTCTCTCACCCTATCTCTCTCCTTTCTTCTCTTGACCAAGCTATATTTGATTTTTTTTTAAAAAATTTGTTAAATAATCCAAATTAATTACCCATTCACTTTTAATATTAGATCTAAATTAAGTTATCAAAATTATTTTGATTATTCAATCCAAATTAATTATTATTGGAATTTAGGTTAAATTCAAATAATCCAAAATCTTCAAATTATTAATATATCAACTAATTTTATTTTATTAAGTTAAAACATTTATTTTTGTAAAATTAAAGTAAAAAAGTTAATGTAGAAACAAATACTAACTCATTATGACAGTTAGGTTGATTTCAGCATTTAATTATCAAATTTCTCACCACTTATTTAGAACTTTAAATATAATTACTGAAGCACCAAACAAATTATTTTTTAAAAATAATTTAAACACTAAATTATAATTTGATACTGATTAAATGATAGGGTGGTTTCTTCGGCCATCCAAACATGTTTCAATTTTATCAAAAAAACAAAAAGAGAGCTTATTGAAGAAATCATATAATTATTTATTTATTTGTGATATTGTTCTGTAGTGTCAGATTAAGAGACATAATCTGAATATTGGATTTGGTTTTTTTTTATTTTATTGGAAAAGGGTACGAGAAGAGAGGGATGTGGGGGGTTTGCAGTAGTAATGAGTTGCCGATTATTATCTTATTAGATATTGCTTCTTTTTTACCAAAACCACTGAAAATTTAGAGAGGGAGTATGGACCAAGTGAAGAAAGAATATCGAGACAGGGGAGACAAATCTATTGTCTCTTAAGGCATGTGGGGGAGAGGGAGAGCGGCAGTCCTGTTTCTGCCTGTCTGCTTTTTAACTTGCAGCAAAGGGCCTACCTTTAATCTGTATTATGGGGACGTTGCTTTCTCTTCCTTCTCTTCATGTCTCCAAAGTTACAATGTTAGCAGAATCTAGGGCCATCCGTTTTGCCCCCACGTTTGAGAATCAAGGGATTTTCTTATCACTTTGAAGTTTTCTGGTTAAGCCTTTATGTAAAAGTTTTAAGTAATTTTGAAAGTTAAAAATACGTTCAATGGCAGAAAATTCTTCAATTTTTAAAGAAATTTTGCATTTAGAAGACATTTTTTGGTAACATTTTCTAAAAAATTGAACATTTTTCAACAACTGAACAAACAACACTACCCAGAATTGTTAGAATTTTGGTAAGCTTGAAAGAAGTTAGATTGAGGAAATTAAACTTGGGTAATTGATAATTTCTGAAATGAACTACGAGAGCTCAGCCAAATATTCAGCAATTAAGTATAACATAGATAAGGGCAGGCAAAGATGCTGAGAAATAAGAAAGAAAGAAAACGATGAGGCAACACAGCAAAGCATGATCAAATCAACCACATTGATGTTTCTAAAACTGTACAACAAACCCCAAGACCACAATTGATCCTAACCCAACAATGTTACCACCCAAAGTTTCCTCTAATTTCCCACAAGAACAACGCTTCTTTCTTTATCTAGGGATAGCAGCAAATCAGTCACTGAAAGAGGGGGAAAAGGAAAAAAGAAAGAGAAAAGATATCAACTTTGATTTGAGGACTGTTTTATAAGAGGTTGAGTAGTTTTCCCCCATTCTTCAGGTGGGCTCTTAACCTCCATTAACAATGCCACCACTTCCTTCATGGTAGGCCGTTCCACGGGAGAAGAGTTGACACAGAACATTGCAATCCCTAATGTCTGAAGCATTTCTTGAACCATTTGATCAGGTAAACCTTGGAGTTTCGTATCGAGTATAGACACAGCTGGTTCAAAGCTTCCCATTTTCTTTTTCACCCACTCAACTATGTGTAGCAGTTCTTTTTCACCCACCTGAGGTTCAACAGCACTGCGCCCGCTTAGTATCTCCAGCAAAACTACTCCATAACTGTAAACATCACTCTTTTCAGTAAGGTTCATGGTGTATCCATACTCTGCAGTAGTTACAGTATTTGTTTAGATTGAAAGAAAAATCCCAACACTTTAAAAGTGAAAAGATGAATCACAAACAATTCAAGCCATGTTTCTCTTAGATTAGGAGAAAATACATTTCAATGGAGGGAAAGTAAACGAAAGGAAAGAAAATGAAGGGATACATGTAGCTTTTTTTTGGATGTTTAAAATATTATAAAAGAGGTAAGCTCTCCCTTCAAATTCTCCTAATTTAATGGATGGGTACATGTCCTCCCTCCATTTTCTTTCTCCTCATTTAAGAATCTTCCAAACAAGGGGTCCTAATGTTTGCCTTCTTTTCTTTTTTCCCTCATTTCCTCTCATTACCCTCGATCTAAACAAGGGGCAAATGTCAAATTTTACATCAAACATAAAGGCTCCAATATCAAACCTCAGGCATCATACATACATACATATCTATATAAGTTTCTTATCGCGCAAACAAATGTTTATAACTAAGAAAACAAATCAAATGTATAAGAAAAGAACACTGATTTGCAGATTATATACATGAAGCAAACATTAAATAAGTATATACGGGGCGGATAAGTAGAGAAAGGATATTTGCCTGGGGCAATATAACCATATGACCCTGCTACTCTGGACATTGCGTGGTGATAATTTGGAGAGTTCATCAATTTTGCTAGGCCAAAATCTGCAAGATAAGCCTCGAACTTTGAATCTAGAAGAATGTTATTGCACTTGACATCTCTGTGAAGAATTGCAGGCACACAATCACGATGAAGATAAGCTAGACCTTGAGCTGACCCTACCACAATCTTGTACCTGGTTTCCCAATCCAAGTTTCTATTCCCTTGCAACAGCTGCTGAAGATTACCGTTTGATATGTAGTTGTACAAAAGGAGCTTAACACTCTTATTGGAACAATAACCTAAGAGCTTGACAATGTTCCGATGGCGAATATGTCCAAGAATTTGAATTTCTGCTGCAAAAGAATCCACTGGTTCTTCATATTTCTTTGTTTTCCAGAGTTTTTTCACTGCAATCAACTCACCGTTGGACATTTCCGCCTTGTAAACAACCCCGGAACAGCCTTTCCCAATTATATTCTCATCTTTCAGACATTCCAAGATGTTGTCAAAGGTGAAGTTGAGTTTCTGAAATGGAGTGAAAGTCCACAGGTAGGAGAAATCTTCAGCCCCCGGTGAAGAGGATAATGTTCCTGAATATTTTTCCACCATGTACCTATGATTCCGTATAACTAGAAGCCATGAAGCAAGAACTGCTATGGTCACTGATGCCAGAATCACAGAAATCAATGCTACAGTTTTAGCAGATTTTAGTCCATTCTTTCGAGTAACACTGGAAGAACAAGTATTCCCATCAATGGATTGGCAAAGGTTTGGGTTCTGAAGATAGGAATTCGAAGAAAGAGTTCTAAAGAAAGGTGTTACAGGGATAGGACCCGAGAAATTGTTGTAGGAGATATTGAGAGAAGTGAGACTAGTAAGGGAACCCAGAACTTTGATTTTCCCATAAAGCATATTATGAGATAAATCAGGAGACTGTAACTGTGTCAAACTAGACATTGTCTCTGGGATTTCTCCTGTGAACATATTCAAGCTCAAATCCAAATTGATTGTCAAGCTTGTCACAGCCAATTTCAGGTGGGATTGCACCAGAGAGGCTGTTGTAGCTCAAATCAAGCAGTGTAAGCTTCTGCAAGTTCCGAATGAATTTGGGGATTGACCCTGTTAGCAGATTGTTGTTGAGTATGAGCTTGTTCAAGTAACTGAAGTTTCCAAAGCTCCATGGGATTTCATCGGTGAAGCCGTTTCGGCTGAGATCAAGCTGCTCCAAATTCACAAGCTCCCCTAACAGAGAAGGGATTTCTCCAGTAATATAGTTGTTGTGCACATCCAATAGCTCAAGAACTGTAATGTTGGCAAGCTCAAAGGGAAGGCCACCAGAGAAATGGTTCATGTACAAATCAAGGAAGACTAGGTTCTGCAATTGGCCTATCTACTTTGGTATCTGCCCTGAAAGCTGGTTCTCACCAAGCCTTAATCTCACTAGTGATTGACAATTTGCAACACTTGGTGGCAGCCCTCCTGATAATGAATTCCCTAGAAGAAGATGTTTGCTCAGCTTCTTTAAACCGAAGATTTCTTCTGGGATTGATCCTGTAAGCTTGTTCCTTGAAAGATCAAGTGCATAAAGCTCTGTGCAGTTGCCAAAAGAGGATGGTATTGTCCCAGATACTGAGTTACCCCACAAGAAGAAACTCTGCAACAATTTCAAGTTACCAACCTGCAATGGAATTGTGCCTGATAATTGATTCTTATCAAGCTGAACAGCGGTTAAACTTGAACAATTGCTCAATTGCCAAGGAATCAACCCGGTTAATGAATTATCTGACAAATGGAGCTGCTCAAGAACCACAAGCTTCCCCAAATCAGCAGGCATTTCACCAGAAAGATCATTAGCAGAGACATCAAGCACAACAAGCTGACGAACAATTGGAAATCTCAGCTGGGATTGATCCAGACAATGCATTTCCCCATAGAAGCAAGCTAGTGAGCTTTTGCAGCTTACCCAATTGAGGAGGGATTGAACCAGAAAGCTTATTCATATGCAAATTCAAGTTCCTTAGCTCTGAACACAACCTAAGTTCAGCTGGTATTGAACCAAATATCTCAGTATCATAAAGAGCTAATGTTTGGAGATTGATCAAGTTCCCAAAAGTAAATGGTATAACACCTGAAAGACCAGTGGCCGTGGCACCAAATGTGGTGAGATTGGTGAGTAGTCCTAGTTGTGAAGGGATTTCCCCCGTTAAATAAGGGTTACCCCCAATTCTAAATTGTTGAACAGAGACCAAAGAACCCAATTGGGAAGGTATTGAGCCATTGAGGAGATTGTCTTGTAGGCAAAGGACTTGTAGTGTAGTAAGGTTAGCAAGTTGTGGAGGAATCCTACCAGAAAGTCTATTAGTATTCAAGAAAAGGAACTCAAGTGAAGTTAATTGACCAAGCTCTTGAGGAATGGGACCTGAGAGAGAGTTAGAGGAGAGGTCCAAAAGCCTAAGATGAGTGAGTTGCCCAAAAGAAGGAGGGATTGTACCAGAGATATCGGTGGAGGAGAGATTGAGGAGTTGGAGAGAAGAGAGAGATGAGAGTTAAGGGGGTATAAAGGAGAGATTGAGGAATGTGTTAAGCAGAGACAAGGAGATAACTCTGTTCTGTGGAGAGCATGCAATTGCTTGCCATGAACATGGAGTTGAGCTTGATGGGCTCCATGAGGAGAGAATTGAGGATGATGCTTTAGCAAATGGGTCAGCTGCAGAGAGAGAAGAGAGAAGGGCTTGTCCATCAGGTGAAAGAGAGACAACTGTTTTGGTCATGGTTAAGCCCAAAAGGAACACGAACAATAACAAACAAGGTGTATTTACAAAATAAGTTGGTTTCTGATCCACTGAACTGTGAAAAAAATTGATTTTTGATGAAGCTTAAGAAATGGGGTTGATGATTGGAGAAAGATTCCAGGGTTGGTAATGGTGATGATGATGAGTGAAAAGTCCACTCTCTAGGAGACAAGCATGTGAGAGAAAGTGGTTATTTGTGGAGAATAAGAGGAGGAATGCATACAATTTATACTACTCTTGCAGTGCAACCCATGCATGTGAACCAAAGACAAAAAGTTAAGTGCCATAAAATCCATCTCTAGTGGAAGGAAGATTTTGTTGAATATGCAGTCAAAAGATAAACTTTACCAGATCATATATGCAGTAGAAACTGCTGTGACCATTGTTGATGATGATGTGATATTGTTGTTGATGAGAAAGAAAAATCCTCCAATGACCAAGTGTTAATCTGCTAGTCTGTACTCTGAAATCAAAATAAGTAATGGCCTTAAGACTTTAATTTGGTGCTTGAATGGTTTTATTAAGAGTTGGTGTTGTTGCTTCTGACTGGTGAGCTTGAAAGTTTTGAAAGCAGAGTGCATTTTGTTTCTTCTTGTTGCTTGTTTGGAGTCTAGACCATTTAAAGTACTGTAGAAATTTACTTCTGCATTTTATTACAGTGATTTGAGCGCCACTGGTCTTTTTTTGGTTGACCCATTCTACCCTTATTATCCAGCCAAGATGCAGTGTAGTGTGAAGGGTAGTAAAGACTTCTTAAGACTATCTGTCTTCACTCTCCAAACAATAATTGGGTCCACATCGATGGGCCATGTTACAAAATCTTAGCTGTTGAGAGTTTATACTGTTGGTATAATCTAATGGTTAGGGTTACTATGAAATGGGAACCAAAGACAAAAAGTTAAGTGCCATAAAATCCATCTCTAGTGGAAGGAAGATTTTGTTGAATATGCAGTCAAAAGATAAACTTTACCAGATCATATATGCAGTAGAAACTGCTGTGACCATTGTTGATGATGATGTGATATTGTTGTTGATGAGAAAGAAAAATCCTCCAATGACCAAGTGTTAATCTGCTAGTCTGTACTCTGAAATCAAAATAAGTAATGGCCTTAAGACTTTAATTTGGTGCTTGAATGGTTTTATTAAGAGTTGGTGTTGTTGCTTCTGACTGGTGAGCTTGAAAGTTTTGAAAGCAGAGTGCATTTTGTTTCTTCTTGTTGCTTGTTTGGAGTCTAGACCATTTAAAGTACTGTAGAAATTTACTTCTGCATTTTATTACAGTGATTTGAGCGCCACTGGTCTTTTTTTGGTTGACCCATTCTACCCTTATTATCCAGCCAAGATGCAGTGTAGTGTGAAGGGTAGTAAAGACTTCTTAAGACTATCTGTCTTCACTCTCCAAACAATAATTGGGTCCACATCGATGGGCCATGTTACAAAATCTTAGCTGTTGAGAGTTTATACTGTTGGTATAATCTAATGGTTAGGGTTACTATGAAATGGGAAACAAAATATCTATGTAAAGTTGACACGTGTATATAAAATCCAATATCTAATTGCACAATTACCACAACACCCCTACATAAGCGAAATTCGTCTTAGTCCCTCGACTCTCAATTATTTCATTTACATCATAACTATTGATTTCGTATTGATATTGTTTGCTCAATTTCGTGCACTTAAATGCCACATGACCCTGAGCCCGTTCCAAATGAGCGGGAAAAAACCTATTTATTTGAAAGTTAACATGGGATTAGTATACTTTTAAATTTATTTATTTGAAAGTTATTTTTTAATATAAATTAAGAGATTTAAAAGGATAAATTTATTATTTTCGAATCTTATTATTTGTGAGTATGTATGACGGAAAGTAAATGACGCAAAGAAATAAAAATGATAAAATTTAACGGGATATTCTTCTCTGCTTATTTTCTTTCATCCAGACATATATTTATTTAAGTTAAACTTTCACCTAACAGTCATCAAAGATTTGTAACCATCAATTGAATTTGAAAATGATAGTGATCAATGTTTACATTATTAAACAAATTTATCACCATTTTCAATTTTTTTTCTACTTCACTAAAAAATTGATTTCTCAACTTTTGATTATTATTAAGTCGCATTTTAAGACCCAAAATTCAACTTAAAAATGAATGTTTTAAAATCTCTTGAAATCCATAATCCAATGAATATTTAATAAACTCACATATTTCAACTCAACTTGAGTTATCTATAACTGAGCTATTATCTATATTTTTTTTAATTTAAGTTCAACAGTTTAATTTCATTTTATTTTGAGTTTTGGTTGTTTTTTTTCTTCTTCTAAACTTCCAAAAACCTTACAAATTTGATAGAAAAAATATTCAAAGTCATATTATGAACAATACATATAAAATATTAAATATTTCCTTTACATCAGAATATACGAAAATCAAATATAAATGGTATAAAAAATTAATTTTTAATTATGAAGAAATTAAGCCCAGACCGTGGAGGCAACAACTAAAAAAGCACATACCGCCATTGCGCGTCCATGAAGTCTCCTTCCAAGGACCACTACACCAAAGTCCAACGATTTGCGCCGCCAGAGTAAGTTTAAGATCGTTACTGTTGTCGTCAATCCAAATCGGTTACGTAAAAATAAAAGTTCTTATTGTAAAGAGTTATAGAGAAACTTCTGTTGGAGCATCTGATTGTGAGGGCAAAAATGGTAATTAAAGTTGATAAATAATTTTTTTTACTGTGTGGTGAAGTTAAGTAAGGGTAAGGTGATTTTATTAAGGAGGAAGAGATGGTGAGTTTATTTTGGTAGTGGGGCAAAAGATAAATACACATAGTCACACGAGAGAAAAAGCTTTTGTGGAATATATTAGGGCACAGGTCACGATTAAGGTTTTTTATTAGGGTTTTAGGTTTTGACTCTATTCTAACATTTCAGCCGTACTACATATCTCTCTCAGTAATGTCACAAATTTTTTAATGAGAAGTTATTTGGGCACTCTTATGTTGATAAGTTGAGGTTTTTTTTTTTATTGTTACATGGATTTTTTTGTTATATTTTACTTAATTCATTTTGGACATGAAATTGCAATTACAAATATGATTTTAGACACTTTAATCAATAAAAAACATACAAATATTTAAAAATAACATGATAAATCCAACATTCAAACACATATTCATATCTAATATTTATATCGGAATCTAAATAATGTAGCTTTTCGATATAGGATGACTAATTAGTAGTTGTTAAAAACCAATATTTAAAGGGTATTTTATAAAATACATTTTTACGTTGGGCGTATAATTACATAGGATTATACGGGTGTCCAAATCACTATTATGAAGAAATTGTATAATATATGTGAGCCAAACACAAGCCCTGATTCATGTTAGATCTCTGGACAATTCATTGCATCTTATAAAAAACCACACTTGAAAAAAAACGAACATCAACCACCAAACCGATTATATTAGGTAGTTCAAGACGATAAAGGTAAAAATGATGAACACATTTCTTAAGGTCCATGTATCATTCAATTCATGCATTGATATCAAAAATATTTTAATTAGATTGAAGATATTAAAAACTGATTAAATCATATCAATTGGTCATGGGCTTAATAACGTAAAAATGAGTATCAATGTATATGCAAAATCTCAAGATTCCAACGAACAAATTAGATATTAACATTTGGATTATTGTTGTATAAAATATTGTACTAAGCATATTATAGGGAGGTCCAAGCAGTTCCCTGTCAAAGGAGCAAGAGTCATAATAATAAGGGTTCAAAGTATGCGTTAATGCGCCAGAATCTTACAGGACATTATATATCATAATTAAAACTATATATTATTTTTATTTTACTTTATAAACTATATATTATTTTTATTTTACTTTATAATATAAAGTATATCATATGATCCAAAATCTGAGTTTTAGTGACTTTCACCTTAGCTAGCCTTAGGGATTCAACACTGCAATATAAATATTTTTCATTTATATGATTCTCTCCCTTTTTCTATAAGATTTAAAATATACACTTAGCATGTACTTCAGGCTACAAACATAGACACAGGTCTGCACTCCTTAGTGGCACAAGATAGGGAACATGAAATCTTTTTACTTAAATTTTTTGTAAAATAAATTTCATTTATATCTTTGAACACAAGCATTACCTGCAGCGGCTTCTTTTGCTAACAATCTAATCTAGCCCACAACATTTCACCTATTTTTTTTATAAAAAAAATCTAGCCCACAAAACAGTATAATTAGTACATATATTAAGTAGGGTTTGATATAGATTATAAAACGATTTCTGTTTTTCAGAAACAGAAATAAAATTAAAAACTCACTAAAAAACGGTTTACTGCTTACATAACAAGAGAGTGAAGAAAGGGAGGAAATGAACAGATAAGGAGACTTTATGCATGGTGAAAATATATATTGGTGATGGTACCTTTCTTATAGATACAACTCTTTTTTTGATTAAATTCATGGAGCCCCAAAACTTATTTGGTTAGGGTTTGTCAACTTGCTAACTTAGATTCTATATCTCTACAGTGACACTTTACTAGGAGTTTAAAAAACAAAAGAAAAAAAAGAAAACTTCAAGAAATGAAAGAAAACACGAAGAAGACAAAAAGAGATGCGTCTTGTGTGTATATATATATATATATATAAGATACTCCAGTTATTAGTATTATGCAGACCAGGGTTGCTAGGAGAACCATAAGTTCCCACCAAGACAAACAAAAGCTGGAATTGAAAGAAATCTTACCTGGAATCCTGCTTTAAGTCATCAGAAATTGGAGACTTTAATTTGCAAGCAAACAGTGGGGTCAATATAATGACCAAAAAGAAGAAGAAGAGGAAACTATTGCTTTTGCCGCCTCAATGGGGTTTGAGAAGTCAACAGATCATAGCTAAAATAGACAAATATGATTAGTAGCGTATCAAACCAATATCACATAATAAACAAACAATTATAAAACCAATGAACTCCACTGAATATTTGTCTAATCCCCAAAATACTGAAACAAACATCCTTCTAACTTCTAAGTAATAAAACTGCTGTAGTTTCTCTTGTTTGAACTTTGAATAAAGGCTCTCTTTACCAGGAAAAAGGAAAAAAAATGGTAACATCAAATTAGCAACTGCTAAAAAGAATATTTCATTCATAATAAACATTTGCGTACAACAGTTGAAGGACAGAAATCATCTTTAGGATGTGATCGTCATGTATCGATACTTTCCTTTCACTTTCCTTTGAAATCTAACCTGAAACGCTTTACAGGCCAGAAAACTCGATTTCTGTGTACTCGAAGAAAACAATGGACTAGTATGAGATTCTTACCTTCTGTCATCCTGAGGGTTGGAGAGAAAGAGCAGTAAGGCCAAGTCATCCTCATTCCAATTTGATAGTACATCAAAGTAAACCAGTGTAATCTTAAGGGATTAACTTGATTCATTATCCCTTTCAAATTTGAACCACTTCCAGTTTGCATACAAACTTGCTTCATCATCAAAAGGTAGATCATCAATTGGAGTGGGTTTTAACTTACGACTTGCTAAACCAGCAGGTAACTTTTGTCTGTACTTCTTTGCCATCTCTTCAGCCTCGTAAAAAACTTTCTGTTAAAAGAATAGAAATTTTATAAGCTTACAACCATACAGATTATGGAATAGAGAGATGAACCAGAAAATTATTTGCACCTCTTTGTTTGATATAAATAGGCCTGGCTCACTTTCAAGATCAGCAATACTACAAGCCATATAAGGAAAAATTGTCATTAGCATCCACTGAGTGCTACCACTGAGCATCAGTACAAAGTTCCCAACAGATCAGTCTTCTGACTGTGTAATGTTTTACTTAAAACATAGAAATACAACAGGCAACAACCAAAAGACTAGCTCTCATCAGTTCATAAACCCAGATCTTATCTAACTCCAAGCTTTTCTGTCAAGTAAGTGTATTTCAATATCGAGGATAAAGCCAAATTACCAAGAACATCAAACGGGGAAACAAATTAACTAGCATAATACATAGATAAGGTACAAGTAGACAACTGTTAACATTTGAACGAAGAAAAAAAGGTTAGTCAACCCAAAATTGTTGATTAATTCATCAGATACCTGTCAGTACAAAAATTTGGCATTGGACATAATAGTCTAAGTTGATAAAACTAGCCCTCAAAGTTACCCAATTTTTTATAATAAAAAAAAAAATATTTTGCATAGTGAGAAGATTTCTTGGAAAGATTAAAGGAGTGCTTAATTCATATCTATTTCAATTGAAATGTTACTTTTCACTCCAACTTCCCAATTTAGGCACAAAAAGTCATCCTATAAAATGGGTCACCCTATAGGATTGAACTGTTCACAGAGGTAATAATTTAGGATCATTTCAAAGGATTTCATTAAGGGTCCTTGTTGCAAAATTGTCGCTAAAATTTCTAAGAATATGAAACAGCATGTTAACTACTGAAGATAACGCACTGCCAACTTGTTTTGATAATGGAGCCATGTTATTAAGGCTCCCAGCAAATATTAGTTTAAGCCATGTCAACACTTAAGAAAGGCCACCACTGTGAACTCGAAGGACATCCTATGTATGTAGCAACCTTAAGACATTCCAAGCTAGACTTTTGAAAAACCTATTATCCCAAAAGTTTAAGTTGATAGAAATGCATCTAACATAATATTCAAATTCTTAATCCTTTTCACATGCAAGCCAGATTCGAATAATAGGCTTTGCATGTGGACCAAGTGCAAGCCCATCCATACACAAGATATGATAATATCGTAGAAGTGGGGTTCACAAGATACGAATATAGAACTTTCTACTCTGATACCATGTTGAGGAACCAATTATCTAAAATGCTTAAGCTGATGAGAGAAAGGCCCAATATTGTACTTAAACTCTTAACACCAGCACAAGGTACTTCCAATTGGTAATCCTACACAAAGAGCTAGCACTTTTTCCAATAGCTCTCTAGCTTGGAAACTTTCTTTATTGGTATGCAAGAATTTCTGACACATTGCACACATGAACACTTTGTAATTGTACCGCATACCAATTCAGAAGAGTTAGTTTATCATTCTACAGTTGTAAACATACAGGTGTGATTTCATAGTTTAAAGTCATATTTATATTGTCTATAGATGGATATTCCTATTACAAAAATCAGATAGAATAAGCTAATTTCCAAGGCACCTCTCAATCAAACACTAGTTCTGTACATTTGAACCTTTGAAAAGAAGACACCGAATCAAATATACTTTAAAAAAATCTGAACACGTCATTAGGCATAGGAATGCTCTACTTGAAAATGAACGATGATTTACACAGTTAAAACGTTATTCTAAAGGCTCTACTTGGTTCGGTTGGAACATCTTAAAATGGTCGATTAACAATTTGAGACCACGGCAAGCATTTGTGATTGTGTGTGCATGGACACACGTGTTTGTGCTTTCATTAATTCTTGCTTCACAAATGTAAAAGAGCTTTCATTAATTAGTATATGCTTCGCATAAAGACAAACAAGGGAAACTTTACTGTCCAATATGAGATTCAGATTGCTAACAAAGACTAAAATACTAAGAACCAAAAAAATTAAGCAAGAGGTTGATGTATCAAAAATGCTGGGACAAACTAAAAAACCCAGAAGCTTTTAATCATCAAATCACCTGAGAGATATTTTGTCAGGAAGCATCGACTTCACGACTAGAACTTTAACCTTCTCGTCCATGTTAAGCAAGTCACTGACAGAAGTAATTCTGGTACGACTTATATTTGAGATATGCAGCAACCCACTAAAAAGCATTGACAAAAAAGAAGAAATGACAATGGTTATTCACTATTGTTGCAAAAAATATTATCGTAGAAATTTATAAATAAACACATGCATCCATAGATGCAAAAATTCAGAAAATAGTACAACTACCTAGAGTCAAACTACAGAGAAGCCTCATATTTCATGTCTGGACTTTGATCAACAAGGGTAATTACATGAAGGATTTGATCACTTCAGAAAGCCTAAGAGTTTTCTTAAGTAATACTGTTTTTCCTTCTTTTTCATCAAATTCAATTTAAATAAAAAAAAATCTTTTATTTCAGCAAAAGTAAAAGGTAATATAAGAAGATCATAGGGAAAACATAAATTAAGGCTAGGTAGCCCAAGTGTTATTCATGTTCATTGTTCAATCTCTCTGCCTCTATTTCTCATTGCCTCTACTCTCTTTTAAAACACCCATTTTCTATTTTGCATAATGCATCCGCCTTCAAAACCGTTTGCAGAAAATCAAGCTCTCTTTCAAATTTCCATATTTATATATGCTTTTTTTCTGATTAAATCTTAGCTTAATCCATATCCACAATTTTCATTTATTTTTTCAGGTGTCACATTCACACATAATATTGGCTGAATTGAGAAAGCAATATGTATTGAATGTGGTTGCATGACAAGTTCTCTAACCAA
The DNA here is from genome assembly GCA_023935145.1 of Bretschneidera sinensis. Lineage (NCBI taxonomy): Eukaryota > Viridiplantae > Streptophyta > Magnoliopsida > Brassicales > Akaniaceae > Bretschneidera > Bretschneidera sinensis. Next base: position 151,948,995 of record CM043697.1, read on the forward strand.
AGAAGTATGTTGTACTAACCTTCTGTTACTTTCACCAATTCTTATTTGGGCTCCGTATGGAAAAATTTTCTTAACAGTTCCTTCTAGAAGTGTTCCCTCCCGGAGGTGTAGCGTTTCCTGTAACAATACACAGAATATCAGCAGGCTTCCCTCCCTCCCCCCTCCACTCATTTCTTAACATGAATGGGGAAAAGAACTGAAACAACAAGCCAAGAAACAGTAACACAGAATGTTCCATGGAAACTGACCCAAGCTTCCCTCTCACTCAGTATCAAGTCATTATTAGCCTCATTTATTCGAGTAATCTGCACGTATAATCGGCGGCCCACCTATAATATGAAGAAAATAGCAATCTGTAAGAAGCATATAATCAATGCAGCAAAATGTACAAGAAATACAGAAGGAAGTATCTAAACCATCAGTACATTTGCTATGACAGCTAAGGGATGCCTTGGCTTTGCCCCATGGTGTAGAATATAGGCAGTTGAGCAGCAAGTCCTTCAGGAGCACTTACAAGATGGAAGTAAAAATTACTTTCAACAACTTTTTTCTTGTCTTGCTTCTTATCAAACTACTAAAACAACTATTGGCATGTTCATAGTGAAATACAGTATATCTTTTTCAATTTTGAAATATGTTCATTTCAGTTACTGACCAAAAGAAAGCTAAAATAATTACATGACTGATCGGTGGAACAATTGGTAGCCACACCCTTCCACTAAAGAGGAGGTCTCAGGTTCAAATGCCTACTCCCAATCATCGCAATTGATTGAAAAAAAAATATATATATATCCCAGTGAGTAACTTAATTAGGGGCACAGAGTGAAGCTGTATTTTTAACTAATTTAGTTAGGTTCAAGATATTTTCCCCCTTGGTAAAAAGAACCTGAGATCCAATATGAGAATACATACAAATTTAGCAACATCTTAGCTTCCATTTCAATACGTTAATTTGTAAATATTGGTCATAATTATCTCAATTTCACATGTTCAGCACGGAACAATTTTGGTACCAATGCAGATGTTAAGATGGTTGGTGCAAAAAATTGTAGAAGAAAGAAAAGAAAAACATATACCCAAAAATGCAGTACCTATCCAGCAAGAGGTGAGGGTAAGGCATGGAGGTTAATTTATCATTCTCAACCAAAACCAGTAAATGCACTAGTTAGGAAGTGATTTTATTCAGGTTGTAAGGAAGGGATATGGCCAAAAATTGCAAATCAAGGTTGTGAGAGTGACAGGAGAAGTGATTGCCAACAAATAGTCTATAGGGACATGATTGCCTACACAGACAGGTGTTCTAAAGGCTTCAAAACCCTTTTCTTCTTCTTTTGTCCTCAATGAAGCTATGCATTCTTATGATGTCACGCCATCACCTCGACTTGAAATTTAAGTTGCTTAAGCGCCTCATCTAACCTCTAACATGCACATGGCTTCAATAGACCATTACTTTCAGAAAACACAAAATACTACTGACAATAGGAGGAAGGCCTCTTCAGTTCCTTAAACCCTACCACCCCCTTTTGAAACCGGATTTGTTCTCCGGTCTTTAATATGATAAATGAGACTTTTTTCTAGCAAAGCTAACAAGCAGCCAATTTTCTTATTGAATTTCATAAAAATTTAGTCTGTGCAAGTCTACCAGCAGAAGATATCGTATTTCACACATAGTGTTCCAGCAATGAGCTATTGCAGTTGTTACATAATAGTCCTGACTGTTGATGATTGAAGGCATACAGAAAATAATATATCAGAACCAAAAAGCATGTCAAGTAACTCACAAGAAGTTTTAAAGAGATTCAAATTACATTTTCTTTCAACTCGGTGAAACTGTTCACTCTATTCACCAACTCAGCTTTCGGAAGAAAGGCTCGCAAACCCTGTATAAAACAAAATTTGAAGAAGGTTACCAATCAACAAAGATACACATACGTTCAGACACAAATCAGAAACACTTACTTCAATTCTTGTAAGAAGCCCACCAGTATTCCACTCTGTAATTTTAACCTCAATAGGTTCATTGAGTTGCTTTATCTGTCCAAAACATAGTCCATTCAACAAAAACTTTGAATTCCATGTTAACGAAAAAAAGAACCAGATACCATAAACTAGTTGGAAGCATAATGATGGCAGCTTAAAAGACTGCACGACAAGAAAAGGAAAAGTTAAACAATCATGAACTTCAATTCATACATTAAATCAAATATCACATGTTCCCTCCTCTTTTGGAAATGAACTTCGTCTTGAATGCCTCACAAAACATCACAACAGAACAGAAAAACACATTTCTACCAAAGTAGAAACAAGAACTTGTGTAGCATGTTCAAAAAGACAGGGCTAAAGTTGCCAATTTAACAAAGCAGGAAAGAAAAAAGCAAGAAAAGAACCTGCCTCACTCGATGCCAAGCAATCCGCCTAAAGAGTCTTCTAGTTGAAAGCAATGGCCGACCACTAAGTGTCCTCCCAAGAACCTCAGCAAAAAGCACAGTTCCAGTGTCCACAACTGGCCTCCCCAGTCCCTGTCCCCCACTCATTGCACCATCATCCTTAAAAATTCCCATCTTCCCCTGAACCGTAAACTCCTCAACATCATTCTTCAAATCACACAACAAATATTCCATCTCTTTGTCATACAAAGGCAGAACCTCCTTCATCAACATAGTGCCCAATAAGTCTGCCCCGACGTTTACATCAAGCTTATTCTCATTACCTGAAACCACTACACCAACCACAAAATCACCTGGTTTTGGCTCATAATACTCTACACCGACCTTCTTAGCTTCCACTTCCTTATTCCCCACATCGCTTCTCTCATCAGAAACTCCTAATTTACCTCCCTCTTCTCCTAGTTCCTCCAATGTATCTCTCGGCTTAATAAACTTGAAAAAGGGCGCCAACACCTCATCGTTATCGGTTTTTTCAGATTGCTCATCAACTTCTGGGACAAACTCATTAGTTATAGGTACTGGATTAGGCTTGTTTAACAATCCAATCTCTTCACTCTCTTGAATTCTATCAGTTTCAACGTTTTCAGGCAACTGGGTACTTGAAAAATCATCGAAAACATCATTCTGAGAGCAAAAACAAATCTGGCTAGTTCTTCGAATCGGAAGATTACTAGAAAAATCAAGGGATTTAAGTGAGCCAATGGTGTAAAATGAGTTGATGTTCTGGGTTTTTCTAACTCGGCATTTTGAGGTATTATTCAGTGCTTTGATTTGAAGGTTGTTGTGTATAATAGTGAAACTATAAAGTGATGGCGAAGAGCCAAGAAAAGAGGGAGACTTACAGGGTTGAAGAAGGGTTTCCATCTTTCTTATCTTGCGCACTTCATGAGCAAAATTTTTACCTCCAAAACAACATACTCGAGTAGCTTTTCCTGGTTTGTTTTATCCGTTGGAACTATTGTGTATTTGTATTGTAAATTTGTATACAACTGTAGGTGTAATGGCCCAGTTCAGACTTTATCCTGGCTTATCACGCCTACATCATGTTAGACTGGATTGGGCTTAGACAGACCAATTGCATAAGAAAAATAGCCCACTTCAGAATTCAGATTTTGTCCCTCACATTATTTATAATGTAAGAACTAAGAAGGAGATAAGAATTTTGAATTTTTTTTTTTTTTTATACATAGAATTTGAATAGTTTAATTCAACAGCCTGTGGAGCAAAGGAGTTGATTTTTTTGGCGAGTTTAACTTCTCTACAATAAAATTTATGAAATAAAACCAGTACATTATTTTTGCGCATGAATTCAAAATTTTTAAATGTAATAGATATCACTTTATAATTAAAATTTATATGTACTATAAACTTTAATTCACAATTTTTTACTGCAAAATGAGTTGATTTTGTGACAAAAACATTAATTCTATGACGAAGAATGGTACATAAATTCTAATGAGACAATTAACTTTAAAAAAAGTACAAGTTGACTATTATCACAATATGCCATGTCTTATAAATTGATGTAAGATTTGGTGTAACATGGCATAGATTAGGTGCATCTAATTAATTTAAAATCTATACCTGATTATTATTTATTTTATTATAAGATAGTAGCACCTAAGTAGAAATGCAGCCTGCCTAACCATTAACATCACTTCCCATCATAAAAAATTGAACATCCAATTATCATTGATTAATAAATAAATAAATTTATTTTAAATTTAGGTAGACGATTAACGGTGAAGGATAGAAGGTGACATTTGATTAATTAATTATAACTAAGGTAAGTGATATTTTTTCGATGATATTGTCTAATTATGATTATTAAAATAATAATAATAATAAAATATTTTATATTAATTAATTCTAAATAAAATATGTCATCTTCATTTTCCTTCAACCACGTTGCATTTTTAATCTTTAATCATGGTGATTAGATTCTTTATGAATCTATTTTATTGCAGTATAATTTATTATAATATGAGGCCTGAGATTAGATTCTTTGAAATTAAAAAAGTATAATAAGAGAGCAAAATATTATTATATCATAAAAATTTTATATACGATTCCATATGTTATGATTTGAATTTTTTGTGTAGGATCAATCTTATAAGGGTTTTTTTAGAGCTCATCCAATTATATTGTGTTGTCATATTAAAATAAAAAAAATAAATTAAATATTGTGATATAATTTGATTGAGAGAATTTTGGATGGTTTTATAAGACCGAACCTACTAAGTAATTATTTATGTTATGACGATACCCATATACATGAAATGAATAATCATCATTTCCCGGCTCTAAAATTTGAATATTGTTTTGAAGTTGATTGTAAATAATCTTATATGTAATCATTTTAACTCTATCAATTTTTATGTGTGTTTTTTGAATAAATTTTATTAAAAAAAAGCTCTCTAACTCAATAGACATGACATTAATTTTGCTTTGTCTTGTAATAGCTTTGTTGACTGATATAAGACTATGATGTGCTTTCGTATTTCGAAAAGTTATTATTTTGCATAGTATCATGAAAGATACATGATATAATTAATATTTTTAAATATATATATATATATATATATATTAATTAATTAATGCAAACCCAAATATATTGAATGTGCACAAGTTCTTGTCTGCTACAAATTATTGCGTGGCACAATGTCCGGATTTCATTATTCCCTCTCTCAAGTTTTGGTCCTTTATTGGGTCATTAATGCAAGTTTAATCACTTTTAAAAAAAATATATAAATTAATTAATTAACCATCCAAATATAAATGCATAATGCAGTTGAAAAAAAAAACTTGAAAATATAAAATTATCGATCTCAACATGTAGCACATGTGCATAATACAATTCAAATATCTAAAATAAATTAAGTATATATGACAGGTTTATTAGTTTGATTCGGTTTGTAAAAATTCATAAACCACAATTCAAACCTGACCATCAGTTTATAAATTATTCAATCCGATGGGTAAAAACCAAATCGAACCAAACCGTATAACCGGTTTGGTTTGATTTTACTGTTCCACCAATTTCGTTGTAGACCCCTAGCCTAAATTCGCTAGAAAGAGGAAGAAGAAATCATCACAAATAATATGATGCGTTTGGGATCACAATCTTTGTCAGTCTAGTTCTGGGTTTTGTTGCAAGATATGTTATGGTCCTCCTAGGAGATGCAGACATTAGTATTATCACAAAAATACAAATACAACAGGGTTATAAGAGAGTTTTTCAAATTAACAACTTCGGAAATACAAGAACGAAGTACACTCACCTGTAGTTTTCAAGATGAGGAGGTTGCTGTCGTTCCAACAGGGCCATACATTTTCAGATTTTGCAGATAATTGAAGATAGGCTATTGGGCATCGTAGATAATTAATTAATAAGCATATAATATACTTTGTAGAGAACTGTATATAAATTAAGGAGAATTAAAAAAAAAAGAGAGAGAGAGAATTGTGCTATATATTTTATGCTAATTAAGTTTATCGGATTTTTTACAAATTAATATCTGATCTTAGTCATAATTCTAACTCATTTATAAATAGTTAGCTTTTATCAAGAATACTAATGAAAAAAGATTGGTGTGATACTAATTGAGATAAACTTTTTTGTTGTAAAAAATTGTAAAATAAAGTTTACAGTACTACACATAAATTGAGTATAAAATGATTCTCATCGTATCTCAAAATTTAATGAGTTTAAATTTATATGCAAAAATAATGTATTATTATATTTATTTTACAAATTTTACTGCAGATGAATCGATCTCGATGCTAACCCGCATGATTTTAATTGATTTTTTTTTCTCAAGTCAAGAGGGTTTTAGACATATGATTTTTTTTTAGAAACCGAAAAGTAATCGTTGATGATGAATTGCTGAATTCAAATGAATATTTGACTTTTTTGTTCAATTTAAAGATTTAAAATTTATAAATTTGTGAAATTAAAAGATAATTTTGAGGGAAAGATATGATTTATAAATAAGTTGATATGAACTAATTGGTTCGTGTGTGTATATATATATATATAAATAAATGATGATTTATAAATTCAATTTTTCTTAACGAAAGATTGACAACAAGTTGGACGAAGTTTTAGTGCTGTCCTGGTTAATCAACATTAAGCTGAGAAATGAAATTTAAACCAACAAAGCGGAGACTAAACCAACATCCAATCTGACGGAGAAATTTAAAAACAAAGATGTGCGGTGAAATTTGCAGAACCATATATTTGAGAAAAAACAAAAGGCACACTATGTTCTCCATAAAAAGCCAATAAAACCTCTTAATAAAAGTAGAACGACAACACAAACGAAAACCACGTGTACAGACTTTGTTGAACCTGATGAGGTGTAGAAATCGACAGGAAGTCAGACTCTACTGACTTCTTTATTAACACCGAAGGAGCTGGCTAGCTAAACCGCTCCATGAAATCCCAAAGCCAGAAAGAAAATTTGTAAGTGCGGGGAATCAAAATCCTCTCTCTTTTATTTTTTATTGTTTTTTTTTAAGGAAACCGTAAAAGAGTCTCATATTTCTTATTTAATTTGGTGGAAATCGAGGCTGAGAAAGCTGTACGTCTTGTAGATCAAGAACGGAAAAAAAGATGCTAAGAAGCCAAACTTAAAGGTACTTTACCAGTTGATATTGTCAGAAAAATCCTTAACATGATTCTGTTTTTATTTCCTTTTTAGTGTTAAAGTACTATGCTTCACTTCTAGATCTGTCTCCTGATCATAGTCACAGGCACATATGGACCCATATATATACATAATTGTCAAAATGGTTTGGTGTTTGATTTTGTTGGTTGTCTAAGGTAGAGTACAATAACTCTTGAGAGTTAATCACTTAATTTTATAAATAAATATCTAAAGTAATTTTTCTGCATCTCCCATTTTTTTTCTTTTCTCTCCTCTATAAGTTTTTGGATTCTGATTTTTTTCTTCTACACTTGTATAGTAATTAATAACCACAAAAGGGTAAAAAATATGAAAGGAAGGAACTTGTTGAATTTGTCATAATTTATTTTTCTTATGAATTTTTTGATGAAAACATTTTCTCTACTTTTCATATAAAATAGAAATTTTCTATATACTTAGGACATGGTTAAGGGTTTATTATTCATGTGAAATTAAGACGAGGTAAAACTAATTTTAATTTCAATTTTTTTTTCTTCACATTCCTCCCATTTTATTCTTTTATAATAATAATAATTATAATGGTTACTATTATCATAATTGTAATAAGATTATCAAAATGATAATGATAAGAATAATGATAATATTATTTTTATAAATAAAATAATATTAAAATGATAATATTAATTATTATAAGTATGATAATATTATTATTCTTATAAAATTTCTGTCTTTAGTGCCTTTTTACTGTCAAAATGATCAGCTACACTTTTAGATCTGATATCTGATCATAGTCACATGCATCATATATATACATACATAATTGTCAAAATGGTTTGGTGTTTTGTTTTATGTTTGTCTAATTTTAGGTAGAGAGTACAAGAACTCTTGACAGTGGGGTCGTTTGACTTTGAGGGTGATCACTTCAAAATTTTAAGTTCGGTCAGTTGTTCGGATAATATATTTAAATACGGTTTTTGATTGTTAAAAGATAAAAAAAAAATGATTTGTTTACTTATGTAAGATATTAATAGGGTAGATTATATATAATATTAAATGTGTAATTATTTCAAAAAATATGGGATAAATGTGTTTTTTTCATTCTACACATACTCTCTAGTTTAAATGAATAAACTGACCATTATAAATTTTTTAAATTTTAAGTTGTACTTAAATCATTATCAAACAAGGCCAACTAATCACTTAAATTTTATAAATAATTATCTGAAGTAATTTTTTCTACATCTTATTTTTTTCTCTCATTTATAAGTTTAATTATCTTATTTTTGAATTCTAAATTTTTTCTTCTATACTCATTAGTATAGTAATTAATATCCAAAAAGGGTAAAAAAAAATGAAAGGAGGGCATTTGTTGAATTTGTCAATTTATTTTTCTTATGAATTTCTTGAAGAAACCGAAATTTATTTTTTGGTTAATTTTCGTACTTCATTTTTCTTTGAATATCTTCATGGAAATAAATATATTGCATATATAGAAAAAGAGAAGAAAGGTAAAAAAAAATAAAAAATAAATTAGCATTAAGAAAGATCATTTTGTCAAAATCTTTTGCTTAAATTCTGGAAGGGATATCTAACGGCTAGCATAATCATATATTTACAGTCGATCCAAAATTAAGTGGGTCCGTCTTTAATTGGAGTAAAATCACAGACATACATACGGTAGTACGTAATTGACGTGTTGCAAAATAGGACAAACTAGCATTTTACTGGCCGTCGACGTTGTTCTCATGCATGGATAAATATGATCGAATTTACGGTTGTTTCTAGCATGTTCTTTTGAATTTGGCATATGATAGCGCCGACTTGCGTTAAAACTTGGAAGAACAGTGGGTTTTATTTTATTTAGAAGATGAATAAATATACTTCCATAAATTTTAATTATAAATAAATAAATTATAATATTATTCAGATATCAAAATAGATAAGCTGTACTTATCATGGATCACAAGAATAAAAAAAATATTTTTATTTTTATTTTAATAACTTAAGGTTTTTATATTCGACTAACTTAATAAAAATATAAAATGCAAGACCGTGTTATATAATATGGGTCTCGATCTTGACCTAGTTGGTATCTTCAAGTTTTTTGAGATCGGTGTGTTCTCTTCTCGACAATTAAAAAAAAATTAATTTTTAATATTTATTTTTTTTAATGCCATGTCATGCTTATCACAAGCTGACAACAAAATGTAGATATGTTATATATAGACACTTTACATATAAATACAATACACCTGATTATTCATATATCTTTTTTTAATTAATTTATATATAAAAAAATAATTGATTAGTATTTATTTTTCTGTTGGAGAGGGAACATAGATTTTTAACGTAAAGCATAAATAACATTGCTGGAGGGATAGGGTCTGAGGACGTATAACACTTTAATAATCAAGCGACATGCTTCCTTGAATTTCCAAATGACAATTATGGGAAATAAGAATAAGAGTGAAAGGTAATTCATCGTAGGCCCACAAGATGATCATGTGCGGGTTGAACATTTGTCGTGATCATCACAAGTTAAAAGAGCGGTGCAGCTATGTAACATTAGACCCACGCCACAGGAGCCTACTCTTTTTGCCATTCTTCTGTTTCTCCCGTACACGTGGGTCTTCTTTGGTGGAATTCACAGCCTGGTGTGGTCAGCAGTTGACCGAACACAGTTAAATTTTACCATATATTTCAATGTTTTATTTATATTTTAAAATTAATTTTTTTATTTTATATTTTTTAAATATATATTTAATAAATTATTTTGGTGATAATTTCGATGAAATTGATATCAATGCATATAAAAATCTTTACCAAAATTAATATCGATAAGCAAAAAAATCTTGACTAAATTTTTTTTCTTTATTTAATAGTTAAGATTTTGTATGCATTTATATTAATTTCGTCGGAATTTTCAAAGAAAGAATTTATTAAACACATATATAAAAATGAAAAGAGTAAATTAATATTTTTAAAATGTAAAAAGAACGTTAAAACATAAAACTAAATATAAAAATATTTGGTGATAATAACTTTAATTGCCTTTTACTACTTAAAAACCAATTGAGAGAGTTATTAAAAGAATTCTATTTATTATTTTCTATAAACATAAATTATGTCAACTAAACAAGAAAAAAATTAAGAAGTAGTTTATGTTTTTAAGACAATATGAATTGTGTTAGAAAACCCGTTTTCCTTTTTTAATTAAACATTAATTAAATTACAATTTTATTACCGTTTTATCATAAATCATTTCAAAATTTATTTTATAAAATATAAAATCGTTTTAAAAATCATTTCATAAACTATGAACCGTTTTTACCGTTAAACTAAACTGTATAAATTCACTTTCTAATGTTTTTTATAATTTGTATTGAATGTTAATTAAAAAAAAATCAAAACGTGATGATAATTTATATATTTTTAATTATATCAAAGACCTAAAATCAAATTTTGCTTTCGCTTGCTGTAAAAAAAAGTGCTTTCACTTGACTTGAGATCAAAATTTTCCTTTTCTTAGAGATAATACGGTGAATGTTCTATGCGATTTGGTATCCAAGGAGGGCTGCTCCAATGGGGACCAATTTATGTTGGGCCTACCAATTAAAGATTCCAAATCACCAATCTCTCCTTGCTGACTTTTCTGACTCGGTCGGCACCTTCAGGGTTCATCCGCGTGGACCCGGGTTCTCAACGACTCCTGAGTATTCTCTTTAATTCGATGCTTTTTCTCCTTTTTTTTTTTTTTTATGTTTGTATTATTTTAGTAAAAAATAATATAATAATAAAAGTAAAAACATTTCCAATAAAAGTGTGAAAATAAATTTAAAAAAAACTAAATTTGTGGTGGATGCAACGTTACAAAAAATAAAAGTGTGATTTTTTAATGAAATCCTATGTGAAGTTCAGATTTGCTCTACCGTACTTCTGCGTCTTTGGTAAGGGATCATGCCATTCTCTTAAGCATATGTGGCATGGATTACTTTTTATTTTATTTTATGATATATATATATCGATTATATAGTTAAATAAAAAAAACTAAAAAGTAAAAGTTTTTAGTTTTTAAATCCATTCGATCCAGCGACGAAGAAGAATTGAATATAAAACTTACGGTCATGGTTATCAGTGGCTTAATATTTTTATGATATTTTTTTTATATGTTAAATCAATTAATTTTAATGTCGGTTTTGAATTTTCTTTTATAATTTTGTGATATATAATATTATATTTATCTCATACTGATTATTATGTTTGATTTTAAGAGAATAAATGAAAACTTTAAAACTCTACCAATATTTTTTTTTAATGATTAATTTAATAATTTAACATCAAAAAAAAATTTATTTAATTAATTGTTTTAAAATCTATGCATTATTGTGTAGGAAATTTTTTCATTCTCCCATTGGTCAGTAGTAATTTCACTTGTCCCCCTGTTAATCATAATACACGACTTACTACACTCAATTGTCTTGCTAGTAAATTATAACTTAGTTTGGTCGTCTTTCTTTAATGATGCCCACCGGCCACTACCGTTAGTTTCCAACCAAAAGGTTGTTACTGGTTAACCTGCGCATCCCACTATTGTCCTCCATTTTTGTGATCTCTCTCTCCATACTTCACTTCGTTGTTATTTTTTCTCTTCATTTTACTTACATGTATATACAGACATGAAGCAACGTTCGAATCACCAACCAGAGGTACTCTCTCTCTCTCTCTCTCTCTGTACTTCCCTCTCTACTCTTTTTTTTTGTTGAGTTTGGTTTAGCTTTTGGATGATAATAGTGAATTTGCAGAGAAGTTGGGCTGAAATCTGTTGTTTGGGTTCCTTGTGCCTACAGCTCTTATGGACTCGAGTTGTCGTGCGCAAATTGCTCAACATCAGCACCAAAGAATCGGATTACAGCGCCGATACCGACGGAGAGGATGATAGCGATATCGATTCAGAAACTGAGGGTGAGTCTTAACAATGCTAAGAATTAACTCCCTCGCCCCTCAAACAAGATTTTGAGTATGATATATTTGTATCATTTATTGGATATTGTTGTGTTTGATATTGTTGATGCCGAAAATTTGTTGCTGAGCCGAAGGTCCCACATCTGACGTCCTGCAGGGATAACAAGAGGTAAACTAAAGAGTTATCGGAGGAGAGAGGAGTGGTGCCTCCGAAGCGTCTCCGATTTTAACAAGACACTGAGAAGATGGAGCGGAGATACAAGTGTTTCAGTAATTAGTTTGAGATTGGGGATGATGTTGAATTCACATACTTTGGGATTTTTATAGCGTTCTTGAGGCCAGCCGGAATGGCGTGATCCCTAAGATCTCGCTTCTCTGGCGGAAGGCCTATGTCGCTTGTTCAGAGGTGGCTTAGTCCCTTTAATCACGCTTACATATCTGCATGGGAGTCCGCGAGTGACGATGGTTATGTCAATTGCTTGTTCCATGTGTCGTTCGGTTACTGGAGTGGAGTTGTCTTGCGTGTCGACATGCTATTGGGAGGTGGCTCGTTGGCGTGGCCACACGTCGTTCGGTTACAGGAGTAGTATTGCTCCACATGTCGTCAGTTTACTGGTGGGTGATTTTATTCCTACTTCTTTAAGTACATTTATGTGCTTCGAGGAAGTATAGCAGGAGATATTGGGCCGAGCATTTTGATGAACAATCAATATGCTCGGCTTCAGAGACGTTGGGCCGAGTGTTTGAGCAATGGTCAACTTGTTTGGCCTTGGAGACGTTGGGCCGAGCATTTGAGTAGCGATCAATATTCTCGGCCTTGGAGACGTTGATCCAAGTATTTGAGTAGCAGTCAATATGCTCGGCCTTGGAGAGCCCTTGCTTTGGTCTAGGCTGTCTATCCTTGAAGTTCTTAGTGGATTCTTGGGTTTTTTCTTCTGGAGTTTTTAGTGGACTTTTGGGCTTCTCCCGCCCTGGTGGGCCTTTGGGCTTTTTTCCCCTGGAGTTCTTAGTGGACTTTTGAGCTTCTCCCCTTGGAGCCCCTGGTGGGTCTTTGGGTTTGCACAAAGGGTATTTTGGGCCTTGGACAATTTCCTTGATTTTTGGGGCTCATAAAAGAACAAACCTTTGGGCCATTTCTAGAACCTTCTGTGAGGTCATTTAATGCAGGGGCGTTGGGCCCTTTTTAAACGTGGAACACTGGGCCATTTAACGTGTGCAGTTGCTTCGAATGAAATGGCGGCGCTTATTATTGATCGTGTGCCTTTTGTCCTCTTGGGGAGCGGAATCATGCTTTGGGGAACGTAACGGCACCTTGGGTTCTCCTAGGGCCATTTTTTTGTGGTTGAGGGAACTTTGGGGAGTACAACGGTGCCTCGAGCACATGAAACGTCACGTCGTTACAATTTTCATAGCCCTTGAAGAACGTAACGGTGCCTCGGTCACACCTAACATTATGTCTTCCCAACTATAACGGAGTTGATTCTCCTCGTTTGTCATGCTCGTATTCCTATATAAGGGTGACTCCTTATTTCTCTTCACCTCATTTCATTTGCAATCAGAGAAAAATTTGAGAGCCCACGGAGTCGGTCAAGAGTCTAAGAGTGTAAGTTTGAGAGTTCTTGGAATTTGCTGAGAGATTTGGAGTGCTCGGAGTTGGGTGGAAACCTTTGGGAGTGCATTCGTTTGAAGGGAGATCGAGATGTGGGCTGAGGAAGGGATCACTGCTCAGAGTAGGCGCGGGTATTCAATCTTGGTGAGTCTTTCTGCCTTCTTTACCGTGTCTTCAGTAAATATACTTCGTGATAGGCCAAGTAGTGGTGGTGAGGATAGCGGGGATTTATCTAGGGAGTTGGAGGAGGCCATGGACCTGTCCTCCAGTGGGGGGTGAGTCCTCAAAGTAGGTTACCACTCAGGAGGGGCCACTAGCCATGGTTCCCTACACGCCTGGGGAGGAAGAGGGAGAGGAGGATGATTCTTCCTCTGAGGGCGAGGATGAGGTGGATGGGATCTTGGCCGAGCTGAGGGGTGATATGACTGTCGAGAAGAGAGTTCAATGGTTGTTCGCCGCTAACTCTGTGCCCAGCTAGATGGAGGAGGGGGAGCTTGAAGTCATCCGGAGGGTGTACTGTATTCCTGAAGAGTACACCCTCAGGCCAACTGGGGTTGGAGAGAGGGCCTGTGATGCCCTCTCGAGCCGCGCGCCTTATGAGCTGTGTTTATGAGCAGCACATAAAAACCAGGCTCAGGTTTTCTCTCCACCCCTTCTTCTCCGTAGTGCTAAGGTTTTTTAACATAGCATTGTGTCAGTTAGTGCCCAATTCGGTGCACCTGAACATGGCCTTTATCTGTGTCTGCACAGAGGTGGGGGGTTTAATGAACATCGTTGACTTTAAGGCCCATTTCCAAATAAGCAAGCACGGCCAGATCGGATGGGTCGTGATCAACTCGAGGGGGTGCTGAAGAGGAAGCTTTCCTCGATCAAGAAATGTAAGAAGTTCTTTTTCTTCATCCAGAGTGAGAGGAGCTTCCAAGTCCCATTCTGCTGGAGTTTGGATCGTGCGGGCAAGTGTAAGAAATCGCACCTCCTGCATCGCGACCAGGAGACGCTGAGGGCTATAGTGGCCCCGCCCTTGGACGTGGAGGTTCTTTATGACAACGAAGAGTTGGTGAGGTGCGGCCTCTGCCCCAACTGCCCAAAGGAAAACTTAGAGCGTGGTAATTTCAGTGTTTGCGCCCTCTCTTTCTCCCCTTTTTGCTTTACCTTTTCTTTACATTTTTCATTTTTTATTTTTTATTTTTTATGCCTTTACCTAGCACTTATACTTGTGTTTTTTCTATTTTGAGCAAAGATAGAGGCCAATACCAGGGCTAGAGAACGGGCTAGAAAGATAGCCCAAGAGAAGAAAAGGGTTGCCCAGGCAAGGAAGCAGCCCGCGCCGGCCCAGAGCTCGAAGAAGAGGCTGCGGGCCCTCTCTCCCATCCCAATTAATGTGGAGAGCACCTCCGAGCTCTCCCCTGAGGCCAAGGTTGCCCTGTTGCGCCCCTGCCTGAGCTTACCCAGGCTCCGTCCTCGTTGCAAGGTGCTTCTTTTGCGGCCGCAGTCTTCACGCCTAACTGGGGCTTGAAGGTTGACGACTCAGTCTTCGCCCATCCTTGAGTGGCCCGGGAACACCTTGTCTTGGGGATCCTACCCCGAGACATAATCAAGCTCTTGTGGAAGCCGATCGAGGGGCTTTGCTCGGCAGCCGAGACCCTGACCTCCAAGGTAAAAGTTGTCACTCTTTTGTTTCCTTAAGTTTTTTTTTTCTATCTCTTGCTTAGCTGATGACATTTCCGTTTTGTTTCAATCTGGCATGCTTCTCGGAATGCTGTCGTGCCGGTTCCTAGACATGGCTGAGAAGCTGGGCCAGTGCTAGCAAAGGCTGGACTAGAGCTGCGAGCTCGTCCAGCAGTTGTAGGCATCCTTGGAAGGGGCCAGTCGGGCCAAGGTCGAGGTCGAGGTCGTGCAAGAGAGGGATGCCCTGCGCTTGATTGGAGACGCCTTGCGCGTGGAGGGGGACGCAGAGGAGGCGGCAGAGGCCGTCCAGAGGGCTGTGGAGGAGGCTCTGGCCGCCTTCAGGGACTTTGCCTTTTACTGGGAGGCCGTCGAGGAGGAGGCCGGCCAGTAGTTCTTCGAAGGCTTCTCTGAGGCCAAAAAGAAGGCCGAGGCCCTCTATCCCGAGGTTGATTTCTCGGGTCTTGACCTAGGCAGCTCCGGGGACGAGGATGGAGCTGCTGTCAGTGCTGACGGTGGGGAGGAAAAGGTGGCCAAGGCTGCGTCCGAAGGGGAGGCCGCCACTTGAGGACTTTATCTTTCTCTGTAGCTTTTTTTTTTGTAGTTTTCTTTTCTTGTAAACCAGGGCCGATAGCACCCTATGTAATCACATAGCATTAATGAAATCCCCGGTTTTTTAACTTGTGTTCTTTTTAGTTTCAATTTCATTTGGGTTTTAGTATTACAATCTTATTAACAACCGAGGTGCTTTATAAGATACACTTTACTGGTAGAATTTGCGGAGGTTCTCCACGTTCCAAGTGCGGGGGATGGGCTTGTCGCCTAACTCTTCGAGCTCGAAAGTCCCGGTCGGCCCGCCATATTCTCCTGATGAGATACGGGCCTTCCCAGTTCGGGATGAGCTTCCCTGTTTCTCGGAGGCGAGATACTTCATTTTTTAGTAGAACGAGGTCGTGTAACTTGAAGCTTCTACTTCGGACCCGAGAGTTGTAGTATGTAGCTGCTCTTTGCTAGTAGGCGGCTAATTGGATATGGGCCTTATCCTGAGCTTCGTCGATAAGATATGCGTTCATCCGTAGGGCTTCTTCGTTGTTTGTTTGCTTGAAGTTCTGAACTCGTAATGACGGCACCCCGACTTCTAAGGGGATGACTGCTTTGGAACCGTAAGCCATGAAGAAAGGGGTTTCCCCCGTTGGTGTCCGAGTGGTGGTCTGATAAGCCCATAGTACATTCGGAAGGTGGTCAGTCCACTGCTTGTGTTCTTTGTCAAGCCTTCTCTTGATGCCTTGCAGAAGTGTCCCGTTGGTTACTTCGGCTTGCCCGTTGGCCTGTGGATATCCAATGGATGAGAACCGATGCTCGATGCGATGCTCGATGCAGAATGTTTATGGACTTCAAATTAAATAAAAAAGACCCTCCTCCTCATCCTCCTCCTTCATGTTGGGTTTTTGGAATTCAAATTAAAGAAATAAGACCCATTCTTCTTCTTCTTCTGGTTTATGGCATTCAAATTAAATGAAAAGACCCATTTGGACAGAAAGCAGCCATAAGGTGAAATTGAAATTCAGGCCTTAAGTGCCCCCTTTTCTTCCCTACCTAAGATGATTAGAGATTTGCACAGAAGAATCTCTCCAAAGTTTTTTTCCCTGCTGGAGATGCTTCATTTCATTGAACATGGGTGATGAGGACAGCTAAATTGAACAAGTCAATGAAGTTAGGTGCTAATACACTACTATTTCCTGATTTAGACATTGGATGAATGAATCAAAGTACGGATGAACTAATTCTTGATAGTTATGATTGGTCGTCATAGTTTCCTTCCTTTTCTTATTGATAATTTGCTGCTAAAAGTTATAGATGCTTACCTGACTTAAAATTAAAGGACGGTTGGGCCCTCGCATGAGAGATGGAAATAGTTTTATTTTGCTTCCTTTGAAGGCTCGTTTTTTGTGCAACCAATTTGTTTCTGGAACGGCACCCTTTTTCATCCCTTTAGTCAAGCCTTGGTTGATCACTTAATCTCGGATATCAAATTTCCTTTCAATTTCAAATTTAATCTTGAGTTTGTGTGAAAATAAGCTTCAATATATTGATTCATTTAACTTATATTCTCATTCTTTTTTTTTCTTTGACCTTTTTAATTTTTCTTTTGGGGGATTTCAGACACTTTTCCACGGTTAAGAAGACGAAGAAATTCAGAAACTTGTAGGGCACAGTATATTAATACAAAGGAACTCAGGTATGACGCTTCTCTCATATTGTCTTGGCAACACAAGACTAAAGAATAGTCTTACTGGTTTTTCCAATTGCAATAAGTTCAGTTCTATTAGTTTCTATTAATTAAGGCTGTCTATAGTTCCTAATTCACACTTTATTTATTCCTAGAATATGCGTTGGTTCATGGAATGTTGGAGGGAAAGTTCCACCTGATGACCTAGATATTGATGATTGGATAGATATGAATGAGCCTGCTGACATCTATGTAGTTGGGTAAGTATTTCCCTAATTTGTATTCTGAACTTCCAAGTGGCTGAATTTGCATTCATATGTGGTAAGCTGCCTCTGTCACACTGTATTTGTTAGAAGCATTAGTTCCTCTAGTGCACTTCTTTGTGAAGACCAATTTTGTGGTGTTATATTTTGATTCATATTACTCCATTTCTTTTAATTGTCAAGCTTGATGTTTCTGCATTTTATTTGTTGTTTTAATATGCAATGGGTTTTGTTTATTTTACAAGTGTTCCTGTACTGAACCGGTCTTTATTGTTTCTTTCTTTTTCAATTGCCCCAGATAATCCATTATGAATTATGATAAATGCTTTTGTTTGCAGTCTTCAGGAGATTGTACCATTAAATGCTGGGAATATTTTTGGTGCTGAAGATAACCATCCAGTTTCAAAGTGGGAAAACATTATTCGTGAAACACTGAATAGAATTCGACCCACAATGGCCAAGATTAAAAGCTACAGTGATCCCCCATCTCCATCAAAGTTCAAGCCATCTGATGATGCCCCTGATATAGAAGAGGAGATATCATTTGAAAGTGATAGTGATGTTGGTGAGGAAATTCATCCATTGGATGAAGAAGCCAACAATTTTGATGAAGTGAAGGATAGACCAGCCACAGGTGAAAACATGCTTGTGAATTCTGGAGTTTCAGACTCTGCTGTTGATGCTAAATCTGGCATGCCAGTACAACAAGATTTAGAAAGGAAATTTTCTTCTCCAAAGAGGTTAGATAGGTTAAATTGCTTGAGGACAGAAAATTGTGCTGAAAATATAGAAGCACCAGCTACCCAAAACAATGGCAAATTAAGCCGATTGCTTAGTGGGCCTGAAAGGATTGGTTTGAGCTGGCCAGAGCCCCCATTGAATTTGCTATCTCAGCATGTTTTGGAGAGACCAAATTCCTTCAAATCAATGAAGTCTTTTCAAGCGTCCAAATCTTTCAGAAGATATAGTTCTGTCAAGTCAATCATGAATCAAATGCCCTCAGAGATAGATTTACTTGCAGAACTTGACCTTGAATCCCTCATGAAGCGAAAAAGAAGATCATCATACGCGAGGATAGTAAGTAAGCAGATGGTTGGGATTTTCCTAACCATATGGGTTCGTAGGAGCTTGCGCAAGCATATTCAGAACTTAAAGGTGTCTACTGTTGGTGTTGGTGTTATGGGCTACATTGGTAACAAGGTTTGTTTCTTTTGCTAATATCTACAGAAAATTTTGTGAATAATTGTCCAATGTTCTGTTTTTGTCATGTTGACATTATTAGGCTCAGAATAATACATTTTAGTAGGTTTTTTTTTTCGTATCTTTGATTTATTCATTCATGTTTTGTAATAGATTAGCTTGAAATGCAATACTTTGAACTGATCACATAGTAAAGGATTTGATTTTTTTTTCCAAAGCATATCCAGAATACTTATATCTTGTCTTGATCATCATGTGTATGCTAATACTTGTCATTCCTGTGCGTTGAAAATGTTACTGAAAACATTCATGTGTCTCAGTACGAAAGTTATGGCATTGCATATTTAGGTCGGTCATGCACTAATAATTATTTATGTTACAGATAATTTACTTTTCTTGTCAAGTGCTCACAGCATTGATCATTAGTTTGCTCATGTTAAAGTTGTACATAGTTCAGTGACTCGCAGGGCTGCTAGATTGTACTGTTATTTACAGAGCAAATTGTCAGAAGTGGCTGCATATCTTTCAAGGATGTTTTCTATGTAGGTGTGGGGGTGTTGGGTGTGCTTAGGTGTCTAGGGAAGACTAGAGGCTTTAGATTGTAGTATGTGATATTTAAAAATAGTAATTTGAAGTTGTTGACTTCTGCTGATGCTTTTACAAAGTCAGGGCATATGAAAACAACCAGAGTCTAGTATCTTCACTTCAAAAATAGGACAGGTTACTGATGAGGATTGTAGACTTGTGGAATCACCTCATTGTTCTACTAATTGGTAATAAATCTTTCATCTAAGCTCCCAACAAAAATAAAAAAAGATTCCCAGGACTTTCCATTCAGATTATTAAATAACAAAAAACATTGGAAGAGAGAGAGAGTGGAGTCCCTACGAACATTGTATGAGTGTCCCCACACGTGGGCCAGACACAAATTCTGGTTGATGCCAGATCACCGAGCAAGGCCAGCCTTACCCCACCGCAGCTAGAGGATTCGAACCCAAGCACTATTGGCGAGGAGAGCGAATCTCAACTATCCTGCTAAAGCTTTGGTGGTTTCTGAAGATTTCAAGAAGCCACAGTTGACCCTTTAATGAGGCAATATCTTCTAGAATCGAGGACAACAAAACTAACAAATGAATTTTTTTATCTATCTTCGTAAAGTCTAACTGTAGTTTTGAGTCTTGCTTTGTCTAAGGCTATTCCATTCTTGATGGTGAAGATTGGTATAGGTACTTTATTATTGTGCTGTGCAAATAATGGGAATCAGAAAATGTGATTTAAGTGGCATATTAGGATATGTAGGCAGTCTCTGTTTGAAGAGTGTTTAACACCAGTTTAGGATTTTGTGACAACTTAGGTCTTTTATAGGAGCTCATGCCTTACATTTGAAATTTTCAGGACTAAAGTAATAAAGTTGCTATATGATAGTTTCTTTTTCTTTTTTGTACTTTCCTTAATTTCCTCAAATTTTCTGAATGATCTGGCTAGAACTTATGGAGAGAAGACTTGCACTCGTTTATTGGATAAAATTTATCAAGATAAGGAGAGGCAGACGTTCTTCATGGACAATTAGATGCTAAGTCTTGGTAGAAATGCCTCATGATTTGATATTCTATATTTATAATAACTCTTAAAAGTATATTTGGACCAAGAAATGTAATATATTTACGTCAACAATGCTATGTTATTTCTTTTCAGTTTTTAACCACATTAAGCACTTTATTTAATTTATGGTCATTTCTCAGAGAGTGACAGTTCTTGAATCTTCCAGGGATCCATATCTGTCAGCATGTCCATCTACCAGACACTTTTTTGTTTTGTATGCACTCATCTGACATCAGGTGAAAAAGACGGAGATGAACTAAAAAGAAACTATGATGTGCATGAAATACATCGAAGAACTCACTTTCATTCACGTTCTGCTATTGGGCTTCCTAAAAGCATCTATGATCATGAGTGAGTATATTGCATCTCAGTATCTATTACAGTATCCTGATCTGATTTGTTTTCAGGTATGCACACATCTAATAATCAATTGTTTTACCTTGCAAACCTGAATGAAGCAAAAGGGGTATAAGTAATTAATTATGTCATGGATAAATTTTAACTGTTGTATATAATAGTTGTTTTACTATTTTCTATTATTATAATTAATGATTTAAAGTTTTAAATATAAAAATATGAATACCTCAAAGGCTTTCACCTTTCCTCCCAAGAGTGAAAACGCCTCACATTGCGCTTTTGCTTTTCAGAACACTGGTAATATGACATTTCAATTTATGAATAAGAAACGCTAGCAACTAGTGTGTTCTGAAAGTATGGGCATAAATCTTTGATTTGTTGCTGTCTGCCACTTCTTATTTTTAAATCATTTCCATCATTTTGACAATGTTTTGTGCCTCAAATTTATTACCAACATCCATATTTTTGCAAGAACTTACGTTAATGTTGATAACATATAGAACTTGTTGTATTAGGTTTTTCTTGTCAGATGCACACGTTTTCAATAAATTTCATTGACTTTATGGTGCTCTGGACTGATAATGTAGTTTATTCATTCTCCAATTTTTTTTTCTGGTTGTTTCCGGATATCAACTTCCCTTTTAAATTACCAGATATATTTTTTTTTTCTTTGCAGAAGAATAATTTGGTTGGGTGATCTGAATTATCGTATTAACTTGCCATATGAGAAAACACATGAACTCATCTCCAGAAAGGAGTGGTCCAAGTTGGTTGAGAGGGACCAGGTCAGTTTGCAGTTTTCTGCGAGATAGTTTGGATCATTGAAGAATTTGCTATCATCTGTGTCAGTCCGGTTTGAAGTGTCGACTGTACTTCCGTTCCCCTCCTCAGGCCTACCCCAAAAAAGAAGAAAAAAATTGCTAACTGCTCTACTCTATGTTGCCCAGATTCTTATTAGGCATTTTCAGTTCCAAGATTTAAAGCAGAGGGGTAGACTTGACAACTTTTAAAGGAACATTAACACATTCATTAGTATATATTACATTTTATACTTGCTCAAAACTTTGCATCACTTTCAAGCTATTAATTCCATACAAATTATCTTTATGATCATTGATAGGATATGGGGATCATTTTTGGCTGGTTTGAACCCCACTGCAGTTCTTTTATGTCACTAAATACATATACTTCAAGCTAAGTTTTGGTATCCTATCATGACAGCTTGTACGAGAAATGAGAAAAGGTCGTGCATTTGATGGATGGTCGGAGGGTGCTTTAAGATTTCCACCAACGTATAAGTATGAGATAAATTCAGAGAAGTACAATGGAAAGGATCCAAAGATTGGCAGGCGTACTCCAGCATGGTATGCTTTTGCAAGATGTTGCATTCTATATGCATTGTTCCCCTGTATCTGCTCATTTTATGTCTATAAAGTTATCAACTTGTTTTTTTCAAACGCATTTGTCTTCCTACTTTTATTCGGTTGTCTTTTAAGTGTTTAGTTGAAATGAGTTCTTCACATGAATCATTATCATGTTGTTTCTAGTTTTAATATATTTTCCCAGTAGTTCAGGTGTCTGTGCGGTGATCTCACTTCATTTTTTGGTTGTTACGTATTGCTTACAAGGGCATTTTCTTCTTAGATCTGTTGTTTGCATGATATGGCTCACTTGAAGCAAACTTTTAATCTTTCATATAGCTTTTGGATGAGAATCTTTATATCCATGACCTCTTAACTTTCCCAATTTTTTATCATGAAACCCTTTTTGCATTTTTTGATATCTTTTTCTTTTATTTCCCTTATTGTTCCTATATATCCTCTCTATTCATGGCATGTTTGCGATATTCGTGCTTGGTACAACTGTAATTCATTCTGCTTGTTGAGTTGTTTCGTCAACTCCATCGATTTATTTAGATCATCCATGAAAAGGATGAAAAATTTGGATGGTAGTGTAATGTTTGATGGATGTTAGGTTTTTGTCGTTAGTGCTTCTGTTGTTTTTGAGAATCTCAAGTTGAATGGTTCGTAGGCTTAGTGTGGATTCTATCATTGTTGTAATTATGTCACATGTACATTTTTAACGACAGATCAGGGACATTTACTCTGAGTCCCTTAGAGAAGCTTAAACAAATTTGAATAAATTATAAATGTTTACATGGCTTGCTGTCAGAACTGGTTACAAATCAACGTGATGCAAATCGGATGTTTCTATTTACTTTTCCAACCCTTACTTTGTTTTCATGATGATTTATAGAATGTTTCCGTTATCATTTGAAATATCAGTTTTTGTGGAAAATTTACTATTATGTGCACTCGTCTTTCAGGTGTGACCGCATCCTTTCATATGGTAAGGAGATGAGGCTACTGAGTTACAGGAGGACTGAGCTTAAACTTTCCGATCATCGACCTGTGACTGCCACTTATATGGCTGAGGTTGAGGTGTTTTCTTCCAGGAAGCTACAGCGGGCACTGACTTTCACGGATGCAGAAATTGAAAATGCAGATTTATAACAGACATGGGATTTGATGTTGGAATGAGCTAGTTAAATTAAACCAGGTGAGTACTTTCTGTGCATGTAAACTGCATAAAGTCTTGATTCAAGAGCATCTAATTGGATTCTCTTCAAGGCATCAGTGGTGTTCGTAGGTATTATTAGGGAAATCAAATGTGAAACTGGTCCAAAATTTAAGCTCATATTTATATTTCAGAAAAGAAGGGAAAAAAACTTTAAAAATAATACACTAGCTTCTCCTTGTCCAGTGGGGAGAAGAGTTTCCTGATCATTCTGATTTTGGACTATGAAGGTTTTTCTTCTTTTGGTTTTCCTGCATGTTTCATACCATGTAGTAATTGTTTTTTCATGAAATACAATCAACTGGAAAGTTCTATCTTGTTTCTGATGTTTTTTTTAATAACAATTCATGTCTATATTTTTCTTTTTTGGTCTCTTGGAAAACCTGTTATGGTCTGTAGCAGGCTAGTCCAACAAGCTTATAGAAACAGACAAGTTCACCAGTCCTTGACATGATTTACAAATTCTCATATTATTATTAGGCTTGATCTTGGAGCCTAAAGTCAGATTTCTATGGATGTGCCTCAAGTTCTTTGTCTTGTGTGCTCTATATCCACATTTAGGGTCTTTCTAAGTTGGTCCTTCCAGGTCTATAATGGTTACTTTTCTCCTGAACTCTAACTAGACTGGGCCTATAAATGTGGATGTTTAGCTCGATTCCAGTTACCCTGGCTGAGGTTCTGCACAGTGGCAGACATTCGTTAAAGCCTAATGGGGCTGTGACCTCCCTGGCCAAACAAAGTCTTTTAACCTGCCTTCTATTATTTTAATAGGATTGATCCACTTGTGTTTTACTTGTTTCAATCTCTAACTCCCATTTGGAATTTAAATTTTTTAAAGTTAATTTTAAGATAATTTTAGATTTGTTTTTTTTTATAAGATAATTTTAGATTTGTTAAAGTAAGATGTTTCATTTTACTTGTTTTTGATGCTTGAATATTAGCTTGAAACTTTTGGTAAATTTCTAATTGAATCAAGAAAAAATAATTTTTCAATTCAACTAAAAGAATTTATGCACAGTAAATTCCGGATGTATTCATCATTTATCAATGGTTCAAGTCATTTAAATCTTTCTTAATTATTTTTTTTCATTTTTCATTTTTCATTTGCTTTGGTGGATTTTTAGCCACCCTTCTGTAGATTTTTTTTTATAAAAAAATATCTATGTCAGGATACCTCATCTCTTTAGGATTAAAATCTGAACTAAAAACATAAAATAGGTATCAGGTAAAGGACCATCTTTTACATTTGTAAATTATGCTGGTGTCATAATATTCAGTCTTATTTTGGTTTTGCTATCATCTCCCCATTCACAAATAGATTAGTTTCAGAACAAGGGTTTGTTCAGCTGTCAGCCAGAGAATTAGTTAGCCCATTTGCAGCTCCCTACTAATGAACACTACCTCAACATATTTGTGCTTCCATATTTCTCTGAATCTGGGCTTTGATTTATTGATGCAGGATAATTCCGAGTGGGATCACTAAGGGAGGATAACATGTCACAAAACCTGGGGGTGAGAGCTCTGCAGTTCTTGGTATTGATATCACACATTTTAGATTTATTAATTTGATTTCTTTATTCGGTTATCATATTGTATATTTGCAGACATAGTGTAAATGTGTTAGCTCTAGGGGGGGTTTATCAGTAGGTTTTAGAGAAAAGTAACCCATAAATTATGTGGGTCTATATATAGGTGCATCAATGTAAAGTTATTAGAGATTATACCCTTCTGTGGTCAGCTCTCTCATTGCATAGGATCATATAATAATTGAATGCATATTATTATCATCTGGTGCTGCTATGTTCTGCATTATGTCCTTTTAACCTTCCAAGACTGGATCCTTCTATAGTATCTGTTGATGAACGTATTCTTATGCTACATATAATAAATCTTTACATTGATCGATCTTCCTCTTTGTATTTGTGCTTGTGCATGTATGTACTTATGCCTCAATTGTGGGTTGCCTTTTTGCTATTTTTCCCCCTTGAAAAGAGGGAAAAATTCTTGCTTTACACTTGGGTCATGGAATTTCCGAGACCAGATGATGGATAAAGAAGCAAGAGAAATTTTCTCTCTAAATACCTATGGTTCAGAAAAATTGCTTGGATCAGGTCTAAGCAATTAGCTCTCCAAAAAGGGGATTAGGGCGCTTTGATCCTGATCCTAATCCTAATCCTAGATTGCTGGAATTATGTTTTTCGACAGCACCAACGCCATATCCCAATTCCCTAGGATGACATACATCCTTGTGATAGAAAGTTGATTAAAGACTCCACTTTTTCAAGACGTCAGGTATGTCCAACCTAACATGGGCCTGCCCAACAAAAATCACATAATCTCTTGTCAACTAAGCAAAATGCAAGGTCCAAGCCCAAAGTGGAAGAAGATTCGAATGCTACAGCCTACTGGGTTTAGGCCCATCATAACAGGCCCAAACGATATCATTTTTGAGACTTTCTTAGATCCAAATTGAAGTTCAAGACGTCATCTTTCCAACCTAACAAGCTTCAGCTCATTTGGAGATGTATGCAAAAAGATATGACCATTTTAAGTCTGGTTGTTGGGTCCTCCCGAAATTCCAAGGTGGAAATTCTCTACAAAGAAATCAGAAAATAATAAATAAGGAAAGTTTTTATAATTAGAAAAGGAAAAAATATCAAAAAGCAAGTTTCCAAATTAAGAAAGTTTCTTAAAATGATAAGACTATTTTCTTGATCCATTTAGATTTTCTAAAGTAACTAGGAAAACTCATTATAAGTACACATGTCATAATATTCAGTCTTATTTTGGTTTTGCTATTATCTCCCCATTCACAAATAGATTAGTTTCAGAATAAGGGTTTGTTCAGCTGTCAGCTAGAGAATTAGTTAGCCCATTTGCAGATCCCTACTAATACACACTGCCTCAACATATTTGTGCTTCCATATTTCTCTGAATCTGGGCTTGATTTATTGATGCAGGATAATTCCGAGTGGGATCGCTAAGGGACGATAACATGTCACAAAACCTGGGGGTGAGAGCTCTGCAGTTCTTGGTATTGACATTACACATTTTAGATTTATTAATTTGATTTCTTTATTCGGTTATCATATTGAATATTTGCAGACATAGTGTAAATGTGTTAGCTCTAGGGGGGTTTATCAGTAGGTTTTAGAGAAAAGTAACCCATAAATTATGTGGGTCTATATATACGTGCATCAATGTAAAGTTATTAGAGATCATACCCTTCTGTGGTCAGCTCTCTCACTGCATAGGATCATATAATAATTGAATGCATATTATTATCATCTGGTGCTGCTATGTTCTGGATTATGTCCTTTTAACCTTCCAAGACTGGATCCTTCTATAGTATCTGTTGATGAACCTATTCTTATGCTACATATAATAAATCTTTACATTGATCGATCTTCCTCTTTGTATTTGTGCTTGTGCATGTATGTACTTATGCCTCAATTGTGGGTTGCCTTTTTGCTGTTTTTCCCCCTTGAAAAGAAGGAAAAATTCTTGCTTTACACTTGGGTCATGGAATTTCCGAGACCAGATGATGGATAAAGAAGCAAGAGAAATTTTCTCTCTAAATACCTATGGTTCAGAAAAATCGCTTGGACCAGATCTAAGCAATAAGCTCTCCAAAAAGGGGATTAGGGCGCTTTGATCCTGATCCTAATCTTAGATTGCTGGAATTATGTTTTTCGACAGCACCAACGCCATATCCCAATTCCCTAGGATGACATACATCCTTGTGATAGAAAGTTGATTAAAGACTCCACTCTTTCAAGTGCATCATGCCTTAATATAACATTAGCTTCTGTAACATGACTCGGTCGCTGGCCTCAATTTATCATTTCTTGGACGTAATGAGAAATTGGGGGCGCTTTGATCCTGATCCTAATCTTAGATTGCTGGAATTATGTTTTTCGACAGCACCAATGCCATATCCCAATTCCCTAGGATGACATACATCCTTGTGATAGAAAGTTGATTAAAGGCTCCACTTTTTCAAGTGCATCATGCCTTAATATAACATTAGCTTCTGTAACATGACTCGGTCGCTGGCCTCAATTTATCATTTCTTGGATGTAATGAGAAATCGGGGGCGCTTTGATCCTGATCCTAATCCTAGATTGCTGGAATTATGTTTTTCGACAGCACCAACGCCATATCCCAATTCCCTAGGATGACATACATCCTTGTGATAGAAAGTTGATTAAAGACTCCACTTTTTCAAGTGCATCATGCCTTAATATAACATTAGCTTTTGTAACATGACTCGGTCGCTGGCCTCAATTTATCATTTCTTGGACGTAATGAGAAATCGGCATCTGCAAATTGAGGTAATGTTAAATTTATATACTATCAATAATATAACAAAAATTGAGGTCGCCTTCAACAGACAAGTGAAAGGAAGCAGGAAACAGAAAAGGCCTGATGAAGTAGAACAAAACTCTGAAATGCATAGCAGGCTTCATGTGACTAATTAAGATGGCTTTCAGCGACAATTCAAATCAAATTTGTTGATGGAGCAATGCTAATGTCTATGCTTTTGCCTCCTCATTTTTATGTTCTTACATATATAGATAGAGAGAAAGATAATGAATTGATACAAAGTGATGTTATGATCAACATTTAGGTTCATCTATACAGAAGAAATGTTGCACATTATCTCTGCAGTTTCATGAATACCCATAGAATATTTTATACTTTTATTATTATTTTATAATAAACCATTTTTATTGTTAAATTAAACAGTAATTAATGTCGCAATTCAGGACATGGGTATCAAATGACAAAGACCAAATTTTCCCCTCCAAAGTTTCCATTATTCACATTTAGAGCATTCTTAAAAAAAGTAACATTCTCATTCACATCAACTTTGTTTTTATCATAGCTTCGAATAATCCAATGAATATTCTTAACAAAGAGAATTTTTTGAAAAAAACAAAAACAAAAACAAAGATAAGTTTATCGATTAAGTTATGATTGGTAGAGAAAAAAAAAAGAATAATTTTCTATTGTTTGGTAAGAAAGAAAAATAAAAAAAAATAACGGTATGATGATTGATATTTTCTTTGCACTTAAATGAATCATAATCTCTCAAATTGAGATGATTGAATAGTTGAAGTTAAAATAAGATAATTATATCATCTTTTTATTTCCTCACTATTTTATTATCATTGTCAAATAGAAAATAAAAAATATCAACCATCACATTTTCAATGCTGAAAATTTTGATGGGGCGGACCAATATGCTAAAAACAAGCGAGTTGGTCAGTAAAATTTAAAGTGACATCTTCTTTTGCGATTCTTGGAAGAATTTACGTTACTTTTTGTCGAATGTTTCTTTTAATGGTTCAATTAATATTAAAATGTAAATGTTGAAAGCTAAGTTAAAACTTTAGGTACTATTACATCGGCTGAAAAGTTGGAAAAAAGAAATAAGTGTCTTTAGCAATATCTTAGTTCCTGTAATGGAAGAAAGGATTACAGGATTTTGAGATATAACATAGAAAAATAGTTAGTGTACATGATTCAAGTCTATGTGAAGATAGTAAGCTTACAATTGCGTTAGTACAAATATTACGTTTCGATTGTAACTTGATACCTAACCTTCGTTTCAGCAATTGCATTGTTGGAAATCAAAACTCATGATTTTAGTTTTGATACCAATTGTCAAGATCGAGTGCATACCACTGCGTCAAAAAGTTATAGTTGATAACGAGAATGCAATTCAAATTACTTAAGCCGCATAGTAGCATAAATGCCACGTTTTAATTGTAATTTGTCTCACGTTTTAGAAACTTCTACTAGAATTTTATTATTTCGTTAAATGAGTCATTGTCCCACGTGAAGTTGTGTCATAGGTTATCTGTGTCCTTATACCGCATACCCCCACCCCTTTGCGGGAACCGAAGGTTCAATATGTGTATAAGTCAGGAGAAAGATATTTAATTCATCTTCTGTTATATTTCATTTACTACATTAGCACTCAAAGTTAATGTTTTTCATGATAAACCTAACTTTATTGATTAAAAAAATGAATATTTTATGTTTCCTCTTTTATTTAGGTCATTGTATCAAAAATCTCTCTTGGTTAAAATGGATCAATTGAAACCCTACGTTATAGGGGTGCATCAAATTGCTCCCTCCGACCAAATTTTCGTCCAAATCTCAATGAAAAAACACTTGTGCATCGTTTCCAAAAAATATAAACACAGTGGATAATATCACAATTATATGTAGGATCGATCAATTGTATGCCACTTGTGTTTTCTGCTGAAATTTGAATGAAAATATGACCGAAATGGGCAATTTGATACACCTCTAAAACATAAGGTTTTAATTTATCAGAGATTTTCAGGATGTGTGTATGTACCTATGTTTTAGAAAATTTTTATGAATTAAACTATAGTGATCAATATAGAGTTGATTTCTTATATGCTAATTATCAATTCATAATTACTCAGAATGTGGCGCTAATGGAAAAGTGGGCTGAAATGTACAAGAGCAAAGGAATTAGGTTCCACTCAATGAACCCAGGTTGGGCTTAGACACCGGCGGTAGCCAAGAGTTTGCCTGGTTTCAATAAATCGTAAGGAACTTCCGCTTAAAAACACCATTCAGAACCCCTAAAACCATCCTTCTTATCTAGTGTAACGTGGTCTGTAGTGTGGCAGGGTACCATTCTACCACTAGACCACTGGTGCTCTGTGTTGATTTGTTGTTTTAAGAAATAATATATGTACTGTTTTGTTTTTCATTTATCATCACAGGTAAAAAATACTGCTCCTTGTTACTATCGTCCTACACACAAATCATTATTCTTGAAAAAGTCTTCTATTTCTTTCTTTTCTTTCAACATTAAAGGACTGGGAATGGCAAAGAAATTGACAGAAAGCAGAAAAAACACTCATATCACTACTAAAAAAACCTTATACATATGATCTGCAGCAAGAATTAAGCACTTCTAACATATACAACAGAACAGTTTTAGATTGTCATCATGGAGAATTTCCAGAGAAACCCAAGACTTTTGGCTTCCTTAATCTGTACTGTTGAAATCTCTGCCTCGCGTATGCAGTGTAGTCGAAGTCAATTTTGTTTACATAGCTCTGCACATCAGCAGGAAATTAAGATATGAAATCTCTCATACAGACGATAAACAATTTTAAAAAAAAAAACACTAAAAGGGTTGCAGAAAAACTAACCGAAATTAATCCCCATAAGCCCCAAAACAGATGGTTTGCAAGAGTATACTTCTCAGCGTCATCAACTAGCTGCACAACTTCATACTCACTAGGTTGTTTGCCTATACACAAAGATCCATATGTTAAGAACATGGAATTGAGAATCACATAAAGTTTTGAATAAAGAGAATTTACTCCCTCCTAATTCATAATGTATTCAATCAACTCGACATAAACAAAATGCAAGTGACTGGATAAGTAAAAAAATAACCAGAATCAATTTTAAATGATTTTTTTATGTCATTGCCAGTGACTAAGGTTCCAACAGATCAAATACTTGCAAACCAAGCTTCAACACACCTAGGAAAGAAAGGTAAAAAAGAAGATTGAGCTTTTGTCCGCAAAATCACGTTACTAGAGGTTAAACGCCAATGCCAATCTCTATGGAAAGTTATTCTTCCATGCCAACCAAGTGCTTAACTTAAAAAATGTTTTATACAGTGATATATGTTGAACTTTTTTCATCTCTTATCGATTAACTGATCAGGAGAAGTACGAAGTTATGAACTAACCTGCAAAACTGAGATATATACGGACAAACCTTCTGCGCTCCTCCAGTCCTGTTTTCAAATAGTCAAACTAATTAGTTCAAATTTCAAAGCATGCATCTTAATCTTATTAATGTATAAAAGTGAAAAATGGGTAAAAATGGAGACAATGAAACACGGTAACAAATAAGTTTCAGCAATTACTCACTTGGGTATATACTATAGTCCAAAATATGAGGCGTCTCAGTATGGTAATTTGCTACCATTTCACAGAAGTGATTTGCAAGGTCATAAGCAACAGGATTGTAACTTGCATACTCATAATCCTGAGAAAAAAAGAACAAATCCTAAGAATAAGCATGACTTTGACAAGAAAATGTTCCATATTTTCTTCTATACAAACTATTTTCTAATGAAAAGATGAAAAGGAACCAAAATGAGTGTGTTTAAGACCATCAGTTAAATGCAAATCTGAAGAAAATGGACCAGCAAACTTGCATGAACATTATACATAAAAATCAGTCAAATACAGGAATTACACATTACATTTTGAATTGAGATTATTAAATTAACTGCCTGTATTGACAAGCTTCGAAATGGATGACATACTTTAGGGTTGAAGGAGATGAGTAAAGTCGTACAAACAAAACATGGCCTATAAATTTCATCAAACATTAATGCTGCATTTGTATTCCTAGAAAATTTAAAGGAAAGGAAATTCAGAATGAAAACCAAAAAGAAAGGAAATTTGAAAACAAAAAAAAAGGAACGTTTTTCATTGTTTCGTTTGGATAGCTACTGACACTTGAAAAAGCAGCTTTCAAAAGAAAAGTTAAAAGGAAAAATAACATAATTTCACAAAAGCAAGTGAAAAAAAGGTTTCAAATAATATATTATTATTTTTATTTTCTTCCATTTCATTTCCTTCAGATATACCAGGATCCAAACACAGTGTAAAGTCACTCAACTTAAAACCGTTATCAACTTAATGAATCCATTAAGAAGTGAATAGGAGAACCTCAAAAGTTAAAGAGGCAGACCCATTTCTTCGGCTTCTCGTCTTGTGTTTTTGTTCATATAATCAGTGCAATGGACACTTCAGCTGCAATTTCATATGAATCATTGTCACCATGCAAACCTTATTTACAGTTTCCATATAGAAAAATGTAGATATAAACAAGATCTTAACATTATTTAACTTTTCAATCTGGAAATAAGTTTTGACTGAGTGATAAGTTTAAAACGAGACAAATCAGATAATTAGCTCGATCGGCTGATTTGATTTGTTTGACTATTAGTATAAAGTATAAACTCTGAGCAGTTCATAGTGGAATCACTGTGCCATAAACCCGGTAGAATGCTTAAAGATACTAATATGTCACTACATGTACCAAATTCTTCTTATCTACATGGCAGTATTTAATCTTTTTACTGGTTTCTATGCAGTAAATTTTAAGTTACTGAGCTTATAAAAGACCAAGACACGCTATTCCTGAACTTCTCTAAATACTATTTAAAGCAGTTTCTACTTTGATAAAGAAAAGAACAATTTATTATCATCAGAAGAGATGCTAAAAGAACCTGTAAGGAAGAAAGCACGATAACCTCTATAACTGAGACCATCATAATGGAGCAAACTTACAATTAGAGTAATTGCTTTTGTCTCTTCATCCATCATTATATTACCATATTGGAGGTCATTGTGACAAAATTTAATCTCTTGATAATTGATTGGCAACTCTTTCTCTAGCATATTGATTTCATCTCCGAGAGTATCCACCTGAAATTCCTCTGCATCTTTTTTGGAACACAAGCTTTTGGCCTCACTAAGCCAAGTCCTGTAGTAGAAATGAGAAGGCATTAGATATCTTCAGTTTGAAAAGGGAAACTGTAACTTTTGGTATACATGTCGATACCTCAGTCTGTCCCAGAGGAGTGCATTCCTAGGACCAGGTATATCGAGATTGTGAAACTCTCTCAACTTAGCTGCTACAAGAGCAGATATTTCAGGGTCACGGAGGTCAGCAGCCGAGAGTGTCTGATAAATTGAGGAAAAAAATTAAAAAGAAAAAAAGAAGTCACATTTTTAGCATATTCCAATTTGACTTGAAACTAGAATAAAGTGAATTAAGTTATAAAAGAAAGGAAAAGAAATAGAGAAGAAGAGATTCAATCACTAGTAAATTAGTTTATGGAGACAAAACAGAAACTTCAACTCATGTATATATTCCTAATCCGTTGCCAAAAGACACTTCATAAAATATAATGCTTATATTAGTTTAAATTCAGACCTCCTTAAGATTTAGATTAGTGGATGAAACTATATGCGTTTAAAATGGTAAAAATGTATAGAATGGCCAAATGCGATTAATTAAAGGATGAGGAAAGGCAAAGACTGGTTCCTAGTACAGAGTCATAATTAGGCCTCACACCTCAACTTGTCCAACTAAATAAGTTCTAAGAATATAAAGGCAGTAGTACTGGAGTTAAAAAAATGCAGTAATTTTTTCTAGGTAACAAACATTATAGCATAAGGGCTGTACATTGTCAGTCTATTGCTACCGTCATTTAATTGGGTAAATAGGCTTCTGCCCCTCAAGATCATGCTAATGGTTTATTCATTCTCAAATCTCAACATATATTTGCGAATGCTTATGTAATCATGTTAACAATCTTATTGAAGAATCGAAGGACCGTTGCTCAAATTAAGAGGATTAACCACCTAGTTCCCCTTCTAGGACTAACTAAAGAGTCATTTCTGAAAGCTAAAAAAGAGCTCTGACCACCCAAAACTATACATTAGATATCAACATCATAATAATCTTTTGGTGCAGTAATGATTGAAAATATCAAACATAAAGATGTTCAGAAAACCTCACAAACAAAGGACACATAACTTCATTTCAAGTCTTGGCCAAGATTTCTAAGTCCAAACTCTGCTTTCATCTTTTTCAACTCATCTTAGTCCTAAAGGTGCATTTTAGAAACTTAATTTAAAGAACAAAATACATCAATAAAGTTAAACATCATGGCCTATACCCTTGACAGGAACCAAAAAGAAGGTGATAATCAAAACTGTCAACGCACTTGCAAATGAAATCTTCGCACAGAACATCAAGATCAGTCTCTCTAAATCTAATTAAAGCAAAAAAAACCTTCATAATTGAAATTTCAAGGCAAAACAAAAATCAAATCGAAAAATTATATAACTAAGCTTTCTTAAAATTCACGTACTCTAGCATGAATGAATTCCTCAACTCGTCCATCCGCAAATCGGCCAAGAAGCCTAGGCCCCTGCCCATGCCTTGACATGCATTCAAAGGTCTTGATCTCTTCATCCCTATTGAAAAAGAGATCTACTCCCTCACCATAAATACGAACCAACACCTTTCGATGAAGATCACCAATCTTTGTCGGCCAGTTTATCTGGTAAACCTCATTGGTCAAAGCTCCTTTTAATGGTATCACCTGCAGAGATTCCATATCATCAACAACATCTCCCCAATTAGATGCCACCGATCGAAGAACTTTCTTTAATTCTTCTGGTGAAGAACTTCGTATCAAACCATTATTCTTTACAACCATTTTTGTATCAGTAGATATTGACAAAGCTTTACCTGCAAGAACAAAGAGTGAAATTTGAGCAACATGCATGTAGTTGTAAAAGATAAAAGGAAAGGAAAAACCCAGTTGAAATATAACTTCTTAAGATTGAAAGAACCGATAGAATTAACAAAGAGAATCACTAATTCAGCAAGAAGAGAAGAAAAAAGTTGACAAAGAACTCACCCCAATCTTTCTTTTATGGTAAACAATGGAATCCAGGATTTGCTGAAGAAATAAAAAAAAAAATATTAAATGGAAAACCCAAAACAGAAACAATACCCAGAAATCAATTATTTGCCTTATTGGATTTCATAGTTGGCAAATATATAGAGGCCCAAGTGTGTGCGCGTTCGATGTTCACCTTTCTTCGCTAAGTAATAACATCCCGCGTATCGTATTGGATTGGATTTAGCAATACGAGGGACCGTGTCGCATTGTAGTGTGTAGCGTAGAAACCAACCAATCATAATTAGACACGTGGAGGTGACTCACGAGAGTCGAAGATTCTGCTGCTGATGATATAGAAACAGAGAACTGATCCAGTGATTACGCTAGTCTACCGCGAACTGGAGTTATGTTCGTTTTGATGGAGGGGAAGAGGAAAGTCAAAATCCTGAAGCCAATGATCAGTCGACAAGTGTATTTTTTTTTAAATGTTCCTTGCATGAATAAACTTCTTATATGTGGAGCTCGGCTCGCAGAGTGCAAACGTCACCGTTTCCTGTATCTTGGCGTAGAGGTAGTTATCAAATAGTGGATGGCAGTAGCATGCATGATGCACCGTTGACACTGTCGGCAGATGCGTGATAGTAGTAATAAGGTTTTTTTTTTAAAAAATAATAATAATGGGTCTCAATTTCAACTTTCTATAGTCAAAAAGTAGATTATGTGATATGTTGATCTCTGGCTGGGAAGAGAGATTCTCAAACCGCAAATTGAAAAAATTGATGCTATCACGTCATTTCCATTAGTGATTTCTTTGTTAGTTCTTTCTTTTTGGGGTCAAGGGATAAATTCCCTTTGCATTCAAGCCAAGAGTATCTGTTCCAATTTCTTTCGTGGGAAATGATTGATCACGACGGCTTAACTAACAGAAATAATTTGGTAAAGCTATAATTCAATATTAGGGTTGGTTATTGAATTTGAAGTTTTAAATTCAAATATAAAGAAAAAAGTTGGAATTCAATTCCGTTAGTCGATGGATTTGCATCCAAAAATATTTATGATCTATCCCGACACAGTCTCTGTTTGGTTACAAGGGTAAACGCGCAATCTTTGACACAGACCTGAACTATATGAAGTTTACAGAATTGCCCCACTGGTTTTATGGATTTCTTTTCTTCAAAAGTATTTTTTCTTTAACTATTTATTTGATCCGCAAGCAACGAGGGTAGTTGGGTAAATGAACTTCTTTTAAACCCAACAAAAGCCCACTCTACCATTTCTCTCTCGATCTCGAGTCTTCCATGATCTGAAGAAGTTTTTGCACTGCGATTCTCTCTGTGTTTGTATCTGTATATACGTATACGCATCTATGTATGAATGTATCTGTATATTTAAAAATTGAAGAATGTTTTAGTTTTGGTAATAATTGATAATTTGTGTGAAATTTCGCAGCTCAACTTTATCACTTGACCATTTTGATGGTTCCTCGTACCATATCGATGAATGCAGATTGTTCGCAGTCAGCCTCACCTGGTAATTTTCTTGGGTCTTTTATAAAATCTCTAGTTTTCCACTC